>CM017188.1:31604737-31715631 GCA_004837865.1 Musa balbisiana
ACCAAAGATCCGAAGGACTTACTCACATTTGGAATGCAAAAAGAGATTTTTTATCACAAAGAGTCTACAAAACAAATTATAGAAAACGTCAAAGTCTGTGGGCTTATTTGTCAAAGAAAAATAGAGCGCGTTATAAGAAATTAATGAACCAGTTGGTATTCGGGAGCCAAAAAAATCGGTACTTAATCGTTGAATTAGTCTAGTAGTTATTGAGATTTTTTATTTTGATGAACCTCCTACTTTTTTGAGGAATTCATGAAATAAATGACAGTAAGGAAGAAAAAGTAGCTGTACCGGCTACACAAAAGATTTCATGATGTTAATGGGTCCTCACCACCCTCAAGGAATGGTGTCTTCGACTGACGTTACTATCGATGGTGAGATGTTATTGACTGTGAACCATATTGGGCTATTTACACAGAGATGGGACAATAGCGGAAAACCGAACAATTATAAAATATCTGCCTTAGTAAAACGTTGGGATTATTTAGCTTATGTTCACAGAGGCATAACGGGTAAATGCACCAGAACAACGAAAATGTTCAAGTACCTAAAAGGGCTGCTATATCAGAGTAATTATGCTGGAGCTGAGCCGTATATCTTGTTTGTACACTCCATTGCTAGTGCCAAATGCTCCATGGGAGGATGTGAGTCTTGATTTCATTTTGGGACTGTGAAGAACTCAAAGGAACAAGGATTCTATCATGGTTGTTGTTGACAGATTTTCAAAAATGTCTCACTTTGTTCCATGCAATAAATCAAATGATGCATCGCATATTGCTGATTTATATTTTAAGGAGATTGTTAAATTGCATGGTATTCCAAGAACTATGATTTCTGATCGAGATTCAAAATTTGTAAGTCATTTTTGGAGAACTCTTTGGAGGAAGCTGGGTACTTCTTTGAATTTCAGCAGCTCGCATCATCCACAAACCGATGGGCAAACTGAGGTAACAAACAGAAGCTTGGGAAATTTACTTAGAAGCTATGTTGGCAAGAATATTAAGCAATGGGATGTCATTCTTCCACAAATTGAGTTTGCCTATAATCGTTCTATGCATCATAGTATTGGTAAGAGCCCTTTTGAGGTAGTTTATGGTGCTAATCCTGCTGGTCCTTTGGACTTAATCCCTCATTCTACAACAAAGCAATTTAGTGGAGATGCTGATGAAAGAGCTAAGCAGATAAAGAAGCTGCATGAGGGTGTGAAAGCAACCATTGAGAAGCAAAATGAGAGGTACATGCAAGCTGCCAACAAACACAGAAAACATGTGGAGTTTAATGCTGGTGATTTGGTCTGGATTCATCTAAGGAAGGAGAGGTTTCCGCCGGGCAAGTTTGGAAAACTGAAACCAAAGGCTGATGGTCCATTCAAGGTGCTTAAGAGAATTGGAAAAAATGCTTATGAGATTGAGCTACCTAAAGATTACGGAGTATCTCCAACATTTAATGTAGCTGATTTAAGTCCATTTCATAATCTTATCGACGAAACAAACAAGGACTTGAGGACAAGTCTTTTTCAACCAGGGGAGATTGACACGGGAGTGTCTAATTTGCTACAATCTGTTCATATGGACGATGCTGATAATATGATTTTTTAGCCAAAAATATTGTCCCATAATCTTCAACTCAGTCAACTCAGATAAGACAGCTCATCAGCATATTCCCTGCGCAAAAGTAAAGCTGTCTCATGGTGCTTTGCTTCATGGCTAAGGAATACATTAAAGGAGGTGGTTGGCAGCTGTAAAGGACTTAATTTCGATTAAAGGAGGTGGTTGGTAGCTGTAAAGGACTTAATTTCGAAATTCCCTATGCATGAAGGGATGTTTCATGCACTAGTATTTATTTTCATGTTTAGGGCTTTGAAAGGGCTTTGAGAAAACTGAGAAATATTGGAGAAGCTCTCTTGAAGTGCTCTTTTGAACTCTGTATCTCTTGGATGCATCCTTGAGTCGTGAGTCTTTTGCTTTCAGTTCTGTATCCTTGTTTATTGTCATTAGGGTGGTGATCTTTCTGTATCCCTTTTGATTTTAAACTGGGTGGTGAGCTATTTTTCATTTTATCAAAGTTTTATCAAGAATTCATTCCTTGTCTCCTGTGACATTTTCGATCTGAACAACTGTTCTATCGATTTTCTTTCGAAATCCATTCTGCATTTTTATCCTCCCCGGTATCAGTTTGGTATCAGAGCTAAAGGCTAGAGATCATGGCAAGGCGGAATGGAAAAGATGTAGTTGGTGAAGGTAGTGACCATGAAGATGACGCTGAGTCGTTGAGGCTGCAGCTACGAAAATTGCTGCGTAGTCTACAAGAAAAAAATGAAATAATCGACGAACTTCAAAGTAGACACAACCAGCATGAAAATGACATTCGAGAGTTTACTTCTGATGATGATATACCTCGTCTTCCAAGGGAGTCGAGAAGATGTCGGAGAAGAAATGAAGTCCAAGACGAGTGGCAGAGTAAATATAACCCCAGATTAGATATTCCAGAATTTGAAGGTAAAATAAATGTTGATGATTTTATCGATTGGCTTAATACAGTAGAAAGAATTTTCAATTTTCACGAACCACCAGAACAAAAGAAGGTCAAACTTGTGGCACTTAAACTCAGACGGAATGCATCTTTTTGGTGGGAAAATATGAAGAAACAAAGAGAACGTGAGGGGAAGAGTAAGATCGTTACATGGGAGAAAATGAAAAGGGAGCTGAAGAGAAAATATTTACCTCATAATTATAGGCAAGAGATCTTTCTCAAAATACATGATTTCAAGCAAAAAGATCTTAGTGTAGAGGGGTACACTGCAGAATTCGATAATTTGATGTTGAAAGGAGAGCTTGTGGAATCGGAAGAGCAAACAATTGCAAGATACTTAGGAGGTCTGAAGTATGAGATTGCTAAAGTTGTTCAACTACAGCCATATTGGTCTTTAAATGATGTGAGCAAGCTGGCATTAAAAGTTGAAAAGCAACAGAAGTTTGAAAAGAGTGTTCGGTACGGCTCAAAAGAAGGCTATACAAAAGGAGGAAGTTCCAAAGCAAGATGATATCAAAGGTACAAGAAAAGGGTGAAGAATCTATTGGCAGCAAAAAAATACCTAATTCTTCTACCCCAAGTGGCCGAAAATGCTTCAAATGTCATGGTTTTGGGCATATTGCTTCAGATTGTCCAAATAGGAGGATTGTAACCTTGGTTGAAGATCATAGTGATGGAGGAGAGGATGAAGCTGAGGATGAACCAAAATATGATGATGATGAGGAAGAGATTACTTATGCTGATCATGGTTTGTCTATTGTATTGCAACGTAGTTTACAAGTGTCCTATGTGACCGACGATGAAAGTTGGGTGAGAAAAAATGTGTTTCACACTAAATGCACTTCTCTTGGCAAGGTGTGCTTGGTGATCATCGACAGCGGTAGCTTTGAGAATGTGGTATCTTTGGAGATGGTGCAGAAGCTAAAGTTGGACACCATCCCTCATCCACATCCATACCAGTTATGTTGGCTACAGAAAGGAAATGACATCAATGTAACTAAAAGATGTTTAGTTTCATTTTCTATTGACAAGTATTATAAAGATGAAGTATGGTGTGATGTTGCTCCTATGGATGCTTGTCATTTGCTGTTGGGAAGACCTTGGCATTATGATAGAAGGGTGTTGTATGACGGCTACAAACATACTTATTCTTTTAAGGTGAATGAAAAGAATATTATCTTAGCTCCATTACAACCATCCGAAATCAGTGCACCAAAGAAGAAAGTTAGCGCTTTTATGTCCTATGGTGAATGCAAAGGTGAATTAGACAAGGGTGGTCAAATTATGGCTCTAGTAGTAGTAGAGGAAAATGAACAACAGAAGGAGACACCAGCAATCATGAAACAAATCCTGGAAGAATTTGAAGATGTTATACCAGAAGAGATTCCACATGGCCTTCCACCCTTAAGAGACATCCAACATCACATTGATCTCATTCCAGGGGCTGTTCTACCTAATAAGGCAGCATATAGAATGAGTCCCAAGGAGCATGAAGAACTTCAAAGGCAAGTTGATGAATTGGTGAAAAAAGGGTTAATTCGGGAGAGCATGAGTCCTTGTGCGGTTCCAGCCTTGTTGGTGCCTAAGAAGGATGGTTCTTGGAGAATGTGCGTGGACAGTCGCACCATCAACAAAATCACAGTGGACTATCGCTTTCCTATTCCAAGGTTAGATGATTTACTTGATCAATTGTGTGGTGCTTATATTTTCTCTAAAATTGATTTAGGAGTGGCTATCACCAAATAAGAATGAGGCCCGGAGATGAGTGGAAAACAGCATTTAAAACTAGAGAAGGCTTATATGAATGGTTGGTTATGCCATTTGGGCTATCTAATGCTCCGAGTACTTTCATGAGATTTATGAATCACATACTTAAGCCATGCATTGGAATATTTGTTGTAGTTTATTTTGATGATATATTGGTGTACAGCAAGAGCAAAGAGGAGCATATGAATCATCTGAAAGAGATCTTTCTTATTTTGAGGCAGCAAAAGCTTTATGCTAATCTAAAGAAGTGTGATTTCTTTACTTCTAGTGTGGTGTTTTTGGGGTATGTTGTTTCAAAAGATGGAATCATGATGGATCAAAGTAAGGTAGAGGCTATTCTCAATTGGCCGACACCTGCTTCATTGCATGATGTGAGGAGTTTCCATGGCTTAACTTCATTTTATAGAAGATTTATCAAGGGTTTCAGCTCTATTGTCGCTCCAATCACCGAATGTCTGAAATGTGATAAATTCAAATGGACTAGTGAAGCTTATGATGCTTTTGAGCTTTTAAAAAGAAAGGTGACCGAAGCTCCTATCTTAGTTCTACCAAATTTTGACAATGTGTTTGAAGTTGAATGTGACGCATCTAATATGGGAATTGGTGCTGTTTTGAGTCAAGACGGAAAGCCCATTGCATTTTTTAGTGAAAAGCTGAATGATACAAGAAAGAAATACTCTACTTATGATAAGGAGTTTTATGCGATTTATCGAGCTTTGTCTCATTGGAGTCAATATCTTCTTGCCAAGCCATTTGTTCTATTTTCTGATCATGAGGCATTAAAGTTCATTAATCACAAACACAAGCTAAACAAGAGGCATGCAGCTTGGGTGGAGTTTTTACAATCTTATAACTTTACAATCAAGCACAAATCTGGTGTTCAAAATGTAGTTGCTGACGCATTGAGCAGAAAACATTCTTTATTATCAGCAATGGAAGTCAAAGTGGTTGGATTTGAAACATTCAAAGATCTATATGAGAATGATGTGGATTTCGGCTCAATATGGCAGAATTGTAAATCAGGTTCCTTTCAACAATTTTTTATCTTTGATGGTTTTCTTTTTCGAGCTAATGCTTTGTGTGTTCCATCTTGTTCTTTGAGACAAGTAATTCTAGCTAAAGCTCATGGTGGTGTTTTGGGAGGACATTTCGGTAGGGACAAGACTCTAGCTCTTGTTCAATCAAATTTCTACTGGCCTAAAATGTTCAGAGATGTGGATAGACATGTGAAGCGATGCCGATTATGTCATTTGGCAAAAACAAGAAGTCAAAATTCTGGTTTGTACACTCCATTGCTAGTGCCAAATGCTCCATGGGAGGATGTGAGTCTTGATTTCGTTTTGGGACTGTGAAGAACTCAAAGGAACAAGGATTCTATCATGGTTGTTGTTGACAGATTTTCAAAAATGTCTCACTTTGTTCCATGCAATAAATCAAATGATGCATCGCATATTGCTGATTTATATTTTAAGGAGATTGTTAAATTGCATGGTATTCCAAGAACTATGATTTCTGATCGAGATTCAAAATTTGTAAGTCATTTTTGGAGAACTCTTTGGAGGAAGCTGGGTACTTCTTTGAATTTCAGCAGCTCGCATCATCCACAAACCGATGGGCAAACTGAGGTAACAAACAGAAGCTTGGGAAATTTACTTAGAAGCTATGTTGGCAAGAATATTAAGCAATGGGATGTCATTCTTCCACAAATTGAGTTTGCCTATAATCGTTCTATGCATCATAGTATTGGTAAGAGCCCTTTTGAGGTAGTTTATGGTGCTAATCCTGCTGGTCCTTTGGACTTAATCCCTCATTCTACAACAAAGCAATTTAGTGGAGATGCTGATGAAAGAGCTAAGCAGATAAAGAAGCTGCATGAGGGTGTGAAAGCAACCATTGAGAAGCAAAATGAGAGGTACATGCAAGCTGCCAACAAACACAGAAAACATGTGGAGTTTAATGCTGGTGATTTGGTCTGGATTCATCTAAGGAAGGAGAGGTTTCCGCCGGGCAAGTTTGGAAAACTGAAACCAAAGGCTGATGGTCCATTCAAGGTGCTTAAGAGAATTGGAAAAAATGCTTATGAGATTGAGCTACCTAAAGATTACGGAGTATCTCCAACATTTAATGTAGCTGATTTAAGTCCATTTCATAATCTTATCGACGAAACAAACAAGGACTTGAGGACAAGTCTTTTTCAACCAGGGGAGATTGACACGGGAGTGTCTAATTTGCTACAATCTGTTCATATGGACGATGCTGATAATATGATTTTTTAGCCAAAAATATTGTCCCATAATCTTCAACTCAGTCAACTCAGATAAGACAGCTCATCAGCATATTCCCTGCGCAAAAGTAAAGCTGTCTCATGGTGCTTTGCTTCATGGCTAAGGAATACATTAAAGGAGGTGGTTGGCAGCTGTAAAGGACTTAATTTCGATTAAAGGAGGTGGTTGGTAGCTGTAAAGGACTTAATTTCGAAATTCCCTATGCATGAAGGGATGTTTCATGCACTAGTATTTATTTTCATGTTTAGGGCTTTGAAAGGGCTTTGAGAAAACTGAGAAATATTGGAGAAGCTCTCTTAAGTGCTCTTTTGAACTCTGTATCTCTTGGATGCATCCTTGAGTCGTGAGTCTTTTGCTTTCAGTTCTGTATCCTTGTTTATTGTCATTAGGGTGGTGATCTTTCTGTATCCCTTTTGATTTTAAACTGGGTGGTGAGCTATTTTTCATTTTATCAAAGTTTTATCAAGAATTCATTCCTTGTCTCCTGTGACATTTTCGATCTGAACAACTGTTCTATCGATTTTCTTTCGAAATCCATTCTGCATTTTTATCCTCCCCGGTATCAGTTTGGTATCAGAGCTAAAGGCTAGAGATCATGGCAAGGCGGAATGGAAAAGATGTAGTTGGTGAAGGTAGTGACCATGAAGATGACGCTGAGTCGTTGAGGCTGCAGCTACGAAAATTGCTGCGTAGTCTACAAGAAAAAAATGAAATAATCGACGAACTTCAAAGTAGACACAACCAGCATGAAAATGACATTCGAGAGTTTACTTCTGATGATGATATACCTCGTCTTCCAAGGGAGTCGAGAAGATGTCGGAGAAGAAATGAAGTCTAAGACGAGTGGCAGAGTAAATATAACCCCAGATTAGATATTCCAGAATTTGAAGGTAAAATAAATGTTGATGATTTTATCGATTGGCTTAATACAGTAGAAAGAATTTTCAATTTTCACGAACCACCAGAACAAAAGAAGGTCAAACTTGTGGCACTTAAACTCAGACGGAATGCATCTTTTTGGTGGGAAAATATGAAGAAACAAAGAGAACGTGAGGGGAAGAGTAAGATCGTTACATGGGAGAAAATGAAAAGGGAGCTGAAGAGAAAATATTTACCTCATAATTATAGGCAAGAGATCTTTCTCAAAATACATGATTTCAAGCAAAAAGATCTTAGTGTAGAGGGGTACACTGCAGAATTCGATAATTTGATGTTGAAAGGAGAGCTTGTGGAATCGGAAGAGCAAACAATTGCAAGATACTTAGGAGGTCTGAAGTATGAGATTGCTAAAGTTGTTCAACTACAGCCATATTGGTCTTTAAATGATGTGAGCAAGCTGGCATTAAAAGTTGAAAAGCAACAGAAGTTTGAAAAGAGTGTTCGGTACGGCTCAAAAGAAGGCTATACAAAAGGAGGAAGTTCCAAAGCAAGATGATATCAAAGGTACAAGAAAAGGGTGAAGAATCTATTGGCAGCAAAAAAATACCTAATTCTTCTACCCCAAGTGGCCGAAAATGCTTCAAATGTCATGGTTTTGGGCATATTGCTTCAGATTGTCCAAATAGGAGGATTGTAACCTTGGTTGAAGATCATAGTGATGGAGGAGAGGATGAAGCTGAGGATGAACCAAAATATGATGATGATGAGGAAGAGATTACTTATGCTGATCATGGTTTGTCTATTGTATTGCAACGTAGTTTACAAGTGTCCTATGTGACCGACGATGAAAGTTGGGTGAGAAAAAATGTGTTTCACACTAAATGCACTTCTCTTGGCAAGGTGTGCTTGGTGATCATCGACAGCGGTAGCTTTGAGAATGTGGTATCTTTGGAGATGGTGCAGAAGCTAAAGTTGGACACCATCCCTCATCCACATCCATACCAGTTATGTTGGCTACAGAAAGGAAATGACATCAATGTAACTAAAAGATATTTAGTTTCATTTTCTATTGACAAGTATTATAAAGATGAAGTATGGTGTGATGTTGCTCCTATGGATGCTTGTCATTATGATAGAAGGGTGTTGTATGACGGCTACAAACATACTTATTCTTTTAAGGTGAATGAAAAGAATATTATCTTAGCTCCATTACAACCATCCGAAATCAGTGCACCAAAGAAGAAAGTTAGCGCTTTTATGTCCTATGGTGAATGCAAAGGTGAATTAGACAAGGGTGGTCAAATTATGGCTCTAGTAGTAGTAGAGGAAAATGAACAACACAAGGAGACACCAGCAATCATGAAACAAATCCTGGAATAATTTGAAGATGTTATACCAGAAGAGATTCCACATGGCCTTCCACCCTTAAGAGACATCCAACATCACATTGATCTCATTCCAGGGGCTGTTCTACCTAATAAGGCAGCATATAGAATGAGTCCCAAGGAGCATGAAGAACTTCAAAGGCAAGTTGATGAATTGGTGAAAAAAGGGTTAATTCGGGAGAGCATGAGTCCTTGTGCGGTTCCAGCCTTGTTGGTGCCTAAGAAGGATGGTTCTTGGAGAATGTGCGTGGACAGTCGCACCATCAACAAAATCACAGTGGACTATCGCTTTCCTATTCCAAGGTTAGATGATTTACTTGATCAATTGTGTGGTGCTTATATTTTCTCTAAAATTGATTTGAGGAGTGGCTATCACCAAATAAAAATGAGGCCTGGAGATGAGTGGAAAACAACATTTAAAACTAGAGAAGGCTTATATGAATGGTTGGTTATGCCATTTGGGCTATCTAATGCTCCGAGTACTTTCATGAGATTTATGAATCACATACTTAAGCCATGCATTGGAATATTTATTGTAGTTTATTTTGATGATATATTGGTGTACAGCAAGAGCAAAGAGGAGCATATGAATCATCTGAAAGAGATCTTTCTTATTTTGAGGCAGCAAAAGCTTTATGCTAATCTAAAGAAGTGTGATTTCTTTACTTCTAGTGTGGTGTTTTTGGGGTATGTTGTTTCAAAAGATGGAATCATGATGGATCAAAGTAAGGTAGAGGCTATTCTCAATTGGCCGACACCTGCTTCATTGCATGATGTGAGGAGTTTCCATGGCTTAACTTCATTTTATAGAAGATTTATCAAGGGTTTCAGCTCTATTGTCGCTCCAATCACCGAATGTCTGAAATGTGATAAATTCAAATGGACTAGTGAAGCTTATGATGCTTTTGAGCTTTTAAAAAGAAAAGTGACCGAAGCTCCTATCTTAGTTCTACCAAATTTTGACAATGTGTTTGAAGTTGAATGTGACGCATCTAATATGGGAATTGGTGCTGTTTTGAGTCAAGACGGAAAGCCCATTGCATTTTTTAGTGAAAAGCTGAATGATACAAGAAAGAAATACTCTACTTATGATAAGGAGTTTTATGCGATTTATCGAGCTTTGTCTCATTGGAGTCAATATCTTCTTGCCAAGACATTTGTTCTATTTTCTGATCATGAGGCATTAAAGTTCATTAATCACAAACACAAGCTAAACAAGAGGCATGCAGCTTGGGTGGAGTTTTTACAATCTTATAACTTTACAATCAAGCACAAATCTGGTGTTCAGAATGTAGTTGCTGACGCATTGAGCAGAAAACATTCTTTATTATCAGCAATGGAAGTCAAAGTGGTTGGATTTGAAACATTCAAAGATCTATATGAGAATGATGTGGATTTCGGCTCAATATGGCAGAATTGTAAATCAGGTTCCTTTCAACAATTTTTTATCTTTGATGGTTTTCTTTTTCGAGCTAATGCTTTGTGTGTTCCATCTTGTTCTTTGAGACAAGTAATTCTAGCTAAAGCTCATGGTGGTGTTTTGGGAGGACATTTCGGTAGGGACAAGACTCTAGCTCTTGTTCAATCAAATTTCTACTGGCCTAAAATGTTCAGAGATGTGGATAGACATGTGAAGCGATGCCGATTATGTCATTTGGCAAAAATAAGAAGTCAAAATTCTGGTTTGTACACTCCATTGCTAGTGCCAAATGCTCCATGGGAGGATGTGAGTCTTGATTTCGTTTTGGGACTGTGAAGAACTCAAAGGAACAAGGATTCTATCATGGTTGTTGTTGACAGATTTTCAAAAATGTCTCACTTTGTTCCATGCAATAAATCAAATGATGCATCGCATATTGCTGATTTATATTTTAAGGAGATTGTTAAATTGCATGGTATTCCAAGAACTATGATTTCTGATCGAGATTCAAAATTTGTAAGTCATTTTTGGAGAACTCTTTGGAGGAAGCTGGGTACTTCTTTGAATTTCAGCAGCTCGCATCATCCACAAACCGATGGGCAAACTGAGGTAACAAACTGAAGCTTGGGAAATTTACTTAGAAGCTATGTTGGCAAGAATATTAAGCAATGGGATGTCATTCTTCCACAAATTGAGTTTGCCTATAATCGTTCTATGCATCATAGTATTGGTAAGAGCCCTTTTGAGGTAGTTTATGGTGCTAATCCTGCTGGTCCTTTGGACTTAATCCCTCATTCTACAACAAAGCAATTTAGTGGAGATGCTGATGAAAGAGCTAAGCAGATAAAGAAGCTGCATGAGGGTGTGAAAGCAACCATTGAGAAGCAAAATGAGAGGTACATGCAAGCTGCCAACAAACACAGAAAACATGTGGAGTTTAATGCTGGTGATTTGGTCTGGATTCATCTAAGGAAGGAGAGGTTTCCGCCGGGCAAGTTTGGAAAACTGAAACCAAAGGCTGATGGTCCATTCAAGGTGCTTAAGAGAATTGGAAAAAATGCTTATGAGATTGAGCTACCTAAAGATTACGGAGTATCTCCAACATTTAATGTAGCTGATTTAAGTCCATTTCATAATCTTATCGACGAAACAAACAAGGACTTGAGGACAAGTCTTTTTCAACCAGGGGAGATTGACACGGGAGTGTCTAATTTGCTGCAATCTGTTCATATGGACGATGCTGATAATATGATTTTTTAGCCAAAAATATTGTCCCATAATCTTCAACTCAGTCAACTCAGATAAGACAGCTCATCAGCATATTCCCTGCGCAAAAGTAAAGCTGTCTCATGGTGCTTTGCTTCATGGCTAAGGAATACATTAAAGGAGGTGGTTGGCAGCTGTAAAGGACTTAATTTCGATTAAAGGAGGTGGTTGGTAGCTGTAAAGGACTTAATTTCGAAATTCCCTATGCATGAAGGGATGTTTCATGCACTAGTATTTATTTTCATGTTTAGGGCTTTGAAAGGGCTTTGAGAAAACTGAGAAATATTGGAGAAGCTCTCTTGAAGTGCTCTTTTGAACTCTGTATCTCTTGGATGCATCCTTGAGTGGTGAGTCTTTTGCTTTCAGTTCTGTATCCTTGTTTATTGTCATTAGGGTGGTGATCTTTCTGTATCCCTTTTGATTTTAAACTGGATGGTGAGCTATTTTTCATTTTATCAAAGTTTTATCAAGAATTCATTCCTTGTCTCCTGTGACATTTTCGATCTGAACAACTATTCTATCGGTTTTCTTTCGAAATCCATTCTGCATTTTTATCCTCCCCGGTATCACATTAGTAAGTCCAAAAGGCATTACCAAAAATTCGTAATGACCGTTATGTGTGCAGAATATAGTTTTTGGAATGTCATCTTGACATACCTGAATTTGGTGGTAATCGAATTGGAGGTCCATCTTCGTGAAGACTCGAGCTCCTTTTAACTCATCAAGAAGTTCATCGACCACTAGTATTAGGTATTTGTCCTTGACGGTGATGCCATTTAAAGCTCGGTAGTCGATGCGCATCCGCCAAGTTCTGTCCTTCTTGTGTACAAGTAGCAACGATGAGGAATAGGGGCTGCAACTTGGCTGAACCACCCCCGTTTCCAGCATCTTCTTTACAATCTTTTCAATTTCATCCTTCTAGAGGTAAGGATATTGGTATGATCGAGTGTTCGCTGGTGGCTTGCTAGGAAGGATTGGAATCCGATGGTCATGTTGCCGAGTAGGAGTAAGACCACGTGGCTTAGCAAAAATGTCGGCAAATTCAGCAAGCAATTGGGCGAGATTTTGATCTTTAATTTCTATTTTCTTCCCCTTAGGTTGCTACTAGAGATGCATCGAAAAGCTACCATTTACCTTGTGCAAAACTTTCTCCATTCGTTGGGTTGAAATGGTGGTTACGTTGCTTCCGCGTTTACCACGTAGGATGATTAATTTGCCTTTATAGTAGAATTTCATAATTAATTTGAAGAAGTTCCAAGAGACATCACCTAGCATCATTAGCCATTCTATGCCAAGCATAGCCTCATAGTTATCAATTGGTAGGAGGAAGAAGTTGGTGATAATTTCTTGGTCTTGCAGTAATAATCACCTACGGACATCTTTGGTCGCACTTTAGGATTCTACCGTCGGTGACCTTTACGTCGAACTTGCTGCAACCTTCGATGTGGAGCATCATCCAAGCAGCAACCTTACTATTTAGGAAGTTATTAGTGCTGCCCATGTCGATAAGAATAGTGATCGGTTGTTGTTTGAAAAGGCCTCCAACTTTCATCGTTTACAGGTTTAAGTAGCCGGCTAGTGCATGTATCGTAACGTCGGTCGGTTATGGCTCTTCTTCCATATCTTCTTCTTCATGATCAAGGCTCTCTTTTGGATATTCAATGACCTCTTCTTCTACTGGTTCAATCATAAGAAGTCTCTTTTTTACAGCGATGCTTGCGGCTCCACAGCTTGTCATAGTGCCAACGTAACCCCTTCGCAGATCACTCCCGAAACTCTTCAATTGTCAACCTTTTTAGTGTAGGGCCTTAGTTAACAATAGGGGGGACTAAGAGCTTCAGTATTTCTAGTCGGGGAGTAACCCTAGCTGTCACGCCCCCCCCCCCCCGAATTTAATCCATTCGGGAGGTGTGACCCTATCTAAAATCAATAATATTATAATTCATCGTCACAAATCAATCCAGGATCCAATCTAACATTTGAGGATACTAAGAACTATTCAAATCAATATTCACAATTCATAAACCTGAACGTTTCATAAATCATACTCCACTTCACTTAGATATTCATAAAATCCGTAGCTCAACTAAACATCAACCACAACACAAATCCATAATCATAGAAATATATACAAACATAAAAAAATAATTATTTACCATAAGTTCTTATCCTTATACAACTTAAACTTATCATTCCATAAATATGAGCGGTCCACTAAACTTTTACAACACATAAGTATCAACATATCCTTAACATTACATCAGAAGTAAAGTATACAATACAACAAAAACCTATTAACCAACAAAGATTAGCCCAACAATCTTCTAGCCTTTCACTGCTTCAACCCAATTCTAGCTTTTCAGTGCGTGACAAGCTATCCTGAAAAATTTATATAGCAATGGGGTGAGCATAAAGAGCTCAGCAAGTGACTAACATATCCATGGCGATAGGAGAAGTTCAAGCAGGCTTAGTATCAAGATGACAAAAGCAAAAATACCAGTGTTCATTTGAAATCATCTCATTTGATATAAAAATCACAAAGGGTTACCTCATTCGAAAATAGGCGTTAGACATAACAATAGGAGATAGGAAATTGGAGCATTTCATTGGTAAAAAAAGCATTTAGGCATGTATCAAATGGCACATGAAGCATTTAGGTGCATATCAAAGGCGTAAGAGTGTTTGGGAGCATAACAATGTCATACGAAACACTTCAAAGTATAACAAGTGAACCAAATAATAAACACAAGCTTGTATGTCATTTTTGATGTAGCATGCATTTAATTTTTATCCAAAGCATAAATATAAACTCATAAGCAAAACTTTGGATATCATATCAAAAGTATAGAGGGTGCTGTGGGACCATATACATAATGTGATTCATCCATTTCAAGATGATCACCAAGCATAAGTCTCCCACGTTTGGGAGTTCCATCCACCCACGTCTGAGTGAAGTCAATGGGGCCGGCAAAGCATCGTAGGCTCTATGCATAACTCTCTTTATTATTTCTGGCAAAGGTTCATAATATCCCATAAGACACCAGAGTACAAAAGGGTAGCATGAACAATGACATTGGCACATATCGGAAGCACATGCGGAAACAACGAAAATATGCATATGCCTTTATCAAACAAGGAAATGCTAACAAAACATTACATAATAAATTTCAGTCATACAATAATTTCAGGATGAACAATACAAGAATTTTCAAAGGACTAATATAAAGCTCAATTGAAGAAGAATTTAGCAGAAATCAAATTTCCAATAAAATGAAACTTGAATAGGCAAAACACAACAAAGTTTTCAATTCTGGCAAAATTCAAATGGTATATTTCCTAATTTGTTTGAGTGACTAAGCATGCTCCAATTCACTAAAAATAGGTGTCATAGGAAAGCTGTATCAATCTATTTTTCAAAACATGAAGTTACAATAAATAGAGTAAAGGAAGGTCAAAATTGATCATCTCTGTTTTTGCAGAATTGATAGAATCAATTTAAATAGATGTTCTAGAAGGCAACATAACTCAAAATTTCCAAATTAGGTGTCAAAAGAAAGATATGTGAATCTAGTTGCCAAAGAATCTATTTTTCCTAATTCAGAATTTTCACTAGAGAGTTATGAGCAATTTAGTAACAGAAGGTCAGAATTGATCATTTCTGTTTTACAGAATAGATAGAATCAATTTAAATAGATGATTCAGAAGGCATACATACTTTAAAATTTCCAAATTAAGCGTCAAAAGAAAGATATGCAAATCTAGTTTCCAAAGAACTAAGTTTACATGATTTAGAATTTTTGCTAGAAAGTTATGAGCAATTTAGTAACAGAAGGTCTGAAATTACAGTCCCTATTTTGTAGAATCCGTAGGGTTAATTTCAACAGAACTCATATTAGGCATTTTGACTCCAAATCATTCAATCCAAGTATGAAAATAAAGTTCTTTGAGTTAGGTTTCACCTAAATCAAAGTTTAGCGTAAAAAGTTAGGACCAAAATAATGCATGGAGGTCAGATTACCAAAAAATTATAAATTCATAGCTTTGTATCAAAACGAAAGAAATATTTGGTTCTCAGCTAAAATCTTTCAAATATTGTAGAATTGAAAAAAAAACAAAGATTAGGATTCTGTTGGATGGGGTTAGAATACTTGCCTTAAAATGTTTTGATTTTCAAATATGAGGGAATTGATGCAAAGCCTTAAGCCAAGATAAAACTTCTTCTTCTTCAATTCTTTCTCTTTCTTTTCTCCTTTAATTCTTTCTCCTCTTCTCAAGTTATGTTGGCTGTAAAGTTTCCCTCAATTGTGCCTTAAATTACTTAGATTTGGTTCATGCTAAAGTAGTGAGGTGGCAAGCATGCATGGAGGTTTAGGTGTCATCTTTAGAATAAATGTAAGTGGCTCATCCTTGCTAATGCCACATGTCCTCGATATTATTTATTTATTTAATTTTTTTAATGTGAATATTTCATAAATTACCTCCAATTAATGAGATTCACAATTTGGTCCCTCACAATACATTCAATTTATATAAAAAAGTATTTAGTGCTAAAGAATTATTAAAAAAATCCTCATATTTACAAATAAGTTCTTATAAATTTTCAAAAAAGGTGGATATTACATTCTCCCCTCCTTCAAAGAAAATGTAGTACTCTAAATTTGTCATACCTCTTTCGGTGAAAAGATGAGGATAAACTTTCTTCATTGCTTCCTCAAGCTCCCAAGTCGCTTCATTTGTAGGATGATGCTTCCAAATTACTTTAACCAAGACCTTCTCTCCTTTTTATCAATAATCCGAATGGGCTCTTCCTTGTAAAACAAGTGTTTTTCGATCATAATCGGCTCATACTCAATGACATGAGAGGGATTAGGTATATACTTTCTGAGCATTGACACATGAAATATATCATGGATATGACATATCGATGGTGGCAAGGCAATCTTGTAAGCGACATAGCCAATTCTTTCAAAGATCTCAAAAGGCCCATTGAACCTTGGGTTTAACTTTCCTTTTTTTCCAAATCTTACAACGCCTTTGGATATCTCACAAGACACCACAGTACAAAAGGGTAGCATGAACAATGACATTGGCACATATCGGAAAAACATGCGGAAACAACGAAAATATGCATGTGCCTTTATCAAACAAGGAAATGCAAACAAAACATTACATAATAAATTTCAGTCATACAACAATTTCAGGATGAACAATACAAGAATTTTCAAAGGACTAATACAAAGCTCAATTGAAGAAGAATTTAACGAAATCAAATTTCCAATAGAATGAAACTGAATAGGCAAAAACTCAACAAAGTTTTCAATTCTGGCAGAAATTCGAATGGTACATTTCCTAATTTATTGAGTGACTAAGCATGTCTCCAATTCACTAAAAATAGGTGTCATGGGACAGCTGTATCAATCTATTTTTCAAACTAGAAGTTACAATGTCAGAATTGATCATCTCTATTTTTGCAAAATTGATAGAATCAATTTAAATAGATGTTTTAGAAGGCAAACATAATTTAAAATTTCTGAATTGGTGTCAAAAGAAAGATATGTGAATCTAGTTGCCAAAGAATCTAGTTTTGCATAATTCAGAATTTTCACTAGAGAGTTATGAGCAATTTAGTAATAGAAGGTCAGAATTGATCATCTCTGTTTTGCAGAATAGATAGAATCAATTTAAATAGATGATTCAGAAGGCAAACATACTTTAAAATTTCCAAATTAAGCGTCAAAAAAAATTTACAAATCTAGTTTCCAAAGAACAAAGTTTTATATAATTTAGAATTTTTACTAGAAAGTTATGAGCAATTTAGTAACAAAAAGTTCGAAATTACAGTCCCTATTTTGTAGAATCCATAGGATTAATTTCAACAGAATTCATATTAGGCATTTCGACTCCAAATCATTCAATCCAAGTATGAGAATAAATTTCTTTGAGTCTACTTTCAAATGGAATAGTTTTGCCTAAATCAGAGTTTAGCGTAAAAAGTTAGGACCGAAACAATGCATGGAGGTTAGATTACGAAAAAATTATAGATTCATGGCTTTGTATTAAAACGAAAGAAATATTTGGTTCTCAACTGAATTCTTTCAAATTTTGTAGAATTGAAAAAAAAAACAGAGATTAGGATTCTGTTGGATGAGGTTAGAATACTTGCCTTAAAAAGTTTTGATTTCCAAATATGGGGGAATTGATGCAAAGCCTTAAGCCAAGATAAAACTTCTTATTCTTCAATTCTTTCTCTTTCTCTTCTCCTTCAATTCTTTCTCCTCTTCTCAAGTTACGTTGGCTATAAAGTTTCCCTCAATTGTGCCTTAAATTACTTAAATTTGGTTCATGCTAAAGTAGTGAGGTGGCAAGCATGCATGGAGGTTTAGGTGTCATCTTTAGAATAAATGTAAGTAGCCATCCTTGCTAATGCCACATGTCCTCCATTTTATTTATTCATTTATTTATTTTAATGTTAATATTTCATAAATCACCACCAGTTAATGAGATTCACATTTTGGTCCCTCACAATACATTCAATATATATAAAAAAGTATTTAGTGCTAAAGAATTATTAAAAAAAATCCTCATATTTACAAATAAGTTCTTATAAATTTTCAAAAATGGTGGATGTTACACTCTTCCCTCCTTAAGAGAAAATGTAGTCCTCTAAATTTGTCATATCTGATTCGGCGAAAATATGAGGATAAACTTTCTTCATTTCTTCCTCTAACTCCCAAGTCGCTTCATTTGTAGGATGATGCTTCCAAATTACTTTAACTAGAGTGATGATTCTATTTCTTAAGATCTTCTCCTTTTTATCAATAATCCGAATGGGCTCTTCCTTGTAAAATAAGTCTTTCTCAATCAAAATAGGCTCAAACTCAATGACATGAGAGGGATCAGGTATATACTTTCTGAGCATTGACGCATGAAATATATCATGGATATGACACATCGATAGTAGTAAGACAATCTTATAAGCGACAGAGCCAATTCTTTCAAGGATCTCAAAAGGTCCAATGAATCTTGGGTTTAACTTTCCTTTCTTTCTAAATCTTACAATGCCTTTGGATATCCCACAAGACACCAGAGTACAAAAGGGTAGCATGAACAATGACATTGGCACATATCTAAAGCACATGTGAAAACAATGAAAATATGTGTGTGCCTTTATCAAACAAGGAAATACAAACAATACATTACATAATAAATTTCAGTAATACAACAATTTCAGGATGAACAATACAAGAATTTTCAAAGGACTAATACAAAGCTCAATTGAAGAAGAATTTAGCAGAAATCAAATTTCCAATAGAGTGAAACTTGAATAGGCAAAACTCAATAATGTTTTCAATTCTGGCAGAATTCGAATGGTACATTTCCTAATTTGTTTGAGTGCCTAAGCATGCTCCAATCCAATTCACTAAAAATAGGTGTCATGGGAAAGCTGTATCAATCTATTTTTCAAAACATGAAGTTACAATAAATAGAGTAAAGGAAGGTCAGAATTGATCATCTCTATTTTTGCAGAATTGATAGAATCAATTTAAATAGATGTTTTAGATGACAAACATAACTCAAAATTTTCAAAGGACTAATATAAAGCTCAATTGAAGAAAAATTTAGCAGAAATCAAATTTCCAATAGAATGAAACTTGAATAGGCAAAACTCAACAAAGTTTTCAATTCTGGCAGAATTCGAATGGTACATTTCCTAATTTGTTTGAGTGCCTAAGCATGCTCCAATTCACTAAAAATAGGTGTCATGGGAAAGCTGTATCAATCTATTTTTCAAAACATGAAGTTACAATAAATAGAGTAAAGGAAGGTCAGAATTGATCATCTCTATTTTTGCAGAATTGATAGAATCAATTTAAATAGATGATTTAGAAGGCAAACATACTTTAAAATTTCCAAATTAGGTGTCAAAAGAAAGATATGTGAATCTAGTTGCCAAAGAATCTAATTTTGCATGATTTAGAATTTTCACTAGAGTGTTATGAGCAATTTAGTAAAATAAGATTTGAAATTATAGTCCCTATTTTGTAGAATTGAAAAAAAAAAAAAAAAAAAAAAAAAAAAAAAAAAAAAAAAAAAAAAAAAAAAAAAAAAAAAAAAAAAAAAAAAAAAAAAAAAAAAAAAAAAAAACAGAGATTAGGATTCTGTGGATGGGGTTAGAATACTTGCCTTAAAAAGTTTTGATTTCCAAATATGGGGGAATTGATGCAAAGCCTTAAGCCAAGATAAAACTTCTTCTTCTTCATTTTGTAGGATGATGCTTCCAAATTACTTTAACTAGAGTGATGATTTTATTTCTTAAGATCTCCTTTTTATCAATAATCCGAATGGGCTCTTCCTTGTAAAACAAGTCTTTCTCAATCATAATCGGCTCATACTCAATGACATGAGAGGGATCAGGTATATGCTTTTTGAGCATTGACACATGAAATATATCATGGATATGAAACAACGAAGGTGGCAAGGCAATCTTGTAAGCGATAGAGCCAATTCTTTCAAGGATCTCAAAAGGTCCAATGAACCTTTGGTTTAACTTTCCTTTCTTTCTAAATCTTATAACACCTTTGGATATCCCACAAGACACTAGAGTACAAAAGGGTAGCATGAACAATGACGTTGGCACATATCGGAAGCACATGCGGAAACAATGAAAATATGCGTGTGCCTTTATCAAACAAGGAAATGCAAACAAAACATTACATAATAAATTTCATTCATAAAACAATTTCAGGATGAATAATACAAGAATGTCAAAGGACTAATATAAAGCTCAATTGAAGAAAAATTTAGCAGAAATCAAATTTCCAATAGAATGAAACTTGAATTGGCAAAACTCAACAAAGTTTTCAATTCTGGCAGAATTCGAATGGTACATTTCTTGATTTGTTTGAGTGACTAAACATACTCCAATTCACTAAAAATAGGTGTCATGGGAAAGCTGTATCAATCTATTTTTCAAAACATGAAGTTACAATAAATAGAGTAAAGGAAGGTCAAAATTGATCATCTGTGTTTTTGTAGGATTGATAGAATCAATTTAATAGATGTTTCAGAAGGCAAACATACTTCAAAATTTCCAAATTACATTTTAAAAGAAAGATATGCAAATCTAGTTACCAAAGAATTAAGTTTTGCATAATCAGAATTTTTGCTAGAGAGTTATGAGCAATTTAATAATAGAAGGTCAGAATTGATCATCTCTATTTTGGCAAAATAGATAGAATCAATTTAAATAGATGTTTCAGAAGGCAAACATACTTTAAAATTTCCAAATTAGGTGTCAAAAGAAAGATATGCAAATTTAATTGCAAAAAAACCAAGTTTTACATAATTTAGAATTTTTTACTAGAGAGTTATGAGCAATTTAGTAATAGAAGGTCTATAGGGTTAACTTCAATAGAAGTCATATTAGGCATTTTGAGTCCAAATCATTCAATCCAAGTATGAAAATAAAGTTCTTCGAGTCTACTTTCAAATGGAATAGGTTTCGCCTAAATCAGAGTTTAGCGCAAAAAGTTAGGACCGAAACAATGCATGAGGGTCAAATTACCAAAAAATTACAGATTCATGGCTTTGTATCAAAACGAAAGAAATATTTGGTTCTCAACATAATTCTTTCAAATTTTGTAGAATTGAAAAAAACAGAGATTAGGATTCTGTTGGATGGGGTTAGAATACTTGCCTTTAAAAAGTTTTGATTTCCAAATATGGGGGAATTGATGCAAAGCCTTAAGCCAAGATAAAACTTCTTCTTCTTCAATTTTTTCTCTTTCTTTTCTCCTTCAATTCCTTCTCCTCTTCTTAAGTTATGTTGGCTGTAAAGTTTCTCTCAATTGTACCTTAAATTACTTAGATTTGGTTCATGCTAAAGTAGTGAGGTGGCAAGCATACATGGAGGTTTAGGTGTCATCTTTAGAATAAATGTAAGTGGCTCATCCTTGCTAATGCCATGTCATCCATTTTATTTATTTATTATTTTTTTAATGTGAATATTTCATAAATCACCTCCAATTAATGAGATTCATATTTTGGTCCCTCACAATACATTCAATATATATATATATATATATATATATATATATATATATATATATATATATATATATATATATATATATATATATATATATATATATATATATATATATATATATATATATATATATATATATATATATATATATATATATATATATATATATATATATATATATATATATATATATATATATATATATATATATATATATATATATATATATATATATATATATATATATATATATATATATATATATATATATATATATATATATATATATATATATATATATATATATATATATATATATATATATATATATATATATATATATATATATATATATATATATATATATATATATATATATATATATATATATATATATATATATATATATATATATATATATATATATATATATATATATATATATATATATATATATATATATATATATATATATATATATATATATATATATATATATATATATATATATATATATATATATATATATAGTATTTAGTGCAAAAGAATTATTAAAAAATCCTCATATTTATAAATAAGTTCTTATAAATTTTCAAAAATGGTGGATGTTACACTCCCCCCTCCTTAAAAGAAAATATAGTCCTCATTTCTTCTTCTAGCTCCCAAGTTGCTTCATTTGTAGGATGATGCTTCCAAATTACTTTAACTAGAGTGATGATTTTATTTCTTAAGATCTCCTTTTTATCAATAAATCCGAATGGGCTCTTCCTTGTAAAACAAGTCTTTCTCAATCATAATCGGCTCATACTCAATGACATGAGAGGGATCAGGTATATGCTTTTTGAGCATTGACACATGAAATATATCATGGATATGAAACAACGAAGGTGGCAAGGCAATCTTGTAAGCGATAGAGCCAATTCTTTCAAGGATCTCAAAAGGTCCAATGAACCTTTGGTTTAACTTTCCTTTCTTTCTAAATCTTATAACACCTTTGGATATCCCACAAGACACTAGAGTACAAAGGGTAGCATGAACAATGACGTTGGCACATATCGGAAGCACATGCGGAAACAATGAAAATATGCGTGTGCCTTTATCAAACAAGGAAATGCAAACAAAACATTACATAATAAATTTCATTCATAAAACAATTTCAGGATGAATAATACAAGAATGTCAAAGGACTAATATAAAGCTCAATTGAAGAAAAATTTAGCAGAAATCAAATTTCCAATAGAATGAAACTTGAATTGGCAAAACTCAACAAAGTTTTCAATTCTGGCAGAATTCGAATGGTACATTTCTTGATTTGTTTGAGTGACTAAACATACTCCAATTCACTAAAAATAGGTGTCATGGGAAAGCTGTATCAATCTATTTTTCAAAACATGAAGTTACAATAAATAGAGTAAAGGAAGGTCAAAATTGATCATCTGTGTTTTTGTAGGATTGATAGAATCAATTTAAATAGATGTTTCAGAAGGCAAACATACTTCAAAATTTCCAAATTACATTTTAAAAGAAAGATATGCAAATCTAGTTACCAAAGAATTAAGTTTTGCATAATTCAGAATTTTTGCTAGAGAGTTATGAGCAATTTAATAATAGAAGGTCAGAATTGATCATCTCTATTTTGCAAAATAGATAGAATCAATTTAAATAGATGTTTCAGAAGGCAAACATACTTTAAAATTTCCAAATTAGGTGTCAAAAGAAAGATATGCAAATTTAATTGCAAAAAACCAAGTTTTACATAATTTAGAATTTTTTACTAGAGAGTTATGAGCAATTTAGTAATAGAAGGTCCCAAATTACAGTCCCTATTTTGTAGAATCTGTAGGGTTAATTGCAACAGAAGTCATATTAGACATTTCGACTCTAAATCATTCAATCCAACTATCAAAATAAAGGTCTTCGAGTCTACTTTCAAATGGAATAGCTTTTGTCTTAATCAGAGTTTAGTACGAAATGTTAGGACTGAAACAATGCATGGAGGTCAGATTACCGAAAAATTATAGATTCATGGATTTGTATCAAAACGAAAGAAATGTTTAGTTCTTTGCTGACATCTTTCAAATTTTGTAGAATTGAAAATAAAATAGAGATTAGGATTTTGTTGGATGGGGTTACAACACTTGCCTTAAAAAGTTTTAATTTCCAAATATGGGGGAATTGATGCAAAGCCTTAAGCCAAGATAAAACTTTTTCTTCTTCAATTCTTTCTCTTTCTCTTCTCCTTCAATTCCTTCTCCTCTTCTCAAGTTATGTTGGCTGCAAAATTTTCCTCAATTGTGCCTTAAATTACTTAGGTTTGGTTCATGCTAAAGTAGTGAGGTGGCAAGCATACATGAAGGTTTAGGTGTCATCTTTAGAATAAATGTAAGTAGCTCATCCTTGCTAATGCCACATGTCCTCCATTTTTTTATTTATTTATTATATTTTTCCTTAATGTGAATATTTCATAAATCACCTCCAATTAATGAGATTCACATTTTGGTCCCTCGCAATACTTTCAATATATATAAAAAGTATTTGGTGCTAAAGAATTATTAAAAAGAAAATCCTCATATTTACAAATAAGTCCTTATAAATTTTTAAAAATGAGGAATGTTACATTAGTCCTCTTTCAAATCTTCTTGCTTTCCTATATTCATCATCGATCATATGCGTGACAAATATAGAGAGCTCAGTGAATTTAAAACTCATATTTGGCTACTATCAAATTTCCCTGGATGAGATTCAAGAACTCCAATTCTTTCTGCTCTCTGATACAATCTGGAAAATATTTATCGTTAAACTTTTCTGTAAATACCTTCCAAGTGATTGGCTCCTATCAAGCTTCAGAAATCCTCTTCATGGTTCGCCACCAGTGCTCAATCTCTCCTTATAGCATGAAGGTAGCAAGAGAAACCTTCTTATCATCTAGACAATTTAAAACATCAAATATTTTCTCTATCCGCATCATCCATTGTTCTGCTACCATTGGATCAAGCTCACCACTAAAACTAGGAGGATTAAGCTTCTCAAACTGTTCAATTCGCAACCCAGTCTAGTTTGAATTCCTCGTTTCATCATTTCTTCCTTGTCGGACTTGTTGTTGCATTACTTGTGTCATAGCCTCTAGAGTTTTCATAATTCCACTAAATTGATCAGAAATAGATGCAACATGAGTACCAAATGATCTCATCATCCTTGCTTCCTAAAAATAGCAAAAGAAAACTTTTGATCAGTCTCTAAACAGAAATCACTAAACGTCAAAATTTATTACAAATCTAGCATATCAAAATTCTTAGAAATACTCAAACCAAGCTTTGATACCAACTCTGTCATGCCCCCGCCGAATTTAATCTATTCGGGAGGTGTGACCTTGTCTAAAATCAATAATATTATAATTCATCCTCACGAATCAATCCAGGATCTAATCTAACATTTGAGTATACTAAGAACCATTCAAATCAATATTCACAATTTGTAAACCTATGTGTTTCATAAATTATACTCCACATCACTCAGAGATTCATAAAATCCGCAGCTCAACTAAACATCAACCACAACACAAATCCATAATCGTAGAAATATATACAATCATAAAAAAATAATTATTTACCATGAGTTCTTATCCTTATACAACTTAAACTTATCATTCCATAAACATGAGCGGTCCATTAAACTTTTACAACACATTAAATAAATAATTCAAACTATCACTAATGCTCCAATTTACTCAGACAATATGTCATTGGAAAGATATTTCAATCTAGTTTTAGATAAAATAAGTTTTATATGAATTGAAGTTTCCAACAAAGAGTTATAATTGATTTAGTAATCAAAGGTCAGAAAACAAAATCACTATTTCATAGAATTCATAGGGTCAGATTCAATAGATAACTGGGCAGGCATTTAGACTCTAAATATTTCAATCATAGTATTAAAAGAAATATCTATGAGTCTAGTTTTCAATGAAATAAGTTTTGAATAAATTAGAGGTCAGTGCATGAAGTTATAACCATAACAAGGTAGAAAGGTCATATCTCAGAAGTTTCACATATTCAAATCGTTATGTCTAAACTGGAGGCATATCAATTGCAAGGCTAAAATAATTCAAAGTTTTCATATTTAAGGCAAATATAGAGATAAAATTGTAGTAAGGAAAGATCAGAATACTTGTAATAGGAAAGATTAGAAGGCTTGCAATAGAAAGGATCGAAACACTTGCAATTGAAGGGACCGAAACACTTGCAATAGGAAGGATCAGAACACTTGCCTTTCACAGATTTTGATTCGAAGATCCAAAGGTGTATGCCTGAATCCTTTTTCTACTTTTTCTTTGTCTCCTCTCCCTATTTCATTTTCTACACTCATCTTCTTTCTTTCTCCACAACTACAGCTCATGCCGAACATAGAGGCACAGTCATCTGCTCTCCCTTACTCTCATTCCTTCTTTTTTCTTTCCAAAACGCAGCTACCGCAGCCACCGCCACAGCCGCTGCCACAGTCGCAGCCCCTTCCACCATACTACCTTATTCCTCCTCTTCTTTCACAGACACAGTTGCTGCATACGCAGCCGCTGTCACCGCACAGCATCACTCTTCTTCCTCCCCTACTCTTCTTCCTCCCCTACTCTTCTTCCTCTCCTTCTTCTCTTCCAGCTACAGCTGCCACTACCACCGCAGCCACAGCCTCGTCTTCCTCCCCTGCACTTCTTCCTCTCCTTCTTCTCTTCCAGCTACAGCTGCCACTACCACCGCAGCCACAGCCTCGTCTTCCTCCCCTACTCTTCTTCCTCTCCTTCTTCTCTTCCAGCTACAGCTGCCACTACCACCGCAGCCACAGCCTCGTCTTCCTCCCCTACTCTTCTTCCTCCCCTACTCTTCTTCCTCTCCTTCTTCTCTTCCAGCTACAGCTGCCACTACCACCGCAGCCACAGCCTCGTCTTCCTCCCCTACTCTTCTTCCTCCCCTACTCTTCTTCCTCCCCTACTCTTCTTCCTCCCCTACTCTTCTTCCTCCCCTACTCTTCTTCCTCCCCTACTCTTCTTCCTCCCCTACTCTTCTTCCTCTCCTTCTTCTCTTCCAGCTACAGCTGCAGCCCCTTCTTTCCCTTCTTTCTCTTCTTTCCTTCTTCTTCATCTTTCGCCGACGTAGCTGCTGCAATTGCCACCGCAACCGCTGCAACTGCAACCATAGCCTAACCCCTTCTTTCCTCATCTTCCCTCCCTTTCTTTTCTGTAGCTGCAGCTGCCACTACTGCAGCCGCAGCCTCTTCTTCCTCCCCTACTCTTCTTCCTCTCCTTCTTCTCTTCCAGCTACAGCTGCCACTACCACCGCAGCCACAGCCTCGTCTTCCTCCCCTGCACTTCTTCCTCTCCTTCTTCTCTTCTAGCTGCAGCTGCCACCGCCGCAGCCGTAGGCTTTTCTTCCTCCCCTGCTCTTCTTCCTCTCCTTCTTCTCTTCCTTTCTCCTCCCCAATGTCACGCCACCCCCCCGAATTTAATCCATTCAGGAGGTGTGACCCTGTCTAAAATCAATAATATTATAATTCATCATCAAAAATCAATCCAGGATCCAATCTAACATTTAAGGATACCAAAAACCATTCAAATCAATATTCGCAATTCATAAACCTGTACGTTTCATAAATCATACTCCACTTCACTCAAAGATTCATAAAATCCGCAGCTCAATTAAACATCAGCCACAACACAAATCCATAATTGTAGAAATATATACAATCACAAAAAATAATTATTTACCATGAGTTCTTATCCTTATACAACTTAAACTTATCATTCCATAAACATGAGCAGTCCATTAAAATTTTACAACACATAAGTATCAACATATCCTTAACCTTGGATTTCTAGGAGTATCAAATTGGCAAGGTGTTCATGTTCTTCGATAGAAATCAAACAAGATGGATAAACCAGATTTGTAATCAAAGAATCCCCAATAGCAGTAGTTACGTGTAGCAAATAATCCAGTGGTTTTGGTTGAATGCCCAAGTGACAAGCAAAATATTGTGAAACAAAAGATATGTTGGAACCAAGATCAAACAAAACTTTTGCATTTCTATTAGAAACATGTAGAATACCTTCAACCACTGATTTAGAGGCTCTGGAATCTTGTTCTATGATAGCATATACTCAAGCATGGGTCGTTGGCTTAGGGGTTAGTAGCTCTTTCTTCTTGTTTAGTGGGCAGTCTCTGACTTTATGATCTAACTTTCCACAGGCAAAACAGGCTCCAGTCACCCGAAAACACTCACTTGTTTCATGATTACGTCCACATTTTGTACACAATAGAGGTCTTTGCAATAGAGTTCTTTTCTCAAATCTAGGTACCTTTACTCTCTTGTTACTTCTTTTTGCTTCATTTCCTCTCTTACTTTTACCAACAAACTTATCCTTGTTGTTCTTGTCCCTGATTTCTTGGATCTCCTCCAAGTTTTTCTCAAGTATGAAAACTCTTTCAACTACATCAGTGTATATCTGGAGTTTTAAAGCTGATATCTGGCATCTTATTGCCGGCCTTAGTCCTCTTTCAAATCTTCTTGCTTACTTATATTCGTCATCGATTATATGCATGGCAAATCTAGAGAGCTCAGTGAATTTAGACTCATATTTGGCTACTGTCAAATTTCCCTGGATGAGATTCAAGAACTCCAATTCTTTCTGCTCTCTAATATAATATGGAAAATATTTATCATTGAACTTTTCTGTAAATACCTTCCAAGTGATTGGCTCCTATCGAGCTTCAAAAATCCTCTTCATAGTTTGCCACCAGTGCACAGCCTCTCCTTCTAACATGAAGGTAGCAAGAGAAACCTTCTTATCATCTGGGCAATTTAAAACATCAAATATTTTCTCTATCTGCATCATCCATTGTTCTGCTACCATTGGATCAGGCTCACTACTAAAACTGAGAGGACTAAGCTTCTTAAACTGTTCAATTCCCAACCCAGTCTGGTTTAAATTCCCCGTTTCATCATTTCTTCCTTTTCGGACTTATTGTTACATTACTTGTGTCATAGCCTCTAGAGTTTTCATAATTCCACTCAATTGATCAAAAGTAGATGCAACAGGAGTATTAGATGACCTCATCATCCTTGCTTCCTAAAAATAGCAAAAGGAAACTTTTGATCAGTCTCTAAATAGAAATCACTAAACCTCAAGATTTATTACACATCTAGCATATCAAAATTCTTAAAAATCTTCAAACCATGCTTTGATACCAACTTTATCACGCCCCCCCCCCCCCCCCGGCGAATTTAATCCATTCTAGAGGTGTGACCCTATCTAAAATCAATAATATTATAATTCATTGTCACAAATCAATCCAGGATCCAATCTAACATTTGAGGATACTAAGAACCATTCAAATCAATATTCACAATTCATAAACCTATATGTTTCATAAATCATACTCTACTTCACTCAGAGATTTATAAAATCCGCAGCTCAACTAAACATCAACCACAACACAAATCCATAATCGTAGAAGTATATACAATCACAAAAAAAATACTTATTTACCATGAGTTCTTATCCTTATACAACTTAAACTTATCATTCCATAAACATGAGCGGTCCATTAAACTTTTATAACAAATAAGTATCAACATATCCTTAACATTACATCAGAAGTAAAGTATACTATACAACAAAAACCTATCAACCAATAAAGGTTAGCCCAAAAATCTTCTAGCCTTTCCTTGCTTCGACCCAATTCTAGCTTTTTAGTGCATGACAAGTTGCCCTGAAAAATTTATATAGCAACGGAGTAAGCATAAAGAGCTCGCAAGCGATTAACATATCCATGGCGATAGGAGAAGTTCAAGCAGGCTTAGTATCAAGATAACAAAAGCAAAAATACCAGTGTTCATTTGAAATCATCTTATTTGATATAAAAATCACAAAGGGTTATCTTATTCGAAAATAGGCGTTAGACATAACAATAGGAGAAAGGAAATTGGAGCATTTCATTGACCAAAGAAGCATTTGGCATGTATCAAATGGCACATGAAGCATTTAGGTGTATATCAAAGGCGTAAGAGTGTTTGGGAGCATAACAATGACATACGAAACATTTCAAAGTATAACAAGTGAATCAAATAATAAACACAAGCTTGTATGTCATTTTTGATGTAGCATGCATTCCATTTTTATCCACAGCATAAATATAAACTCATAAGCAAAGCTTTGGATATCATATCAAAATCATAGAGGGCGCTGTGGGACCACATACATAATGTGATTCATCCATTTCAAGATGATCACCAAGCATAAGTCTCCCACGTCTGGGAGCTCCATCCACCCACGTCTGAGTGAAGTCAATGGGAACTGTAGAGCATCACGGGCTCTATGTATAACTCTCTTTACCATTTCTGGCAAAGGTTCACAATATCCCACAAGACACCAATGCACAAAAGGGTAGCATGAATAATGACATTGGCACATATCGGAAGCATATGCGGAAACAACGGAAATATGCGTGTGCCTTTATCAAACAAGGAAATGCAAACAAAATATGACATAATAAATTTTAGTCATACAACAATTTCAGGATGAACAATACAAGAATTTTCAAAGGACCAATATAAAGCTCAATTGAAGAAGAATTTAGCAGAAATCAAATTTCCAATAGAATGAAACTTGAATAGGCAAAACTCAACAAAGTTTTCAATTCTGGCAGAATTCTAATGGTACATTTCCTGATTTGTTTGAGTGACCAAACATGCTCCAATTCACTAAAAATAGGTGTCATGGGAAAGTTGTATCAATCTATTTTTCAAAACATTAAGTTACAATAAATAGAGAAAAGGAAGGTCAGAATTGATCATCTCTGTTTTTGCAGAATTGATAGAATCAATTCAAACAGATGTTTTAGAGGGCAAACGTACTTCAAAAATTCAAATTCAGATTTCAAAAGAAAGATATGCGAATCTAGTTCCAAAAGAATGAAGTTTTGCATAATTCAGAATTTTCACTAGAGAGTTATGAGCAATTTTGTATAGAAGGTCAGAATTGATCATCTTTGTTTTGCAGAATAGATAGAATCAATTTAAACAGATGTTTCAGAAGGCAAACATACTTTAAAATTTCCAAATTAAGTGTCAAAAGAAAGATATGCAAATATAGTTTCCAAATTACCAAGTTTTATATAAATTAGAATTTTTTACTAGAGAGTTATGAGCAATTTAGTAACAGAAGGTCCGAAATTACGGTTCCTATTTTGTAGAATCTGTAGGGTTAATTGCAACAGAAGTCATGTTAGGCATTTCAACTCCAACTCAAAATAAAGGTCTTCAAGTCTACTTTCAAATGTAATAGGTTTTGCCTAAGTCAGAGTTTAGTACAAAATGTTAGGTCCGAAACAATGCATGGAGGTCAGATTACCGAAAAATTACAGATTCATGGCTTTGTATCAAAACGAAAGAAATGTTTGGTTCTCAGCTAAAATATTTCAAATTATGTAGAATTGAAAAGAAAACAAAGATTTGGATTCTGTTGGATGGGGTTAGAACACTTGCCGTAAAAAGTTTTGATTTCCAAATATGGGGGAATTGATGCAAAGCTTTAAGCCAAGATGAAACTTCTTCTTCTTTAATTCTTTCTCTTTCTCTTCTCCTTCAATTCCTTCTCCTCTTCTAAAGTTACGTTGGCTGCAAAGTTTCCCTCAATTATGTCTTAAATTACTTAGGTTTGGTTTATGCTAAAGTAGTGAGGTGGAAGCATGGAGGTTTAGGTGTCATCTTTAGAATAAATGTAAGTGGCTCATCCTTGCTAATGCCACATGTCCTCCATTTTATTTTTATTTTTTTTCTTAATGTGAATATTTCACAAATCACCTCCAATTAATGAGATTCACATTTTGGTCCCTCACAATACTTTCAATATATATATAAAGTATTTAGTGCTAAAGAATTATTAAAAAAAATCCTCTAATTTACAAATAAGTTCTTATAAATTTTCAAAATTGAGGGATGTTACATAGGGTCCACCCTTATGTGTGGATAGTTGGGGTTAGTTGTAAAGCCTCCCCTCTCTTGGAAGTTATCTCTTCGGGCTTGGTACGATTGGTCAGAGCTCTCTCCTTAATGTGATTTCTTCGGGCTTGGTAGTCGGCCCAAACTGAGTTCGGTAAAGAGAGTCTAAATCTTATCCTCCATTCGTGCCTCAAAGGCTTCAAATTTATCATTGATTGCCTCCTCAGATGCCATAGTATGTGTCTCCAAATCTGTGAAGTTAAGATCTCTCTTTTGTTATCAGGTTAAAGGCATGTATAGGTTGAGAGAAGTGATAGTCGAAAGGGTTGGTGGATTGGTGGATGTAGGCTACAGTTTAGGCTTATTTTGTTGTTGTTTTGGTTGTAGTTTAAGGGTGTGTTTTGGTGGAGTTTTAGGGTTGTGATGGTAGTGGATGAAGGTTAGGGAAAAAGGTTTTAGATCTTTAGTAGATGGCAGCAAAGGTTTGATAGAAATTAGTGGAAGTTGCTGCAGGTATGTGTTGTCATGTAAGAGCAAAATTATCGTCGAAGAAATAGCAGTTTCTTGACAAAATTTTCAGCAAAAATCGAGAGATTTGAGGAGGGAATTTGATAACAAAATCTTAGTTTATATAACAGCAAGGATGACCAATTAAAAGAAAATTTTGGCAGTATAACAGCAAGGAAATTGGTGCAAGTTGCGATAGTAGAATTCTCGTCGAAAAATTTCAACGGTTTGTAATAAAAATTTGTAGCAACACAAGAATGTTTTTAGAGGTGAATTCCTCAATAGATCAATCTCAGATGGAAGCCAAGATGATCTATGAAGTGTATAATAAATTTTGTTCAAAAAGGATTGCAAATAGATCGGTTAAGGTAACAATATGTGGCTGAAATTTTCTACAATAATCCTTCGTTCACAAAGGTGATAACTTTCATGACTAAAGGAATTCGCAGCATGGGATAGATAAGAAGACTTCTTCTTGATATTTTGAATGGAAAATTACAGCAAGAAAAGGTATTAGTGATAGGAGAATACCATATCTCTGATGCAATTGGAAGTGACGGCAGTAGATTGATTTGATCTATGGCAGAAGATGACGATGGAGATGTCAACATCAAGAGCAATTGTGGGAATTGCTTGGTCGGTCATGGGCGGTAGGGATGGCAGCAAAAGCAGCACGATCGCTGCTCTGATATCAAGTATTAGAACCCTTGTAGATTCTAAGCTTGGGGTTGATCTCCTTAGGGGATCGGCCTCCTTGGAACTCTATAGGGGTTCCATCCTCTAAATTGCTGCTCAAAGGCTGCAGAAAAGATTCATCTATTGCTTGAGAAAAGAAGATGAATATATGGCTATTTATAGAGCTTCTAAACCCCAACTCCTAATAGGACTCCTACTCACTCCTACTCAAGACTCCTAATAGGACTCCAACTCAAGACTCCTATTCCTTTACAACTCTTAATGCTTCTCTAAGAAACAACCTCCTAACCTTAGCTAGCCTCTTCACCTCTTTAACAAGGGTTGGCTAGGCAGGTTTTACATGAATGCCCTCTCAATTAGGACTCTCCTAGCTAGAGTCCTATCACACAGGTGTCATCACTCACGTGATTGGCTTGCTGGGAACCTATGACTAGCAATCTCCCACTTAACTTAAAGCCAACCACCTATGTGTCTGATCCCCATCTGTAATGTTCAAAGATAATCTAAGATAACGGCTTTGTTAGTTGATCTACAATGTTATCATCGGATAGAACTCTTTCCACTGCTATATCTCCTCGGGTCATGATCTCTCTAAAAAGTTGGAACCTCAGAACACTTCTGATGAGACCTAGGTTCCCTTATTTGAGTAATCGTCCCAAAGTTGTAACAATATAAGGGAATTAACTCTTTGCTACTTGGCATTACTCCTAGATCTGTTGGGAAATCTTGGGGGCGACATCACATGCGCAGCGGAAGATCAAGAAAAATAAAATCTCCAATTTCCCAAAAGGATGTTCATCGTTGTGCGAAGATTGGTGCGCATAAATCCACAAAACAAACTACGTATAAGATAAATTGTATTACTTAGGGAGATCGTATATCCTTGTTTCCTTGCAGATCTCTAGGAGAGGATGAAGGAGGTCAAGTGTCCTCCTCTCTAGCGGTGATCCACACAATAGGGCTACGACGACGCTCCTCAAAAACTCCAGGCCGACTCTAAGGTGGAGAGGGAGAGGAGAATAGGAGAGGCAAGCAAAGGCTCTAGCCTATGAGACTCTAAATCCCTCCTACTTATAGAGGCCCCCTGTCAAAACCTAATGGATCCTCCCCTAATGGGTATTGGATCTGCATCCAATTATCCAAGCCTTTTAGATTAGTGGATCAATATCCAATAATCTCTCCTGGGCTTTTATTGGATCTCGTCCATGGGATCCAATAATTCAGGAGCTTATTGGATATCCAATAATATAGGGGCTCCAGCGGATATCTCATATCCGAACCTCTACTCATCGCAACGCCTACCATATGTGTGTGACCCTCTAGGCCTAATATCGAGCTGGCCGTGAGTCATAGCTGTCAGAACTCCTTTTGGCTTAGTGAATTATTATCTCTATAATAATTCACTCGACTCATCGACTACGGACGTACTAGGCCACTACGCCGTAGTCCCTAGATGATATAGGGGAATCAAATCCATTGGACCTGTTTGTCCTCAATTACCGTGTACCTATAGTCTATCATCCATCTAATATTCCAGGGACCGTATATCGGGCATGGTGCCGTCAAACCCATACGATTTCTACTCGAGTCTCGCTCTAATTGGATTCTCCAAGAGAACTCTTTCTCTCTCAACCCAAATGACCCTGGCCAGGGATTTGTCAGAGCAAGAACACATGGGATATTCCTCTCATGACGCCGAGAGTGAATGATCCTCTATCGACACTCAATAGCCCTCGCAAGGTCGACTGCCACTCCCAATGACCAACTGTACTAGATCTGGGATAGCCAAACCTATAAGTCTGGTATCAAAGAGTGAAGCACTCATACAGGATATCCTTGGTGTCTCAAGTCTAAGGACCAGATACATCACTAGGACTACGGAATTACTGTCTAACAATAAGGCATCATCAACCATCCAGTATTCCGTAAGCGGATCAATCAGTGAACTCATTCTTCAGTGGATCTGCAATGTTGTCTTCGGATGGAACTCTTTCCACTACTACATCTCCTCTGGTTACGATCTCTCTGACAAGGAACCTCCTTAGAACATGCTTAGATTTCTAATGAGACCTGAGTTCCTTCGCTTGAGCAATCGCCCCATTGTTGTTACAATATAAGGAAATCGGCTCCTCGCTATCCGGCACGACTCCCAAATCTGTGATGAACTTCTTCATCCAGACTCCCTCTTTTGCTGCATTTGCTGCAGCAAAGTATTCCGCCTCTATAGTTGATTCAGCAATAGTATCTTGCTTGGAATTCTTCTAGCATACTGCTCCTCCATTCAAGGTGTACACATACCCCGAATTTGACTTACTATCATCAACATCAGACTGAAAACTTGAGTCTGTGTAGCCTTTAACCTTGAGGCTACTACCTCCATATACTAGTAAAAGATTCATAGTCATTCTCAAGTACTTAAGGATACACTTTACTGCTTTCCAGTGCTCCAAGCCTGAATCCGCCTGATACCTACTCGTAACACTCAGAGCATGCGCTATATCAGGCCTAGTACATAGCATGACATACATGATAGACCCTATCGCCGAGGCATAATGTATCATATCCATGTTCGCCCTTTCTTCTGGAGTCTTTGGGGACATACTCCTAGAAAGCGATATCCCATGTCTCATCGGTATGAGACCTCTCTTCGAATTTTCCATGCCAAACCTTTTGACAATGATTTCTATGTACCTGGATTGGGACAAGCCAAGCATCCTCTTGGATCTATCTCTATAGATCCGAATCCCCAAGATATAGGATGCTTCCCCTAAGTCCTTCATGGAGAAGTGTCTAGATAACCAAGCCTTCACTATGGATAGCATTCCTATGTCATTCCCAATGATTAGGATGTCATCCACATATAACACCAAAAAGGTGATAGCGCTCCCACTTACCTTCCTGTACACACAAGGCTCATCTTCGTTCCTAACAAAGTCATAAGATCTGATTGCCTCAGCAAATCTTATGTTCCAACTTCGGGAAGCTTGCTTTAGTCCATAAATGGATCTAAGCAACCTGCACACCTTATCTGGGCAGTCTTTGGACATGAATCCCTCAGGTTGTATCATATACACCTCCTCATCGAGGTTCCCATTGAGGAATGCAGTTTTCACATCCATTTGCCAAATCTCATAATCATAGTGTGCTGCAATAGCCAACAGAATTCGGATGGATTTTAGCATTGCTATGGGTGAGAAGGTTTCGTCATAGTCAACACATTGCCTTTGACGATACCCCTTAGCCACTAGCCTTGCTTTATAGGTCTCTACCTTTCCTTCTACTCCAATCTTTTTCTTAAAGATCCACTTGCAACCGATGGGTATAATACCTTCGGGCGCATCAACAAGGGACCAAACCTTGTTGGAGTACATAGAATCCATCTCAGAATTCATGGCTTCTTGCCACTTCTCGGAGTCTATACTCATAATAGCTTCCTCGTAGGTCTGAGGATAAATATCCTCAACATCTTCTCCTCTAATATGTCTCACATATCTCTCAGGAGGATGGGATACTCTACCGGACCTACGTAAAGTTGGAACTTGTGTGTTAGGTATTTGAACAGACTCGGGCTGTAGAGTGATGCTTGAGTTTGGTTCTCCAACCTCGCTCAACTCTATCATGCTCCCACTATCTCCGCCAAGAATATGTTCCTTCTCAAGGAACACTGCTCTCTTAGATCAAAGACCTTTTGGTCCTCGAGATGATAGAAATAATACCTACAAGTTTCCTTGGGGTATCCCACAAACTTGCACCGCTCTGTCCGCGATTCTAACTTATCGGGGTTATGTCTTTTAACGTGGGCAAGGCAGCCCCAAATCTTAACAACTTTAAGATCGGGCTTCTTCCCTTTCCATATCTCATATGGTGTAGACACTACCGACTTAGTTGGAACTCTGTTCAGAAGGTAAGCTGTGGTCTCTAGGGAATATCCCCAGAATGAGATGGGTAGGTCAGCGAAACTCATCATGAATCGTACCATGTCTAATAGCATATGATTTCTCCTTTTAAACACACCATTGAGCTGAGGTGTATAAGGAGGTGTCTATTGGGATAATATCCCATAGTCCTTGAGGAACTAAGTAAACTCTGTACTTAAGTACTCACGTCCTCGATCTGATCGAAGAGTTTTGATACTCTTTCTAGTCTGGTTCTCCACCTCATTCTTATACTCTTTGAATTTCTCAAAGACCTCGGATTTGTACTTCATTAAGTACACATATCCATACCTTGAGAAATCATCAGTAAAGGTAATAAAGTAGGAGTAACTACCAATGGCATGAGTTGACATGGGTCCACATACATCACTATGTATGAGTTCCAACATCTCAGTGGCTCTTTCTCCAGTTCCACTAAATGGAGAGTTGGTCAATTTTCCACGAAGACAAAGCTCGCAAGTTGCATATGACTCATAGTCGAATAGATCTAGATATTCATCCTTTAGCAACTTTTGAATCCTTCCCTCATTGATGTGACCTAGCCTACAATGCAACAGGTATGCACTGTTCATCTCATCTCGTTTCCTCTTGGACACACTTACACTCATGATATGTGGAGTAGTGTCTAACATAAATAAACCATTATGTAATGTTCCTTTCGTGATGATCTCATCATCTAATAATATTGAACAACCATTGTTTTCAAAAACTAATTTATATCCACTAACTGTCAAACATGAAATAGAGATAATATTTTTGATAATAGAAGGAACAAAATAACATGCATCTAATGCAATAAAAGCTCCACCAGGCAAATGTAGGGCGACCTCGCCAATGGCTATTACAGCAACTTTTGCTCCATTACCTATCTTGAGGTCCATCTTGCCTCTCTCTAGTCTCCTAGGCCTTTCCAGAACCTACAACGAATTGCATATATGATAAGCACTACCGGTATCCAATACCCATGTGTTATCATAAGAGTTTGACAAATGGAGACTAATCATGAATGTACCTGAAGCTTCACCAAGCTTCTGTTTTGCCTTTTCTGCAAGGTACTCTTTGCAGTTCCTCTTCCAGTGCCCATCTTTGCCATAGTGGAAGCACTGGCCTTTGTCCTATGTTGGGTCTTTCTTAGCAACCTTTGCTTTTCCTAGTCTGCCCTTGCCCTTTCCCTTCTTAAGAGACTTTTCTGCTTTCCTTTTCTTTCTGGTCTCACCAGTGTAGAGAACTGGCTTCTCTTTCCTAATAGTACTCTCTGCCTCCCTCAACATATTGAGGAGCTCTGGGAGAGTCACCTCAAGCTTGTTCATATTATAATTCACTATGAATTGTGAAAAGGAATCTGGTAAGGACTGAAGCACGATGTCCACACACAAGTTATCCTCTAGGACCATTCCTAGACTTGTGAGTTTCTCCATCCACTCAATCATCTTTAGGACATGATTCTGAACTGGTGTCCCCTTAGTCATCCTAGTGCGGAAGAGGCTCTTGGATATCTCATATCGCTGAGTCCTTCCCTATTCCTCAAACAATTTACGGACATGTAGGAGAATGAATCTAGCATCCATTTTTTCATGTTGTCTCTGTAACTCAGGAGTCATAGAGCCCAACATATAGCACTGAGCAAGAGTGGAGTCATCAATGTACTTCACGTAGCGAGCGATCTCATCCTCGCTTGCCCCTTCCTCGGGCATAGGCATCACTATATCAAGGACGTATACGTTTTCTCAGCCGTGAGAACAATTCTCAAGTTGCGGAGCCAATCCGTATAATTTGGACCAGTGAGGCGGTTGACATCAAGTATGCCACGTAAGGGATTTGAAAGCGACATTTTCTGAAAATAAAAATGCAGTAGGAATAAATAACATGCAGATTTTGCAAGAAATAAACTATCAAGATATGGACTTCTATCTTAATATGCTCCCACTATTTTACTAGCGAGTCACATGATACCCTCAACATGTGAAATGGAAGTCTCTGGCAGACTTCTAGTGGGGATCAGGATCCAATCAGCGTCTTAGTGTAACCTCGAGGGACTCGACCAATCACACTAAGCCCAAAAGGTAGGCAACTCTTGCTGATCACAACTCCCTGTGATTCCTGTCCTGTTCGGCCTCCGAATCACCATGGTCTCGAGGGACTCGACCAACCATGATGTTCGGTTAAGTCAACACCTTCGTTACAAGATGAGTCTGATTTGATGATATACCCTTGAGGGACTCGACCAAGCATATCATGCCCTCAGGTCACCGGTGACATCTCTATGTCGTAAGTAAGATAGCGAATCGCGATATAGGTGAGCCTCGAGGGACTCGACCAACTCAACCTACACCGGGAATCGGTTCCTACCCATAACGATGGAAGGCCACGTGGGTCAATCTAATTGCCTCACGTTTACTTTCTTAATATTATTGAGAGAGATGTTTCTATGATTTGGTCTCCTAATATGACATGTCACACATATATATATTTAATATATATCTACATCGTATACAAATATATATACATATCTAGTATGTGTATAATCAATCACACTAGATGATCATGGACCACAACCTAATGTGATCAGGCCCGAGCCAGTAGGCCTAATCACTCATATCAAGATCTATGCGTGCAATGGTGCATCTTCATGCCCTGTGATCGTCCATCTCGTCCTCGTCGGTTCCGTTGACATCTCGATGCATCTCCATGCATCGCGATCGTTCGTCTCGTGGGTCCTGCTATCGCATCCACGCTCCCACTACGCCTCCTCATGTGATTACAACTTAATCATAGGCATGCAGGCCCGACAATAAACGAGAAATATAATGGAGGCTTGTAGGCCCCAATAATAATAATCACAAGTACACACATCACACGGTCCATGATCATCCGTCCACACATTATACATCACATGCATAAACCATTATCATGTAGGACTACTAGATAATAATGAAAATAATAATGAACTAAACCTTTTAATTAATTAATATTTTCTGAAATTAGGGACATGTAGGGAATTTTTTGAATTTTGAAGGGGTATTTTCGTAGTTTGGTCAAAGGACAGAAACTGGAATTTTGGAAATTCACAGGGGTAAAACTATCTTTTTGTCCAAAAAACCCTAACCCCTTCTCTCCCTTTCTGCTGCTGCCGCCACCACCACCCTGCTGGTGGCGGCCTGTGCGGCGAAGGGCAGGACGCTGCCCTCGCTTGCGGGCGGTGTGCCTGCGGGTGGCGCCCCCGTTGGCGGGCGCCCCAGTGGGCAACGCTATCCACCGCAGCACCCGTAGGGGCCGTAGCGCCCGCAGATGCCTCTGCCGCGCAGCGCCTCTGTCCGCGGGTGGAGTCGCACATGCAGGCCAGCGTCGCCCGCTGGGGTTTGCTACCGCCTGCACCCGCGGGTCCAACACTCGCAGGCACCGTCCTTGCACGCGGGCGAAGTGTTCGCCCGCAGGTGGCCGCCGTGCCTGCGACCCTTCTTGCCGGCACCATCGTAGGCTGCGCCCGCGGGTGCCAGCCCTGCCGGTCGCAAGCTTGCTGCATGCAGGCCACCGCTCGGCTACTGCTGGCTCTGCGCTGCCTGCGGTTACACGTACGCAAATCGAGGGCAACAACAGTTGCTGCTCTTTCTCGCTTTTGCGTCAATGATTTTGACATCAAAATTCTTCCTAAACACAACACACGCAGTTTAAGAAACCAATCATTCGCACGAACAACTTGGCTTTGATACCACTATTGGAAAATCTTAGGGGCGACATCACATGCGCTGCGGAAGATCAAGAAAAACAAAATCTCAAATTTCCCAAAATGATGTTAATCGTCGTGCGAAGATTAGTGTGCATAAATCCGTTAAACAAATTGCGTATAAGATAAATTGTGTTACCTAGGGAGATTATATATCCCTGTTTCCTTGTAGATCTCTAGGAGAGGATGAAGGAGGTCAAGCGTCATCCTCTCTAGTGGTGATCCACACAGCAGGGCTGCGACGACGCTCCTCAAAAACTCCAGGCCTACTCTGAGGTGGAGACGGGGAGGAGAATAGAAGAGGCAAGCAAAGGCTCTAGCCTATGAGGCTCTAAATCCCTCCTATTTATAGAGGCCCCCGGTCAAAACCTAATGGATCCTCCCCTAATGGGTATTGGATCTGCATCCAATTATCCAAGCCTTTTAGATTAGTGGATCAATATCCAGTAATCTCTCATGGGCTTTCATTGGATCTCGTCCATGGGATCCAATAATTCAGGGGCTTATTGGATATCCAATAAGATAGGGGCTCCGACGGATATCTTATATCCGAACCTCTACTTATCGTAACGCCTACCATATGTGTGTGACCCTCTAGGCCCATTATCGAGCTGGCCGTGAGTCATAGCTGTCAGAACTCTTTCTGGCTCAGTGAATTATTATCTCTATAATAATTCACTCGACTCATCGACTACAGACGTACTAGGCCACTACGTCGTAGTCCCCAGATGATACAGGGGAATCCAATCCATTGGACCTGTCTATCCTCAGTTACCGTGTACTATAGTCTCTCATCCATCTAATAACCCAAAGACCGTATATCGGGCATGGTGTTGTCAGACCCATACGATTTCTACTCGAGTCTCGCTCTAATCGGATTCTCCGGGAGAACTCTTTCTCTCTCAACCCGAATGACCCTGGCCAGAGATTTGTCTAAGCAAGAACACATGGGATATTCCTCTCATGAAGCCGAGAGTGAATGATCCTCTATCGACACTCAATAGCCCTCGTAAGGTCGACTACCACTCCCAATGACCAACTATACTAGATCTGGGACAGCCAAACCTATAAGTCTGGTATCAAAGAGTGGAGCACTCATACAGGACATCCTTGGTGTCTCAAGTCTAAGGACCAGATACACCACTAGGACTACGAAATTGCTATCTGACAATAAGGCATCATCAACCATCCAGTATTCCGTAAGTGGATCAATCAGTGAACTCATTCTCCAATGAGCACCTATACCGTATCCCTAGTGTCCCCACACGAGCAGTTATGAGACCAACTGCATCCATCATATGGACGGGTATACAGCACACCAGTCTGTCCGGTTATCACGATGTCCCTCTCAAGTAACCTATGACCGGGATTATTTAGGATTTGTGTTTAAAGGTGAATCGGTCTCATTATCGTGATCTCATCACGATCCGATTCCCATTACACAAATCCAAGGACATCACAATATATACATGCATATATGCAATAGATAATATATAAAGTGATGAGTGCCTAAATATAATAAGCAAAAAAAATTCTGTGTCAAGTCACACGTGCCATCACTCACGTGATTGGCTTGCTAGGCACCTATGACTAGCAAGATCTTTGATGAACTTCTTCATCTAGACTCCTTTTGCTACCTTTGCTATAGTAATGTACTCCACCTCTGTGATCGAGTCAGTAGTAGTATCTTACTTGGAACTCTTCCAGCATACTACTCCTCCATTCAAGGTATACACATACCTTAAATTTGACTTACTATCATCGATATTGGATTGAAAACTCAAGTTCATGTAGCCTTCAACCTTAAGGCTACTACCTGCATATACTAGTAAAAGATCCCTAGTCCTTCTTAAGTACTTAAGGATACACTTTACTACTTTCCAGTGCTCCAAGTCTGGATCCTCCTGATACCTACTCATGACACTTAGAGTATGCGCTATATTAGGCCTAGTACATAACATGGCATACATGATTGATCCTATTGTTGAGGCATAGGTTATATCCTATTCATAATTGCCCTTTCTTCAAAAGTCTTTGGTGACATATTCCCAGAAAGTGATATCCCATATCTCATTGGTATGAAACCTCTATTGAAATTTTCCATGTCAAACATTTTGATAATGGTGTCTATACCTAGACTAGGATAAGCCAAGTATCCTTTGGATCTATCTTTATAGATCTGAATCCCCAAGATATTGGATGCTTCCCCTAAGTCCTTCATGGAGAAGTGTCTAGATAACCAAGTCTTTACTATGGATAGCATTCCTACATCATTCCTAATGATCAGGATATCATCCACATACAATACCTAAAAGGTGATAGCTCTCCCACTTACCTTCCTGTACACACAAGGCTCATCTTCATTCTTAACGAAGTCATAAGATATGATTGACTCATCAAATCTTATGTTTCAACTTCGGGAAGCTTGTTTTAGTCCATAAATGGATCTAAACAACCTACACACCTTAGCTAGGTAATCCTTGGACACAAATCCCTTGGGCTATATCATATTTAGCTCCTCTTCGAGGTTTCTAATGAGGAATGTGGTATTTATGTCCATCTGCCAAATCTCATAATCATATTGTGCTACAATAGCCAATAAAATTCGGATGGATTTTAGCATGGCTACGGGTGAGAAGGTTTCGTCATAGTTAACACTTTGCCTTTGTGATACTCATTAGCCACTAGCCTTGCTTTATAGGTCTCTACCTTTCCATCTACTCCGATCTTTTTCTTAGAGATCCACTTGCAACCAATGGGTACAATACCCTCGGGTGCATCAACTAGGTTCCAAACCTTATTGGAGTATACGGAATCCATCTCAGAATTCATGGCTTCTTACTACTTCCCGGAGTCTATACTCATAATAGCCTCCTCATAGGTTTGAGGATCAATATCCTCAAAATCCTCTCCTCCAATATGTCCCATATATCTCTTAGGATAATGGGATACTCTGCCGAACCAGCGTAAAGTTGGAACTTATGTGTTAGGTACTAGAACAAACTCAAGCTATAGAGTGGTGCTTGAGCTAGGTTCTCCAACCTCGCTCAACCCTATCAAGCTACCACTGTCTCCACCAAAAATAAGTTTCTTCTCACGGAACACCGCCCTCTTCGCTATAAAGTCCTTTTAGTCCTCGAGATGATAGAAATAATACCTATAAGTTTCCTTGGGGTATCCCACGAACTTGCACTGCTCCATCCTTAATTCCAACTTATCGGGGTTGTGTCTTTTAACGTAGGCAGGGCAGCCCCAAATCTTAACAATCTTAAGATCAGGCTTCTTCTCTTTCCATATCTCATATGGTGTAGACACTACCGACTTAGTTGGAACTCTGTTCATAAGTTAAGCTATGGTCTCTAGGGTATATCCCCAGAATGAGATGGGTAGGTCAGTGAAACTCATCATGGATCGTACCATGTCTAATAGCATATGATTCCTCCTTTTAGACACACCATTGAGTTAAGGTGTATAAGGAGGTGTCCATTAGGATAATATTCTATGGTCCTTGAGGAACTGAGTAAACTCTATACTTAAGTACTCACCTTCTCAATTTGATCGAAGAGTCTTGATAGATACTCTTTCCAGTCTGGTTCTCCACTTCATTAAATACATATATCCATACCTTGAGAAATCATTAGTAAATATAATAAAGTAGGAGTAACCACCAATGGCATGAGTTGACATGGGTCCACATACATCACTATGTATGAGTTTCAATAGCTCAATGGCTCTCTCTCCAGTTCCACTAAATGGAGAGCTGATTAGTTTTCCATGAAGGTAAGGCTTGCAAGTTGCATATGACTCATAGTCGAATGGATCTAGATATCCATCCTTTAGTAACTTTTGAATCCTTCCCTCATGGATATGACTTACCCTATACTGTCATAGGTATGCATTATTCACCTCATCTCGTTTCCTCTTGGACACACTTACATTCATAATTTGTGGAGTAGTGCCTAGCATAAACAAACCATTATGCAACATTCCTCTTACGAATCTCCTTGACTTTGCTAGAATCTACAATAAATTATAAATGTGATAAGCAATATTGGTATCTAATACCAATGCACTATCACAATAATCTGATAATTAGAAATTGATCATGAATGTACTTGAAGATTCTCTAAGCTTCTATTTCGCCCTCTCTGCAAGGTACTCTTTGTAGTTCCTCTTCCAGTGCTCATCTTTTCCACGGTGGAAGCATTGGCCTTTGTCCTTTGCCGGGTCTTTCTTAGCAACCTTTGCTTTACCTGGTCTGCCCTTTCTCTTGCCCTTCTTAAGGGACTTTTCTGCTTTCCTTTTCTTTCTGGTCTCACTAGTGTAGAGAATGTTAGGAAAAGGTTGGCAATAAGAGGGGGGTGAATTAGTGCAGTGAATAAAAAATATCGATTTCAAAAAATCTTTCATACGATTAAAACCGATCTTAGAATATGTAGTGAAAGCAATAAGAAGGTAGTTTGCAGTTAAAATAAATTGCTCAAAAGAAATGCAAACGAGATTTTTATAGTGGTTCGGTCATCGTGACCTACATCCACTCCACTAATTCCTCTTCCGTCAATGCTACCGGCATCCACTAACGGTCCTCCTTTAATAGGCAAAAACCAACTACCTTTTTACATCCCTCTTCTTCTTTTCATAGGTTTAGGAGACAATCTTTACAACCCGCACTTTCTCCTCTTTTAAACTTCACAAATACTTAGACTTTCGAGAGGGATTCACACAACATTATAACAACGTTTCCTTTTCTTTTTGCTCTTAGTTGTGTATTTTTTAACCAAGGATGAGAGGGGTATTTATAGGCCTCAAGTGGATTCAAACTTGGAGCCTAAAAATGTCTCATCCCGGGTTTCCCGGGTCCTGATGGTACCACCACCTAAGAGACTATGTTTGGGCGGTACCATCACCTAACATAGTCTCAAAGACTATGCCACGATGGTTCCACCTGTTAGGTCACTGTTTGGGCCTTATACTTGGCCCAACACAGTCCATACATGGGCCCAACTAGCCCCTAATTTAGTTGGCCCAAATCCAATCCCAATTTGTGTTAACTACAAATTCTAAGGCATACACTAAGCAAATCCAGTCCGATTAGTCTAGTTTCTTCCAACTAGCTTCCGACGATCTTCCAACGAACTTCCGATGATCTCTCGGTAATGTTCTAGTGGACTCCCGATAAGCTCTTAGACTTCATGACAATCTTCTTGGCGAGTTCCAATAAGCTTCTTCAGCAAGATCCTAGACTTCTCGGTCAATTCTAGTAGAACTTCCAACGAATGTTTGGACTTCCAATGAACACTCGAACTCCCAACAAAATCATGTTCTTGACTTCGGGACTTTATTTTGCTTTATGCCTTGCAAAATTAGTGCAGCACTAAGCGGTCCATACATGGGCCCAACTGGCCCCTAATTGGGTTGGCCCAAATCTAATCCCAATTATGTGCTAACTATAAATTCTAAGGCATACACTAAGCAAATCCGGTCCGATTAGTCTAGTTTCTTTCAGCTAGCTTCTGACGATCTTTTAGTAAACTTTCAATGATCTCTCAGTAATGTTCCAATGGACTCCCAGTAAGCTCCAGGACTTCATGACGATCTTCCTAGTGAGTTCCGACGAGTTTCTTCGGCAAGCTCCTAGACTTCTCGGTTAATTCCGGCAAACTTCTGACGAACATCCGGACTTCCAATGCATAATGAGTTGTAGTGATGATTGATTTATTTTTGGTATCATGCATGAAGTAAAAATGAAATATAAGGTTTTAAAAATTGTGCATGTTTTAATTTGAAACTATTATGATGCACAAACATATTTAAAAAAGATTGGTACTTTAACTTTGTCATGATTTAAAAATTGATGTAAAGGAAAAAAGAATTACAACATTGTATTCTTCCCTTCTTTTTGACAATGACAAAGGGGGAGAAAAATTGCTAGCTCAAGATGCAAAATTATTTCCAACTTTCATGTGTGAAAAATTTATTAGTTTGAACAATCATAAAGAAAAGCAAACATACTAACTTGCACATCTAGCAAAATTTACAAACTTGCAAAACTTAAAATTTACTAGCTTGTATATTCTAAAATAATGGATTGCTATCTTGCATGCTTTTTCGAAAACTTGTTAACCTTCATACTTCAAAGAGAAGTAACACTTGCCAAATTTCTAGCTTCCATGTCGTAAAATAATGTAAAATCATGTTAGATTGCCTTTTTACAAAGGAAGCAAAAAAAATCGTGCTTCTCAAAAGAGAAGAAAATGCTATTTTGAATATCACCGAAGATTGCTAGCTTGCCTATCTTAAAAAGCAAAAATGCAAACTTGCAAAATTTTCAATCTTGCACATCTTCAAAATTAATGATGATTTGGTGATTATATATGTTGTCAGGTGATGAACAAATTTGCTAGTTGTATATTATAAAACTTGCATGATGATAAAACTGGAGATTATGCAATGATTTGAATTTATATGTCTAAATACTTGATAATTGAACTTCTCTTTTTGTTGATGATAAAGGGGGAGAAGTATGATGTTATGCTTGATTTTATCATTACATATTACTTGGATTTTTGAATCCAAGAGTTCTATCAATATGGCATATTGATAGGAGAAGTTAAGGTTAACTCCGTCATCAATTGGTTGTCATTATAAAAAAAGGGGAGATTGTTAAATCTCACATTTTGATGATGAAACCAATTGATTGAGTTTATGATTTGATCTGCATTTTGAGTGACACAAAAAGCTTCAATCATGGATAGACAATTAAAGTAGGAAGAATAATGTTGGGCAGGAGAAAAACATATCAGAAGATTGGACGTCAAGTCGAAGGATCGGTCAACATATCGACAGAAGGCTTCAGGCAATAGATTCGGGCATCGTGCTAAGAAGAGTGGAAATTTTGCTAAGAAAATCGGAGTTACGGAGGTCAACTGGCTAATTGGGCAATAGGCTGCAAGAGAGGATGATGCGCTGAAGAATCGGACGAAGCGTCGATGACCCAATGATATGCCAAACAACATGATTTAAAGATTTGTATTAATTGTCTAGATCGAAGTAGGTTTTTATATGTGCAAGATTAACTATGATAGCAAGGAATAAAGCAAAATGAAGTTCCGAAGTCAAGTACGCGATTTCGTTGGGAGTTCGAGAGTTCGTTTGAAGTTCGGATGTTCGTCGAAAGTTCTGCCAGAATTGACCGAGAAGTCCAAGAGCTTACCAAAGAAGCTCATTAGAACTTGCCAAGAAGATCATCGTGAAGTCTAGGAGCTTGCCGGGAGTTCGCTAGAATATTGCTAAGAGATTGTCGGAAGTTCGCCAGAAGATCGATGGAAGCTAGCCAAAAGAAACTAGACTAATCGGACCAGATTTGCTTAGTGTATGCTTTAGAATTCATAGTTAGCACATAATTGGGATTAGATTTAAGCCAACCCAATTAGGGGCTAGTTGGGCCCATGTATGGACTGTGTTGGGCCAAGTGCAAGGTCGAAACAGTGACCCAACAGGTGGCACCATCATGGCACAGTCTCCGAGACCGTGTCAAGCGGTGGTACCACCAGACTGGGAAGTGGTACCGCCCAGTGTCATTGTCAAGTGGTGCTACTGCTAGTCTGGGTGGTGGTACTGCTTAGACACATTCTCCTAGGCGATGGTACTTCTAGACTAGGCGGTGGTACCACCTAGTGTCGGTGTTGTAGGCGATGGTACTACCTAATGTCACGTCCCTCAAAATATTGATAATATTTAAATTTTTCATCACAAATCAATCCAGGATCCAAACTAACATTTGAGGACACTGAGAAACATTCAGTCAAATTCACATCTATAAAACCTGTATAGTTTATAATATATCACATCACTCAATAATTCACAATTATAAATACCCAAACCAACTTAACAAAATATTAACAACACTTATAAATCCACAAGCTAAACAATTTATACAATCAGAACTCTAACCATTTATCATCAATTTATATCATTATAAACTAAACTTAACATTTCGAAATTCCAAATACGAGAGATTTTTTCATACTTTTACACGACATATCCATTCTGGTTTCTTCGACAACATTTTTGTTACAAACAAAATATGCTTATACAAGAATAACATAACAACCAACAAGACTTGTCTATGGTTCTGAATAGCTCTCCACTGTCTCAGCCCAATACAAACATCTCAAAGAGTGATAAACTGACCTAAAAGATTTTATATAACAATGGAGTAAGCTAAAAATAGCTCAGCAAGTGACAAAATATATCTAGAGTGAAAAGGGACAGTTTCAACCAAATATGGTATCACAATGCAAAGGCAGAATACAAGAACTCTCAAGGTACAATATCATTAGATACAGAATCGCAAATGTCATATCATTCAAAACTCATTTTGTTTATAACAAATGGAGCATAGTGTAATTGGAGCATATTAATAACCAATGAAACATTTTGGAACTTATCAATGACGTATGAGAGATTTCTAAGCATATCAATGGCAAATAGGACATTCCAGAACATATCAATAGCATATGAAATATTTCAAAGCGTATCAATGGTATACGAACATTTCGGAACATATCAAAGACTGATACGAAACAAAAGCTGAAACGTCGTATTTGACGTTGCATTCATATCTTTCTTATCCAAAGCACATACAGAAATACATAACCAAAGCTCTGGATATCATATCAAACATATAGAAGGTGTAGTGGGACCACAGACAGAATGTGATTCATTCATTTCTGAATGACCACCAGACAGAAGTCTCCCACGTTTGGGAGCTCCATCCTCCCACGTCTGGGAGAAGTCAGAGGGGGCCAGCAAAGCATCGTAGGCTCTGTGCATAACTCCCTTTACCATTTCTGGCAAAGGTTCACATTATCCCACAAATACTAAAGTACAAAAGGGCAGTATAAACAATAAATAGCACATATCGAAAGCACACGTGGAACAACAAAATATACATATGCCTTTACAAGTCAATACGATGCAAGCAAATAATCCTTCACAAGTGTATTCATATTCGAAAGGAAATGAAAGCAAGAGTACACACGGATCCTAAACAATCATATATAGCTCAATTCAAATAAGAAGGTTAGATGAATTCAATATCCAAAGGAATGAAACTAGAATAGGCACTCATCGAAAGCAAATGCGGAACAATGGGATATACATGTGCCTATATGAGTCAATACGATATAGCATAAACGTTACACAATAGTTTTCAAGAATGCAAATAATTTTAAGAACAAGAGCATACAAGAATTCAAAGCAATAATATAAAGCTCAATTGAACAAGAAAGCTAAATGAAATCAATTTCCAAAGGAATGAAACCAGAATATGCGAAATTGATCAAAGCTCGATTTCTAGCAGAATTCGAGAGGCACATTGAACAAATGATTTCAAACTATCAATTATGCTCCAACATACTCAAGAAGGCTATTGTAGAAAGATATTTCAATCTATTTTTGGATAAAATAAGTCTCGTATGAATCAAAGTTTCCAACAAAGAGTTACAATTGATTTAGTAACCAAAAGTCAGAAAAACAAAATCATTGTTTTGCAGAATCCAGAGGGTCAAATTCAATAGATAACTGAGTAGACATTTGGACTCTAAATCTTTCAATTAATGTATCAAAAGAAATATCTACAAGTCTAGCTTCCAATGAAATAAGTTTGGAAAAAATCAAAGTTTGTAACAGGGACTTATAGGCAGTTCAGTATCAAAAGGTCAAAAATTACGATCCCTGTTTTGTAGAATTCGTAGGCTCATTTGAAATAAATGTTTGGATAGGCAAACTTACTCCGAATTCTTAAAATAAGGTATCAAAAGAAAGGTTTATGAGTCTATATTCAGTTTAAATAAGTTCTGTCCAAATCAGAGGTCGATGCATAAAGTTATAACCATAATAAGATAGAAAGGTCAGAATCTCAGAAGTTTCACAGATTCAAATCATTACGTCTAACAGGAGATATATATGCAAGGCTAGAACAATTTAAATTTCCTCATATTCAAAGCAAATGTAGAGATAAAATTGCAGTAAGAAAAGATCAAGATACTTTCAATAGGAATGATCGGAACACTTGCAATAGAAAGGATCGAAACAATGGAAAAGATTGAAACACTTGCCTTTTGAAGATTTTGATCCGAAGATTCGAAGGTGTACGCCCGAATCATTCTTCTACTTTTCCTTCGTGTCCTCTCTTTGTTTTGTTTTCCGCACCTATCTTCTTTTTCTCAACCACAGTTGCCATGCCATAGTCGCAACTACAGCTACAGCCACGGTCGCAGTCGCAACCGTAGCCCCTTTCACTGCGCTACTTCATATCTCCCTTCTCTCATTCCTTCTTTTCTTTCCCAAATATAGCTGCCACAGCTACCACCGCTGCTGCCTCTGCCGCTGCCACTACACTACTTCCTTTTCTCCTTTCTCTCATTCCCTTTTTCTTCTTCTTCTTCTTCTCTTCTTCTTCTTCTCTTCTTCTTCTTCTTCTTCTCTTCTTCTTCTTCTCTTCTTCTTCTTCTCTTCTTCTTCTTCTTCTTCTTCTTCTTCTTCTTCTTCTTCTCTTCTTCTTCTTCTCTTCTTCTTCTTCTTCTTCTTCTTCTCTTCTTCTTCTTCTTCTTCTTCTCTTCTTCTTCTTCTTCTTCTCTTCTTCTTCTTCTTCTTCTTCTTCTTCTCTTCTTCTTCTTCTTCTTCTTCTTCTCTTCTTCTTCTCTTCTTCTTCTTCTTCTTCTTCTTCTTCTCTTCTTCTTCTCTTCTTCTTCTCTTCTTCTTCTTCTTCTTCTTCTCTTCTTCTTCTTCTTCTTCTTCTTCTCTTCTTCTTCTTCTTCTTCTTCTTCTTCTTCTTCTCTTCTTCTTCTTCTTCTTCTTCTTCTTCTTCTTCTTCTTCTTCTTCTTCTTCTTCTTCTCTTCTTCTTCTCTTCTTCTTCTCTTCTTCTTCTCTTCTTCTTCTTCTTCTTCTTCTTCTCTTCTTCTTCTCTTCTTCTTCTTCTTCTTCTTCTTCTTCTCTTCTTCTTCTTCTCTTCTTCTTCTTCTTCTTCTTCTTCTTCTTCTTCTCTTCTTCTTCTCTTCTTCTTCTTCTTCTTCTTCTTCTTCTTCTCTTCTTCTTCTTCTTCTTCTTCTCTTCTTCTTCTTCTTCTTCTTCTCTTCTTCTTCTTCTTCTTCTTCTTCTTCTTCTTCTTCTTCTTCTTCTTCTTCTTCTTCTTCTTCTTCTTCTTCTTCTTCTTCTTCTTCTCTTCTTCTTCTTCTTCTTCTTCTCTTCTTCTTCTCTTCTTCTTCTTCTTCTTCTTCTCTTCTTCTTCTTCTTCTTCTTCTCTTCTTCTTCTCTTCTTCTTCTTCTTCTCTTCTTCTTCTTCTTCTCTTCTTCTTCTTCTCTTCTTCTTCTTCTCTTCTTCTTCTTCTCTTCTTCTTCTCTTCTTCTTCTTCTTCTTCTTCTCTTCTTCTTCTCTTCTTCTTCTTCTTCTTCTTCTTCTTCTTCTTCTCTTCTTCTTCTCTTCTTCTTCTCTTCTTCTTCTCTTCTTCTTCTTCTCTTCTTCTTCTCTTCTAGCTGCAGCTACCATCGCCACAGCCGCAGCCCCCCTTCTCTTCTTCTTCTTCTCTTCTTCTTCTTCTTCTTCTTCTTCTTCTTCTTCTTCTTCTTCTTCTTCTTCTCTTCTTCTTCTTCTTCTCTTCTTCTTCTCTTCTTCTTCTTCTTCTCTTCTTCTTCTTCTTCTCTTCTTCTTCTTCTTCTCCTCTTCTTCTTCTCTTCTTCTTCTTCTTCTTCTTCTTCTTCTTCTTCTTCTTCTTCTTCTTCTTCTTCTTCTCTTCTTCTTCTCTTCTTCTTCTCTTCTTCTTCTCTTCTTCTTCTCTTCTTCTTCTCTTCTTCTTCTTCTTCTTCTTCTTCTTCTCTTCTTCTTCTCTTCTTCTTCTCTTCTTCTTCTCTTCTTCTTCTTCTTCTTCTTCTCTTCTTCTTCTCTTCTTCTTCTTCTTCTTCTTCTTCTTCTTCTTCTTCTCTTCTTCTTCTCTTCTTCTTCTCTTCTTCTTCTCTTCTTCTTCTTCTTCTTCTTCTTCTTCTTCTTCTTCTCTTCTTCTTCTTCTCTTCTTCTTCTCTTCTTCTTCTTCTTCTTCTTCTTCTTCTTCTTCTTCTTCTTCTTCTCTTCTTCTTCTTCTCTTCTTCTTCTCTCTTCTTCTTCTTCTTCTTCTTCTTCTTCTTCTTCTTCTTCTTCTTCTTCTTCTTCTTCTCTTCTTCTTCTCTTCTTCTTCTCTCTTCTTCTTCTCTCTTCTTCTTCTTCTTCTTCTTCTTCTTCTTCTTCTCTCTTCTTCTTCTTCTTCTTCTTCTCTCTTCTTCTTCTTCTCTCTTCTTCTTCTTCTTCTTCTCTCTTCTTCTTCTTCTCTTCTTCTTCTTCTCTCTTCTTCTTCTCTTCTTCTTCTCTCTTCTTCTTCTTCTCTCTTCTTCTTCTTCTTCTTCTTCTTCTCTTCTTCTTCTCTCTTCTTCTTCTTCTTCTTCTCTTCTTCTTCTCTTCTTCTTCTTCTTTTCTTCTTCTTCTTCTCTCTTCTTCTTCTCTCTTCTTCTTCTCTCTTCTTCTTCCCTTCTCCTCCCCGACGCACAGTGCCTCCTCTCCTCTGTTTCCCATGGGAAACAGAGAGCGTGGGAGGCAGTGGGATAAAACCAAAATTTTTTGTTTTCCTTTTTTTTTTTTGCAACTTAACAATTTAGTCCTTGAAATTTTTATATTTACATATATATCCTCTGATTTATAAATAAATCAATAAATTTCAAAAGTGAGGGATATTATACCCAGCATAGGCGGTGGTATCGCTAGGACCCGAGAAACTCGAGATGAGACATTTTTAGGCTCCAAGTTTGAATCAACTTGAGGCCTAAAAATACCCCTCTCATCCCTAGCTAAAATACATAAGAATTGAGAGTGAAAAAGAAAGAAACACTGTTATAATTTATGTGATCTCCTCTCCTTCGTCTAAGTGTTAGAATAGTTTGAGAGAGGAGTAAGTGGAGTATACGGGTTATCTTCTAAACCCGGTAAAGGAGAACGAGCCTAAAAGGTGGCTTGGTCTTCGCCTTTTGAAGGAAGATTGATAGTGGATGTCGGTGGCCTCGACGAAAAAAAAAGAATCAACGGAGGGGATGTAGGTCCGACGGGGGGGTGGGGACTTCCCCGACCACTATAACTTGGTTTGCATTTCTATTTATGCAATTTACCATTACTGCAAACGTACTTGTTTACATCCATACACTCTTCTATACGCTTTCAATTTTAAATATCTTTCCAAAATCGGCTTAATCAAACAAGAGATTTTGCGTAGACGAGTTCTCGGCAAGCCCTAGACTTCTCGGTTAATTCCGGCAAACTTCTGACGAACATCCGGACTTCCAATGCATAATGAGTTGTAGTGATGATTGATTTATTTTTGGTATCATGCATGAAGTAAAAATGAAATATAAGGTTTTAAAAATTGTGCATGTTTTAATTTGAAACTATTATGATGCACAAACATATTTAAAAAGATTGGTACTTTAACTTTGTCATGATTTAAAAATTGATGTAAAGGAAAAAAGAATTACAACATTGTATTCTTCCCTTCTTTTTGACAATGACAAAGGGGGAGAAAAATTGCTAGCTCAAGATGCAAAATTATTTCCAACTTTCATGTGTGAAAAATTTATTAGTTTGAACAATCATAAAGAAAAGCAAACATACTAACTTGCACATCTAGCAAAATTTACAAACTTGCAAAACTTAAAATTTACTAGCTTGTATATTCTAAAATAATGGATTGCTATCTTGCATGCTTTTTCGAAAACTTGTTAACCTTCATACTTCAAAGAGAAGTAACACTTGCCAAATTTCTAGCTTCCATGTCGTAAAATAATGTAAAATCATGTTAGATTGCCTTTTTACAAAGGAAGCAAAAAAAATCGTGCTTCTCAAAAGAGAAGAAAATGCTATTTTGAATATCACCGAAGATTGCTAGCTTGCCTATCTTAAAAAGCAAAAATGCAAACTTGCAAAATTTTCAATCTTGCACATCTTCAAAATTAATGATGATTTGGTGATTATATATGTTGTCAGGTGATGAACAAATTTGCTAGTTGTATATTATAAAACTTGCATGATGATAAAACTGGAGATTATGCAATGATTTGAATTTATATGTCTAAATACTTGATAATTGAACTTCTCTTTTTTGTTGATGATAAAGGGGGAGAAGTATGATGTTATGCTTGATTTTATCATTACATATTACTTGGATTTTTGAATCCAAGAGTTCTATCAATATGGCATATTGATAGGAGAAGTTAAGGTTAACTCCGTCATCAATTGGTTGTCATTATAAAAAAGGGGAGATTGTTAAATCTCACATTTTGATGATGAAACCAATTGATTGAGTTTATGATTTGATCTGCATTTTGAGTGACACAAAAAGCTTCAATCATGGATAGACAATTAAAGTAGGAAGAATAATGTTGGGCAGGAGGAAAAACATATCAGAAGATTGGACGTCAAGTCGAAGGATCGGTCAACATATCGACAGAAGGCTTCAGGCAATAGATTCGGGCATCGTGCTAAGAAGAGTGGAAATTTTGCTAAGAAAATCGGAGTTACGGAGGTCAACTGGCTAATTGGGCAATAGGCTGCAAGAGAGGATGATGCGCTGAAGAATCGGACGAAGCGTCGATGACCCAATGATATGCCAAACAACATGATTTAAAGATTTGTATTAATTGTCTAGATCGAAGTAGGTTTTTATATGTGCAAGATTAACTATGATAGCAAGGAATAAAGCAAAATGAAGTTCCGAAGTCAAGTACGCGATTTCGTTGGGAGTTCGAGAGTTCGTTTGAAGTTCGGATGTTCGTCGAAAGTTCTGCCAGAATTGACCGAGAAGTCCAAGAGCTTACCAAAGAAGCTCATTAGAACTTGCCAAGAAGATCATCGTGAAGTCTAGGAGCTTGCCGGGAGTTCGCTAGAATATTGCTAAGAGATTGTCGGAAGTTCGCCAGAAGATCGATGGAAGCTAGCCAAAAGAAACTAGACTAATCGGACCAGATTTGCTTAGTGTATGCTTTAGAATTCATAGTTAGCACATAATTGGGATTAGATTTAAGCCAACCCAATTAGGGGCTAGTTGGGCCCATGTATGGACTGTGTTGGGCCAAGTGCAAGGTCGAAACAGTGACCCAACAGGTGGCACCATCATGGCACAGTCTCCGAGACCGTGTCAAGCGGTGGTACCACCAGACTGGGAAGTGGTACCGCCCAGTGTCATTGTCAAGTGGTGCTACTGCTAGTCTGGGTGGTGGTACTGCTTAGACACATTCTCCTAGGCGATGGTACTTCTAGACTAGGCGGTGGTACCACCTAGTGTCGGTGTTGTAGGCGATGGTACTACCTAATGTCACGTCCCTCAAATATTGATAATATTTAAATTTTTCATCACAAATCAATCCAGGATCCAAACTAACATTTGAGGACACTGAGAAACATTCAGTCAAATTCACATCTATAAAACCTGTATAGTTTATAATATATCACATCACTCAATAATTCACAATTATAAATACCCAAACCAACTTAACAAAATATTAACAACACTTATAAATCCACAAGCTAAACAATTTATACAATCAGAACTCTAACCATTTATCATCAATTTATATCATTATAAACTAAACTTAACATTTCGAAATTCCAAATACGAGAGATTTTTTCATACTTTTACACGACATATCCATTCTGGTTTCTTCGACAACATTTTTGTTACAAACAAAATATGCTTATACAAGAATAACATAACAACCAACAAGACTTGTCTATGGTTCTGAATAGCTCTCCACTGTCTCAGCCCAATACAAACATCTCAAAGAGTGATAAACTGACCTAAAAGATTTTATATAACAATGGAGTAAGCTAAAAATAGCTCAGCAAGTGACAAAATATATCTAGAGTGAAAAGGGACAGTTTCAACCAAATATGGTATCACAATGCAAAGGCAGAATACAAGAACTCTCAAGGTACAATATCATTAGATACAGAATCGCAAATGTCATATCATTCAAAACTCATTTTGTTTATAACAAATGGAGCATAGTGTAATTGGAGCATATTAATAACCAATGAAACATTTTGGAACTTATCAATGACGTATGAGAGATTTCTAAGCATATCAATGGCAAATAGGACATTCCAGAACATATCAATAGCATATGAAATATTTCAAAGCGTATCAATGGTATACGAACATTTCGGAACATATCAAAGACTGATACGAAACAAAAGCTGAAACGTCGTATTTGACGTTGCATTCATATCTTTCTTATCCAAAGCACATACAGAAATACATAACCAAAGCTCTGGATATCATATCAAACATATAGAAGGTGTAGTGGGACCACAGACAGAATGTGATTCATTCATTTCTGAATGACCACCAGACAGAAGTCTCCCACGTTTGGGAGCTCCATCCTCCCACGTCTGGGAGAAGTCAGAGGGGGCCAGCAAAGCATCGTAGGCTCTGTGCATAACTCCCTTTACCATTTCTGGCAAAGGTTCACATTATCCCACAAATACTAAAGTACAAAAGGGCAGTATAAACAATAAATAGCACATATCGAAAGCACACGTGGAACAACAAAATATACATATGCCTTTACAAGTCAATACGATGCAAGCAAATAATCCTTCACAAGTGTATTCATATTCGAAAGGAAATGAAAGCAAGAGTACACACGGATCCTAAACAATCATATATAGCTCAATTCAAATAAGAAGGTTAGATGAATTCAATATCCAAAGGAATGAAACTAGAATAGGCACTCATCGAAAGCAAATGCGGAACAATGGGATATACATGTGCCTATATGAGTCAATACGATATAGCATAAACGTTACACAATAGTTTTCAAGAATGCAAATAATTTTAAGAACAAGAGCATACAAGAATTCAAAGCAATAATATAAAGCTCAATTGAACAAGAAAGCTAAATGAAATCAATTTCCAAAGGAATGAAACCAGAATATGCGAAATTGATCAAAGCTCGATTTCTAGCAGAATTCGAGAGGCACATTGAACAAATGATTTCAAACTATCAATTATGCTCCAACATACTCAAGAAGGCTATTGTAGAAAGATATTTCAATCTATTTTTGGATAAAATAAGTCTCGTATGAATCAAAGTTTCCAACAAAGAGTTACAATTGATTTAGTAACCAAAAGTCAGAAAAACAAAATCATTGTTTTGCAGAATCCAGAGGGTCAAATTCAATAGATAACTGAGTAGACATTTGGACTCTAAATCTTTCAATTAATGTATCAAAAGAAATATCTACAAGTCTAGCTTCCAATGAAATAAGTTTGGAAAAAATCAAAGTTTGTAACAGGGACTTATAGGCAGTTCAGTATCAAAAGGTCAAAAATTACGATCCCTGTTTTGTAGAATTCGTAGGCTCATTTGAAATAAATGTTTGGATAGGCAAACTTACTCCGAATTCTTAAAATAAGGTATCAAAAGAAAGGTTTATGAGTCTATATTCAGTTTAAATAAGTTCTGTCCAAATCAGAGGTCGATGCATAAAGTTATAACCATAATAAGATAGAAAGGTCAGAATCTCAGAAGTTTCACAGATTCAAATCATTACGTCTCACAGGAGATATATATGCAAGGCTAGAACAATTTAAATTTCTCATATTCAAAGCAAATGTAGAGATAAAATTGCAGTAAGAAAAGATCAAGATACTTTCAATAGGAATGATCGGAACACTTGCAATAGAAAGGATCGAAACAATGGAAAAGATTGAAACACTTGCCTTTTGAAGATTTTGATCCGAAGATTCGAAGGTGTACGCCCGAATCATTCTTCTACTTTTCCTTCGTGTCCTCTCTTTGTTTTGTTTTTCCGCACCTATCTTCTTTTTCTCAACCACAGTTGCCATGCCATAGTCGCAACTACAGCTACAGCCACGGTCGCAGTCGCAACCGTAGCACCTTTCACTGCGCTACTTCTTCTTCTTCTTCTTCTTCTTCTTCTTCTTCTCTTCTTCTTCTTCTTCTTCTTCTTCTTCTTCTTCTTCTTCTTCTTCTTCTCTTCTTCTTCTTCTTCTTCTTCTTCTCTTCTTCTTCCCTTTCTTTTTTTTTTTTTTTTCCTTTCCCAAACGCAATTGCCGCGCACCACATAGCGGACACAGTCGCAGCCTCTTCTTCCTCTCCTTCTTCTCTTCTTCTTCTTCTTCTTCTTCTTCTCTTCTTCTTCTTCTTCTCTTCTTCTTCTTCTTCTCTTCTTCTTCTTCTTCTTCCCTGCCATAGCTACAGCTGCCACCCGAACACCAGATCTCCCTTTCCTCACATTCTTTTCTTCTTCTTCTTCTTCTTCTCTTCTTCTTCTTCTCTTCTTCTTCTTCTTCTTCTTCTTCTTCTTCTTCTCTTCTTCTTCTTCTTCTTCTCTTCTTCTTCTTCTTCTCTTCTTCTTCCCTTTCTTTTCCCTCTTCTTCTTCTTCTTCTTCTCTTCTTCTTCTTCTTCTTCTCTTCTTCTTCTTCTCTTCTTCTTCTTCTTCTTCTTCTTCTCTTCTTCTTCTTCTCTTCTTCTTCTTCTCTTCTTCTTCCCTTTCTTTTCCCTCTTCTTCTTCTTCTCTTCTTCTTCCTTCTTCTTCTTCTTCTTCTTCTTCTTCTTCTTCCTTCTTCTTCTTCTCTTCTTCTTCTTCTTCTTCTTCTCTTCTTCTTCTTCTTCTTCTTCTTCTTCTTCTTCTTCTTCTTCTTCTTCTCTTCTTCTTCTTCTTCTCTTCTTCTTCTTCTTCTTCTTCTTCTTCTTCTCTTCTTCTTCTTCTCTTCTTCTTCTTCTCTTCTTCTTCTTCTTCTTCTTCTTCTTCTTCTTCTTCTTCTTCTTCTTCTTCTTCTTCTCTTCTTCTTCTCTTCTTCTTCTTCTTCTTCTTCTTCTTCTTCTTCTTCTTCTTCTTCTTCTTCTTCTTCTTCTTCTTCTTCTCTTCTTCTTCTTCTTCTTCTCTTCTTCTTCTTCTTCTTCTCTTCTTCTTCTTCTCTTCTTCTTCTTCTCTTCTTCTTCTTCTCTTCTTCTTCTTCTCTTCTTCTTCTTCTTCTCTTCTTCTTCTTCTTCTTCTTCTTCTCTTCTTCTTCTTCTTCTTCTTCTTTTCTTCTTCTTCTCTTCTTCTTCTTCTTCTTCTTCTTCTTCTCTTCTTCTTCTTCTCTTCTTCTTCTTCTCTTCTTCTTCCCTTCTCCTCCCGACACCCCACACATCCTCTCCTCTGTTTCCCATGGGAAACAGAGAGCGGGGAGGCAGTGGGATAAAACCAAAATTTTTTGTTTTCCTTTTTTTTTTTTGCAACTTAACAATTTAGTCCTTGAAATTTTTATATTACATATATATCCTCTGATTTATAAATAAATCAATAAATTTCAAAAGTGAGGGATATTTACCCAGCATAGGCGGTGGTATCGCTAGGACCGAGAAACTCGAGATGAGGACATTTTAGGCTCCAAGTTTGAATCAACTTGAGGCCTAAAAATACCCCTCTCATCCCTAGCTAAAATACATAAGAATTGAGAGTGAAAAAGAAAGAAACACTGTTATAATCTTATGTGATCTCCTCTCCTTCGTCTAAGTGTTAGAATAGTTTGAGAGAGGAGTAAGTGGGAGTATACGGGTTATCTTCTAAACCCGGTAAAAGGAGAAAGAGCTATAAAAGGTGGTTGGTCTTCGCCTTTTGAAGGAAGATTGATAGTGGATGTCGGTGGCCTCGACGAAAAAAGAATCAACGGAGTGGATGTAGGTCACGACGACCGAACCACTATAAACTTGGTTTGCATTTCTATTTATGCAATTTACCATTACTGCAAACTTACTTGTTTTACATCCACTACACTCTTCTATACGCTTTCAATTTTAAATATCTTTCCAAAATCGGCTTTAATCAAACAAGAGATTTTCGGAACCGACGTAATTTTATATTCAAATTATGCATGATAATTTGAAATAATGATGATTTTTGGGTAAATTATGGTTTATTGATCTTGATGATTTCTATGATGAGATTTGCTCTTTCGATTTTAAACTATGATGTATGGTTTTCATACGAAAAACTTGAGCATACTTATATGAAATAAATCACTTAACATGAAACACACAAAAAGAAGGGAAGAATACAATGTTGTAATTCTTTTTCCCTTTACATCAATTTTCAAATCGTGACAAAGTTAAAGTATCAATCTTTTTTCAATATGTTTGTGCATCATAATAGTTTCAAATTAAAACATGCATAATTTTTAAAACCTTACATTTCATTCTTACTTTATGCATGATACTAAAAATAAATCAATCATCACTACAACTCATCATGCACAATATCAAAATGTATAATTATCAAACATGATACAAACATTCATTTTTAAAATATTTATCATTATTTTCAACTCATTTAATTTATCAAATCAACAAAATTACTTTCAAGAGATTCAAAATGAAATAAAGAGATTTATCAATCTTTCTAAATGCAAGTGATTTCCTTTCTCCCTTTTGTTATTGTAAATAAGAAAGAAGAATTTTTATTGGTGCAATTTATTTCTTTCACATGTCAATGCTCTAAGCATCACATAAATACAAAGGTAATTTTATGAAAGTCATGACATGAAGGATGAAAGATCGAGAAGGATCAATTTGCAAATGATTCATCTTGACAAATCTCATTTAAATAACAAAAGGAAATCTTAGGAGATTAAATAATCAATGATCTTCAAAAGTAATCTCATGTTATAAATTCTGAGAAATCAACAGAGAAACCATGATTCATTTGGATAAATCTCAATAAGAAGATACAAAAACACATAATAAGAGATCTTGATTCATAAACAATTTCAAGTTATAAATCACAAAAAATCAAGATCATGATTTTGATAAAACCCATTAAATTCAAATCATTTTCATAGTCCATGATATTCACAAAAGCATAATATACATAGATTCATTAATCTTTTATCAAAAAATCAATAAGATAGAAATGTTTCATTTTAAGTTGTTGGTTTCATACAAATATGCCTTTTTCTTTTTATGTCAAATAAAAACGTGCATCACTTTTTAGGATCGAAAAATAAATTTGGTCATAAAAACCATCCATCTTGTTTAAAACCGAAAAAGCAACATTCATTGCGACAAAGATCAATAAGCTATGAATCACAAAAATCATTATGTATAATTTCAAAATATAAACTTATTAAGCATGATCATTATGCATCATTACTTTGGGCATGATATCAAAACATGGTTCAAGTTTTTTAACATTTTCATTATGACATCAAGCATGGTTTCATAACGCATTTTCAATCAAAATTGGAAATCATCAAGATACATATTTTTTCTTCTTAAAAAACATACATATGATTATCATTAGATTTAAATCTAACATTTTATTCCTTTATCAAAAAACATGTAATTTTCATTAGTTTCAAAATTACTAGCATGATCCCAATTTTTGCATTTTCATTACATTATTAAACATGTAATTTTCAAGAAAAATATTTTTTTTTAACTAAATTAAAAATAACTCATGAAAAGCATCATGTAATTTTGAAATAAACTAACGGGATTTTGATTACCTCGTTGTCGAAAGTCGTTAAGGCGTTGTTTGCCACCTCGCCTTTGTTGATTTTCTCCTCATCTTCGAATGAGCTCGATTCATCACAACGTGCTTCCTTCTTCTTGCGTTCATAGCAAATAGTTACGTTCTTCTTAAGTTTCTTATTGTTCTTAAATTCTTGATTCATGAACTTTTTAGATTTCATAGTGAGGAGTTCAAGTTCACCATCACTTGAGCATAAGCTCAAGTGGTTTTCAATTGTTCTAAGTCTGAAATCCTTCCTGTTCTTTGGAAGGTTGTTCTAATGTTCGTTTTGTGCCATACAACTCATTTCATAGGTCATTAAAGACCCGATAAGTTCTTCGAGTGGAAACTTGTTTAAGTCTTTTGCCTCTTGTATAGCAATTACTTTTGAATCTCAATTCTTATTAAGAGAATGTAAAATTTTGTTTACAAGTTCAAAAAAACTTTTACCAAGTGCTTTTAAACCATTGACGACATCCGTAAAATGAGTGTACATATCTCCAATGATTTCATATGAAATAATTCAAAATCATATATTAAAAAGTTGATTTTCGAATCTTTAACTTTACTAGTGCCTTTATATATGATTTCAAGTATATGCCAAATATACTAGTGCCTTTACTAGTGTATTTTAACCAGGGATGAGAGGGGTATTTATAGGCCTTAATTTGATTCAAACTTGGAGCCTAAAAATGTCTCATCTTGGGTTTCCCAAGTCCTAGCAGTACCACCACCGCCTGCAGCACTGACACTATACGGTACCACTGCCTAGGAGACTATGTCTGGGTGGTAGTGTCACCCAGACTGGTGATACCATCGCCCAGATTGGTGGTACCACTGCCTAACACTAACACTGGGCGGTACCACTGCCTAGTCTAGCGGTACCACCACTTGACACAGTCTCAAAGACTATACTACGATGGTGCCACCTATTGGGTCCATTGTTTGGGCCTTACACTTAGCTTAACATAGTCCATACATAGGCCCAACTGGCCCTTAATTGGGTTGGCCCAAATCCAATCCCAATTATGTGCTACCTATAAATTCTAAGGCATACACTAAGCAAATCTGATCCGATTAGTCTAGTTTCTTCTGGTTAGCTTTCGATGAACTTCCGATGATCTCTCGGTAATGTTCTAGTGGACTCTTGGCAAGCTCCTAAACTTCATGACGATCTTCTTGGTGAGTTCCGACAAGATTCTTTGGCAAGCTCCTAGACTTCTTGGTCAAATCCGGTAGAACTTTCGACGAACATCCGGACTTCCAACAAACTCTCGAACACCCAATGAAATCACTTTCTTGATTCCGGGACTTCATTTTACTTTATGCCTTGATATCATAGTTAATCTTGTACACATAAAAACCTACTTCGATCTAGACAATTATTACAAAGCTTTTAAATAATGTTCTCCGGCATGTCATTCGGTCATCGATGCTTCATTCGATTCTTCGACGCATCATCTTCTCTTGTGGCCTATTACCCAATCAGCCAATTGGCCATCGCAACTCTGATTTCCTTAGTGCAGTTTCCACTCTTCTTGACCTGATGCTTGAATCTATTGTCCGAAGCCTTTTGTTGATACGTCGAACAATTCTTCGACACGACATCCAATCTTCTGACATGTTTTTCTTCGGCCTAACATGATTCTTCCTGCTTTAATTGTTTGTCCTTGATCGAAGCGAACTAGCATCACTCAAAATGCAGATCAAATCATAAACTCTATCAAGTGGTTTCATCATCAAAATTTGAGATTCAATAGAGAACTAGCTTCTTTTTCTTGATAGTGCTCTCTTCCTCCCTCAACATATTGAGGAGCTTAGGGTGAGTCATATCAAACTTGTTCATATTAAAATTCATTATAAACAATGGAAAAGAATCTAGTAGGGACAAAAGCATAAGATCCATACACAAGTTATCCTCTAGGACCATTCCTAGACCTGTGAGTTTCTCTATCCACTCAATCATATTTAGGACATGGTTTTGAACCGATGTCACGTTAGTCATCCTAGCACGAAATAGGCTCTTGGATTTCTCATATTATTGAGTCCTTCCCTGTTCCTCAAATAGTTTGCAGACATTTAGAAAAATAGACTTGGCATCCATCTATTCATGTTGTCTCTATAACTTAGGAGTCATAGAACCCAACATGTAACACTAAGCAAGAGTGGAGTCATCAATGTACTTCACGTAGCGAGTGATCTCATCCTCGCTTGCCCCTTCCTCGAACGTAGGCATCATTGTATTAAGGACCTACACAATTTTCTCCACCGTGAGAACAATTCTCATGTTGCAAAGCCAATCCGTATATTTTGGACTAGTGAGGAGGTTGACATCAAGTATGCCACGTAAGGGATTAAATGGCGACATTTTCTGAAAATAAAGATGCAGCAGAAATAAATAACATGCAAATTTTGTAAAAATAAATAATTAAGATATGGACTTCTATCTTAATATGCTCCCACTTGTTTACTAGCAAGGCACGCGACACATTCAGCACGTGAAACGGAAGTGTCCGGCAGACTTCTAGTGGGGATTAGGATCCAATCAATATCTTATTGTAACCTCGAGGGACTCAACCAATCACACTAAGCCTAAAAGATAGCAACTCTTGTCGATCACAACTCCTTATGATTCTCGTCCTGTTTGGCCTCCAAATCACCATGATCTCGAGGGACTCAACCAACCATGATGCTCAGTTAAGTCAATACCATCATTACAAGATGAGTCTGATTTGATGATATACCCTCGAGGGACTCGACTAAGCATATCATGTTCTCAGGTCACCGATGACATCTCTATGTCGTAAGCAAGAGAGCGAATCGCGATATAGATAAGCCTCGAGAGACTTGACCAACTCAACCTACACCGGGAATCGGTCCCTACATATAACGATAGAAGTATTGAATCTCATATTTTGATGATGAAACCAATTGATAATATTGATCTAATGTGTGTTGAGTGATGTAGGGCTAACATCATTTAGGAGAGGCAAATTAATTAAAGTAGGAAGAATCATGTTGGGCTGGAGTGAATATGTTAGAATATTGAATGTTGGGCCAGAGGAATGGTCGACATGTCAACAGAAGGCTTCGGGCCAAGAATTTAGGCATCGGGCCTAGAAGAGCAAACATTGTGCCAAGAAGATCGGAGTTGTAGAGGTCACCATGCCGATTGGGCAAAGATCGCAAAAGAGGACGATGCACCGAAGGACTAGCGAAGAACCGGAAGAACCAATGACATGTTGGACAATACATGATTAGTACTTATAATAATTTTCCAAGATCGAGTTAGTTTAGGTCTAATTGAGTCGGTATTGGGGTGAAACAATATCAACTCAATTAGGGGCTAATTGGGCCTAAATTGAGAGTGATTTGGGCTCATTATGAGGCTCATTCAATGACCCAAATGTTTGGCCAGGTGGTGGCACTGCTAGAACAGGTAGTAGAATTGCTTGTGAGTTAGAAAACTTGAAAAACTCGGTCTCCGAGGCTTTCAGGTGATGGTACTACCCGGACACAGTCTCCCCAGGTGATGGTACTACCAAACTAGGTGGTGGAACCACCTAGTGTCAAGCTACAGGCATTAGTATCGCCCAATGCAGGCGGTGGTACTATCCGTACCTTGAAATCTCAGGGGTTTAAATTTTGGGCTCCAAATTTGAATCCATTTGGGGCCTATAAATACCCCAGCTATTCTTGCATGGAGTAGTAAGAAAGGTGATAAAAAACTCTATGTTTCTAAGTTGAAAACCCTTGTAAAGTGTAGAGTCCCTTCTCCTAAAGTCTAGAGATCATTTTAAGGGAGAGTGTGAGGGAAGCTTTATAAAAAGGGGTTGTAAAGGTTCTCTCCTAAGCCTGCAAAAGGATAATAGAGTTGTAAGAAGGTGGTTGGTCTTTGCCTATTGAAGGAAGACTGTTAGTGGATATTGGTGGCCTTGACGGAAGAGGAATCGGTAGAGCAGATGTAGGTCACTACGACCGAACCACTATAAAACGATTTGTATTTTTATTTTACTATTTATCTTTATTGCAAACCTCTTTACTTAGTACTTTTGCTGCATATTATTCCGAACGTATTTCAAGTTAACAACATTTTCAAAATAAATTTTAATCGAATGAAATATATTTGAATCGACATTTTTAATCCACTGTACTAATTCACCCCCCCCCCCCCCCCCCCCCTCTTATTACCGACTCATTCCTAACAGTTGGTATTAGAGCCTCATTTTTCTCATTTGGTTTAACACCTAAAGAGAAATGACTCTTTTCGACTTTCAAGAGGGTCATTCTCTCATTCCCCTGGTTCAATGGGACGGACTATAAATATTAGAAAAATCAAATGAAAGCTTTCTTGCTTTCTTTATATTTGAATTTATGGAATATTATCGAAAGAGGTTTTGAAAGGTTTCTCTTCCAATGAACTATTGGAATGATTTAGAGAAGAAAACTTTTTCTTTAAATGTTAGAGTTATGAATGCTCTATTTTGTGCTTTAGATAAAAATGAATTCAATTGGGTTTCTATATGCAAAACGGATTTTGACATTTGGCACACACTCGAAATCACACACGAAAGCACTAGCAGAGTTAAAGACTCTAAAATTAATTTTTTGATGCATGATTTCGAAGGCACTAGTGGATGTAGGTCACTACGACCGAACCACTGTAAAATAGTTTGCATTTCTGTTTTGCTATTTATCTTTATTGCAAACCTCTTTACTTCCTTATTACTTTTGTTGTACATCCTTCCTAACATATTTTAAGTTAACATCATTTTCAAAATCTGTTTTAATCGAACTAAATATATTTGAACCGACATTTTTAATCTACTGCACTAATTGTCATATGTTTACTGACTTAATATTATTGAGAAAAGGATTTCTCTAATTTGGTCACCTAATATGACATGTCACACATATACATATTTAAAATATATATCTACATCGTATGCAAATATATATACATATCTAGTAGGTGTATAACCAACACCATACAATCATAGACCACAACCTAATTTGATTAGGCCCGAGGTAGTGGGCCTAATCACTCACATTAAGATCTATTTGTGTAGTGGTGCATTTCCATGTATTGTGATCGTCCATCTCGTTCTCGTCAGTTCCGTTGACATCTCGACGCATCTCCATGCATCACGATCGTCCATCTCGTGAGTCACACTATTGCTTCCACGCTCCCACTATGCCTCCTCGTGTGATTATAGCTTAATCATATGCACGAAGGCCAGATAATAAACGAGAAATAAAATGGAGACTCGTAGGCCCCAATAATAATAATCAAAAGTACACACATCACACGGTCCATAATTATTCGTCCACATATCATGCATCACATGTATAAATCATTATTATTTATGACTATAGATAATAATAAAAATAATAATCAAATAAATATTTTAATTAATTAATATTTTCTGAAATCAGGGACCTATAGGAAAATTTTCGACTTCTGAGGGTTATTTTCATAATTTGGACAAAAGATAGAACTGGAATTTATCAAATTTGGAGGGGCAAAATTATCTTTTGCTCAGAAAATCCTAAGCCCCTTTCTCCCTTTCCCCTACTATTGTCGCCGCTGGCACCACCCTACTAGTGGCGAGTTGTGCGATGGAGGGTGGGGGCACTACCCCTATGGGTGAGCGCCCCTACGGGTGGCACTGCCCCTATGGGTGGGCATCCCTACGGGCGCTGTCGCCTCTGCGGGCGTTTCTGCACACGGGGCAATGCCCGCCGGGCGACCGCCCCTACAGGGGGTTTTGCCAGTGGGCAGCAGGCGCCATTGCTCCATGGCACCTTAGCCCGCAGGGGTAGCGGCGGTAAGTGCCTCACCCCGTAATGCCTCTACCCACGGGTGCCACATCCATAGGTGTCGTTGCCCCGCGGCACCTCTGCATGCGAGGTGCAAGCCGCCAATAGCAAGCCTACTGCACGTAGATGGCAATGCGGCCATCTGCGAGGGCAGTAACGGTTTTGATGCTAAAGCTTCTCTAAAAACACGACACACATAGTTCAAAACCAATCTTTCGCACGAACAACTTTTTTTTTTTTTTTTTTTTTTTTTTTTTTTTTTTTTTTTTTTTTTTTTTTTTTTTTTTTTTTTTTTTTTTTTTTTTTTTTTTTTTTTTTTTTTTTTTTTTTTTTTTTTTTTTTTTTTTTTTTTTTTTTTTTTTTTTTTTTTTTTTTTTTTTTTTTTTTTTTTTTTTTTTTTTTTTTTTTTTTTTTTTTTTTTTTTTTTTTTTTTTTTTTTTTTTTTTTTTTTTTTTTTTTTTTTTTTTTTTTTTTTTTTTTTTTTTTTTTTTTTTTTTTTTTTTTTTTTTTTTTTTTTTTTTTTTTTTTTTTTTTTTTTTTTTTTTTTTTTTTTTTTTTTTTTTTTTTTTTTTTTTTTTTTTTTTTTTTTTTTTTTTTTTTTTTTTTTTTTTTTTTTTTTTTTTTTTTTTTTTTTTTTTTTTTTTTTTTTTTTTTTTTTTTTTTTTTTTTTTTTTTTTTTTTTTTTTTTTTTTTTTTTTTTTTTTTTTTTTTTTTTTTTTTTTTTTTTTAGAAAAATAGAAAACAAATCCCCAATTTCCCAAAAACATCGTTGTGCAAAGATTGGTGCACAAAATTTGCAAAACTTAAACCTATGTATAAGATACCTAGGGAGATCGTATATCCTAAATCCTTGCAAATCTCTAGGAGAGGTGAAGGAGGTCAAGTATCCTCCTCTCTAGCTATGATCCACACAGAATAGGTTAGAGCCTATGACCCACTATTCCTCTTATTAGAGGTCCCCTATCAACTTAACCCTAATGGATCCTCCTTATTGGGTATTGGATCTCCATCCAACTACCTAATACTCTTAGATAGTGGTCTGTATCTAATAATTTATTTGATCTCATTTATAGGATCAAATAATTCAGGGGCTTATCGGATATCCAATAAGATAGGGCTCCGGCGGATATCTCATATCTGAACCTCTACTCATCGTAATGCCTACCATATATGTGTCTCTCTAGGCCCAATATCAAGCTGGCATGAGTCATACTATCAAAACTCCTTCGACTTAGGAATATTCTATCTATAATAATTCACTCGACTCATCGATTACGAACGTATTATGCACTACGCCATAGTCCCCAAAACGATACAGGAAAATCCAATCCATTGGACTTGTATGTCCTCAATTACCATATATTTATAGTCCATCCATCTAATACTCCCAGAGACCATATACTGGGTATGGTGTTGTCAAATACATACAGTTTCTACTCAAGTCTCGCTCTAATCGAATTCTCCCGGAGAACTCTTTCTCTCTCAATTTGAATGAACGAGGATTTGTTTGAGCAAGAACACAAATGAGATATTCCTCTCTTGACACCGAGAGTGGATGATCCTCTATCGATACTCAATAACCCTCGTATAATTGATTGCCACTCCCAATAACCAACTATGTTAGATCTGAGGCATCCAAACCTATAAGTCTAATATCAAGAGTAGAGCACTTATACAGGACATCCTTGGTATCTCAAGTCTATGGGACCATATGCACCACTAGGACTATGGAATGACTGTCTGACAATAAGGCATCATCAACCATCTAGCATTCCTTAAGCGGATCAATTAGTGAACTCATTCTCTAATGAACACCTGTACTATATCCCTAGTATCCCCACTCGAGCAGCTATGAGACCAGCTACATCCATCGTATGGATGGGTATACAACACACCAGTCTATCTAGTTATCTCAATGTCCCTCTCGAGTAACCTATGATTGGGATTATTTAGGATTTTTGTCTAAAGGTGAATCGGTCTCATTATCGTGATCTCATCACGATCCAATTCTCATTGCACAGATCCAAGGACATCACTATATATATATACATATAATATATACATATATATACATATACATATATATACATATATATACATATATATATATACATATATATATATGCAACAAGCAATATAAAGTGATAAATGCCAAAAATATAATAAGTAAAACGACTGCATGTCAAGTCTCACATGCCATCACTCATGTGATTGGCTTATTGGGCACCTATAACTAGCAATAGGTGCCCTACAAGCCAATCACGTGAGTGATGGCATATGTGACATGATATACACTCTTTTTGCTTATTATATTTTGGTATTTTTATCACTTTATATTGCTTGTTGCATATATGTATATATTGTGATGTCCGTGGATTTGTGCAATAAGAATCAGATCGTGATGAGATCACAATAATGAGATCGATTTATCTTTAAACACAAACCCTAAATAATCCCGATCATAGATTACTAGGGAGAGACATCGAGATAACTGGACAAACTGGTGTGCTATATACCCATTCATATGATGGATGCGGCTGGTCTCATAGTTGCTCGTGTGGGGACACTAGGGATATAGTATAGGTGCTTATTGGATAATGAGTTTACTGATTGATCTGCTCATGGAATACTTGATGATTAATGATGTCTTATTGCCAGATAGTAATTTCGTAGTCCTAGTAGTGTACTCGATCCTTAGACTTGAGACACCAAGGATGTCTTGTATGAGTACTCCACTCTTTGATACTAGACTTATAGGTTTGGAAGTTCCAAATCTAGTACAATTGGTTACTAGGAGTAGCATCCAACCTTACAAGGGCTATTGAGTGCCAATAGAATATCATTCGCTCTCAATATCATAAGAGGAATATCTTGTGTGTTCTTACTCAAACATATCCTTGGCTAAGGTTATTCAGATTGAGAGAGAAAGAGTCTCCTCGGTTAGAGCGAGACTCGAGGAGAAACCGTATAAGCTTGATAGCACAATGCCCACTATATGATCTTTGGGATATTAGATGGTTGAGGGACTATAGGTATATGGTAACTGAGAATAGATAGGTCCAAAGGATTGGATTCCCATGTATTGTTTGGGGACTACGACGTAGTGACCTAGTATGTCCGTAGTCGATGAGTCAATGGAATTACTATGGAGATAATAATTCACTAAACCAGAAGGAGTTCTGATAGGTATGACTCATGGCCAGCTTGATATTGGGCCTAGAGAGACACACATATAATAGGCATTACGATGAGTAGAGGTTCGGATATGAGATATCCGCTGGAGCCTCTATCTTATTGGATATCCAATAAGCCCTTGAATTATTTGATCCTGTGAATGATATCCAATAAGAGCTGATAAGAGATATTGGGTAAAGACTCACTAATCTCATAGGCTTGGGTAATTGGATGGAGATCCAATACCCAATAGGGCAGGATCCATTAGGGTTAACTAGGGGCCTCTATAAACAAGAGGGAACTAAAGGCCCATAGGTTGGAGCTTCTTAGTACCCACCTCCTATTCTCCTCTCCCCTTCTTCTCCTAAGATAGTAGGCTTAGAGATTTGAGGAGCATCATTGCAACCCTGTTGTGTGGATCACTACTAGAGAGGAGAATGCTTGACCTCCTTCATGCACTCCTATGGATCTGTAGGGATTCAGGGATATACGATCTCCCTAGGTAACACAACTATTTCACATGTGGCTTTTTGTGTCACGAGTTTTATGCACCAATCTTCTCATGATGATGAACACATATTGGGAAATTTAGGATTTTATTTTATTTTCTTCCGTTACGCATGTGATGTCGCCATTAAGATTTTCCAACAATGGTATTAGAGCCAGATTGTTCATGTGAAAGATTGGTTTTGAATTGCATGTGTTGTATTTTGAAAAATCCTTTGACGTCAAAATCATTGATGCAAAAGGTAAGAGAGGGTAGCAATTGTTACTGCCCTTGTAGGTTCGCCAAAGGCTGCTTGCAGCTATTAGGAACGAATTGACACTAAGAGGGGTGGGGGGGGCGCGTGTGTGAATTAGTGCAGCGGATAAAACTATCAGTTTCAAAAAATCTTTCATACATTTAAAATCGATCTTAGAAGATATTAACTTAGAAGCATAAGGGAGTGTAGTGAAAGAAATAAGAAGGCAGTTTGTGGTTAAAGTAAATTGCTCAAAAGAAATGCAAACTAGATTTTTATAGTGGTTTGGTTGTCGTGATCTACATCCACTCCACTGATTCCTCTTCTGTCGAGGCCACCAGCATCCACTAACAGTCTTCCTTCAATAGACAAAGACCAACCACCTTTTTACACCCCTCTTCTCCTTTTCGCAGGTTTAGGAGACAACCTTTACAACCCCCACTTTCTCCTCTCTTAAACTTCACAAACACATAGACTTTTGAGATGGATTCACACGAGATTGCAACAATGTTTCCTTTTCTTTATGCTCTCAGTTGTGTGTACTTTAACCAAGGATGAGAGGGGTATTTATAGGCCTCAAGTGAATTCAAACTCGAAGCCTAAAAATGTCTTATCCCCAGTTTTCAGGGTGGTGGTACCACTGCCTATGCTTGGCGGTACCACCGCCTGCAGCACAACACTGGATGAAACCACCACCCAGTTTGGTGGTACCACCACTTGGGAGACTGTGTCTGGGTGGTACCACCGCCCAGACTAGTGGTACCACCGCCTAACACTGACATTGGGTAGTACCACCGCCTAGACTGGCAGTACCATCGCCTAACACAGTCTCGGAGACTATGCCATGACGATTCCACCTGTTGGGTCACTGTTTGGGCCTTTCACTTGGCCCAACATAGCCCAAACATGGGTCCAATTAGCCCCTAATTGAGTTAGTTTAATTACATTCTAAACCGACTCAATTAGACTCCAACCTAACTCGATCTAGACATTATCAATTACAAGCGAATCCTTGTTGTCCGACACATCATTTGTTCATCCGGTATTTCATCCGATCTTTTGACACATCATCTTCTTTCACGGCCTTTTGCCCACTCAGCATATTGACTCTGCAACTTCGATCTCCTTAGCGCAACGTCCGCTCTTATAGGCCCGATGCTTGAATTCTCTATCCGAAGCCCCGACACATCGACCGTTCTTCCGGCCCAACGTCCCCTGACCCAATGTCTAATTCTTCATGCTTTAATCAATTTGCCTCTCCTTGATCGAAGTTAGTCCTGCGTCACTCAAAACGCATATCAAATCATAATTACTATCAATTGGTTTCATCATCAAATTTTGAGATTCAATAATCTCCTCCCCCTCTTTGATGGTGATAACCAATTGATGACGGAGTTAACATTAACTCCCCCTATCAATATGCCATATTGATAGATTTCTTAAATTAAAAAATTCAAGCAACATGTCATGATAAAGTTATGCATAACATCATACTTCTTCCCCTTTGTCATCAACAAAAAGAATAAGTTCAATTATCAAGTGTTTAGACATACAAGTTCAAATCATTGTATTATAAATCTCAAGTTTTATCATCATGCAAAGTAGCAATAATTTTGAGTTTTGCAAGTTTGTAAATTTTGCTACATATACAAGTTAACATTTTTGGCTTCTTGAGATAGGCAAGATAGTACTTTTGCTTCTCTTGAGATTGCATGCTAGCAATTCTTAGTAATGTTCAAGATAACAAGTTCTACATCATGATAACAATTTATATTATTTAAAATAAAATATAAGCTAGTAAGATTTGCTTCTCTTTTGATATGAGCAAGCTAGCATGTTTTTGCATCTTCTTAAATTGTGCAAGCTAGCAAATCTTTTTCTTTTGAGATGTGCACACTAGCAATTATTTCTCCCCGTTTGTCATTATCAAAAAGAAGGGAAGAATACAATTTTATATTTCTTTTTTTTCTTTACAACAATTTTCCAAGCATGACAAAGATAGATAATCATTTTATCATTTCAAAAAATGATAATTGTTGATTTTCACATCATTTCATCAAAAAATCATAGTATTGCATGCATCATTCCAAATCATAAATATTTTAAATCATGAGTATTTCATGCATAATTTCACATCATCACATGAAGAATATCAAGAAAAATTAATTGAGTGATGAGATAAACATTTTATGAATACAAGGAATTGTACATAAAAATCATATAATAAAAGATAAAGTATCAAAGATCATGAAGGATTAAGTCATGAATACTAAATGACATGATTTATCTTGACAAATCTCTCTTTTAGTAAATAACAAAAAGAAATATGGGAGTTCAAAAACAAGATCTTGATTCATAGAAAAATTTCAAGTATCAATATCGAGAATTTAAGATCATGATATAGATAAAGACATTCCTATAGCAAAAAGGTATCATAAGAGAACACATAAACGATCTCGATTCATGTATAATATCTCTCAATTCATTATGAATCATAAAAATTATAATTCTGAAAAATCATGATTCATTTGGATGGTAGATAACAAAAAGAAACATCGAGGATAAAAGATCTCGATTTATATAGGGTAAATCTCAAGTTATAAATCTTGAAAAATCAAGATAAAGCTCATTCAAATTCAAATCATCAAATCAAAATCATTTTCAAGAGATTCACAAAAGCATAATATACATGGATTCAATATTCTTTTATCGAAAAATCAATAGAGACGAAAAATGTATTCTCCTTTATTTCATACAAGCATGCCTTTGCTAAATAAAAACATTCATCATCGTTTAAAATTGAAAAATTAAATTTCATCATGACAAGGATCAACAAGCTATAATCACAAAAATCATCAAGCATAATTTCAAAATATAAACTAATTAAGCATGATTATTATGCATCACTACTTTGGGCATGATACCAAAACATGGTTTCAAGTTTTCAAGGTATAACATGCACAATTTTAAATTATAAACTCATTAAGCATGATATCAAATCTCTTAACATTTTCATTAAGACATTAAGCATGGCTTCATTGAACATAAAGCATAATCAAAGTCGGAAATCATCAAGACAAAAAATATAACACATTAAACATAAGGCCACTTCAATCAAAATCGAAAAGCAATACGAAAATCAACATGATACACATTATTGCTTCTTACACTCATACATAAGATTAATCTTACTAAGTGTACAAGCATTAGATTAATATTTTGTTGTAAAACATGCAATTGTCATGATCAATTTTTGAAAATAGCTAGAAAAAGAAGCATAATATAATCTTTATATATATTTTTTATTTTTACTAACTAAAACAACTCATGAAAAATCATCAAGTAATTTCAAAATATAGTAAAGGAGTTTCGTTTGAGTTGCTTACCTCATTGTCGAATGCCGTTAAGGAGTAGTTTGCCACTTCATCTTCATCGGTTTGCTCTTCGTCATTGGATAAGCTTGATTCATCCCAAATCACTTTGAGTGCTCTCTTCTTCTTTGGAAAATTCTTTTTAAGTTCATTTTTACTCTTTAATTCTTGTTTAATAAACTTTTTAAATTTTATAGTGAGGAGTTCAAGTTCACCATCAATTGAGCTTTCACATGAGTAGTCTTCTTTTGTTCTAAGTGCAAAATTCTTTCTGTTCTTTGGAAGGTTATTTTCAAATTCATTTTGTGCCACAAAAGTCATTTCATAGGTCATTAAAAACCCAATAAGTTCTTCGAGTGGAAAATGATTCAAGTTATTTGATTCTTGTATTGCCGTTATTTTTAAATCCCAAATTTTAGAAAGTGATCGCAAAACTTTATTAACAAGTTTAAAATTTGAAAAACTTTTACCAAGTGCTTTTAAACTATTGACGACATTCATAAAACGGGTCTACATATCTCCTATAGTCTCACTTGGTTTCATTAGAAATACTTCAAAATCATGCATTAAAAGATTAATCTTCAAATCTTTAACTCTACTAGTGCTTTCTGTTGAATCTCGGATTTTGATGATGAAGTCAATTGTCATTTGTTATCTAATCCATATGTTAAGATAAGTGTGCAGGATTAACTACGATGAAAGTAAGAGATGCAGCAGGAGTTGCGCCGAAGTCAAGACTATGATCACGTTGGGGGTTCGAGAGTTCGACGAAAGTCCGGACGGTCATCGGAGGTTCTGCGGGAACAAATCCGAGAAGTCCAGGAGCTTGCCAAAGAAGCTCATCGGAACTCGCCAAGTAGATCATCGCAAGTCCAGGAGTTTGCTGGAAGTCCGCCGGAGCATCACCGAGGGTTCGTCGGATGATCGCCGGAAGCTCGACGGAAGAAGCGATTGACGCACAGGAGCAAGTTGCAGTAAATGTCTTGAAAAATATTGTAGTTAGCATTATGATTAAGTTAGAAATGGGAGGTGATCCCATTAACTTAATCTTGGGGCAATTGGGCCCTTAACAGACTCAAATTGGGCCGAATGGATCAGCTCATTCGGACCCAGATTCCCTGGCCGGCGGTGGCACCGCCTGGGTCGGCGGTGGCACCGCCTAGCAGCCGAGTCTCCGAGCTTTGTTAGGCAGTAGTACTGCCCATTTATGGCGGTAGTACCGCCAGGACCCCGAAAATATGGGAATTGACATTTTTGAGCTCCAAATTCAAATCAGTTTGGGGCCTATATAAACACCACCCTTTCATGCATGAAAGGGCACCGAAACTTAGCATTTATTCTGAGATTTTGAGAGCTTAAAAGTGTTGTAAAAGGCTAGAAGTTCTTCTCCCTCTTTTCTTCGAAGTTTTGATCATTCAAGAGAGGAGTGAAAAATTTGTAAGGGTTGTCTCCTATGCCCGTCAATAGGAGTGAAACTGTAAAAGGGTGGTTGGCCTTCGCCTATTGAAGGAAGGCCTCTAGTGGACGTCGGTGACCTCATTGGACTAGAAAGCCAAAAGTGGATGTAGGTCAAGATTGACCAAACCACTCTAAATCTCGGTTTGCATTTACATTCTGTTCTCTATCTTAACTGCAACTACTTCCATAGCTTTACTTTAATTGCACTTTACTTGATCTTAAGTTAAAGCAATTTCCGATTCGACTTTCATACTGAAATCGTTCTTATCATACGAACGTCGTTTTAAATCGTCGAAAGTTTTCCGCTGCACTAATTCACCCCCTCTTAGTGCTCTTGATCCTAACAATTGGTATCAGAGCGAGGTTAACTCTCAATCGGATTAAAACCCAAGAGAGATGGCATACGTCGGAAATCAAGAGGGCCACTCTATTACACGTCCACCCATGTTCAATGGGACGAACTACACCTATTGGAAGACCCGAATGAGGATCTTTCTTATTTCAATGGATTTTAAACTTTGGAATCTTGTCGAAAATGGATTTTCGAAATCTTCTCTTCCAATGATCGATTGGAATGAATTGGAGAAGAAGACTTTCGCTCTTAATGCAAAGGCTATGAATGCCTTATTTTGCGCGCTTGATAAAAATGAGTTCCATTGTGTTTCGGTTTGTGAAACCGCATTTGATATTTGGCATACACTCGAAGTGACTCACGAAGGCACAAGTAGAGTGAAAGAGTCAAAAATCAATCTTTTGATACATTCTTTTGAACTTTTCCGAATGAAACCAAGCGAGACTATTGGCGATATGTACACTCGTTTCACGGATGTCGTCAATGGTCTAAAAGGACTCGGCAAAAGTTTTTCAGATTTTGAGCTCGTAAATAAGATTCTAAGATCCCTTCCTAAGAGTTGGGACCCTAAAGTCACTGCTATTCAAGAGGCTAAAGATCTAAACAACTTCCCTCTTGAAGAATTAATCGGGTCATTAATGACCTACGAAATGACTTGCAAAGCTCATGAAGAGCAAGAAGAGATCCTTCCAAAGAACAGGAAGGATATGGCACTTAGAACTTTCAAAGACCACTTGAGAGAAAACTCAAGTGATGAAGACTGTGACGATGACTTGGCACTTCTAACAAGGAAATTCAAAAAATTCATTAAAAGAAACAAGTTTAAAAATGACTCAAAAAATAAATTTGAACCCAAAAAGGACCAAGTATTTTGCTACGAATGCAAGAAGCCGGGACACTACAAAAGTGATTGTCCCCAAGCCAAGAAGAGAACACCAAAGAAGAAGGCGCTCAAAGCAATGTGGGATGACTCAAGCACGTCCGAAGAAGAGGAGTCCAACACCGAGCAAGTTGCTCATTACGCCCTAATGGCCATCCAAGATGAGGTAACAAATTTAATTGATGCAGATTTATCATTTGATGAATTACTAAATGCCTTCCATGACTTATTTGATGAATGCAAAACTATTAGTAGAAAATGTTGTTAGGACTCTAGCTAAGAGAGTCCTAATTGATTGGGGCATTCATGTAAAACCTACCTAAGCCGACCCTTATTAAAGAAGTGAAGAGGCCGGCTAGGGTTTGGAGGTTATTTCTTAAAGAAGAATTAGGAGTTGTAAAGGAATAGGAGTCTTGAGTAGGAGTCCTATTAGGAGTCTTGAGTAGAAGTCTTAATTGAGTAGGAGTCTTGAGTAAGAGTCCTATTAGGAGTTAGGGTTTAGAAACCCTATAAATAGTCATGTATTCCTACTCTTTTGATAGGCAATAGATGAATCTTTTCTGCAGCCTTTGAGCAGCAACTTGGAGGAAGGAACCCCTATAGAGTTCCAGGAGGCTGATCCCCTAAAGAGATCAACCCCAAGCTTAGAATCTGCAAGGGTTCTAACACTTGGTATCAGAGCAGCGTTCTTGGCATCTCGCTGCCCTTCCATAGCCATCCATCATCTCTCCACAGCCGCCCAAAGCAATTCCCACAATTGCTTAAAAGATCGTCGCTAAATTCCGCCATCATCTCCACCACCGCAGATCATCCTTTGATCTCCCCGTGAATTGCAACAGGTTCTGGTTTCCTACCTTACTGCTGCTGCAATTTAGTTATCCTTATTCAAAAATCCAAAAAAAAATTTGTTCCTATATTGCTGCATAAACTTTTCGCCGCAAAGTTTTCATCTTTACGACGAAAGATACATTGCAGAATTCTAACCGCATAACACAGTCTGTTTGATCTTGCTACTGCGTTTTTTCTATCCAAATCTCTACAAAATTTTTATGACAGATTTGACACTTCCTAACAGCAGATTTCCCTTTGGTTTTATAAAAAAATTCTCAATATAAACCATTGATCTTTTACATCTAATCTGCTGTACTTGAAAATCTGCACTGTAAACTTTCAGCCGCACAACACAGTTTGTTTGATCTTGCTACTGCATTTTTTCTATCCAAATCTTTACAAAATTTTTATGATAGCTTTGACACTTCCTAACAGTGGATTTCCCTTTGGTTTCGTCGAAAAATTCTTAATATAAACTGCTGATATTTTACGTCCAATCTGTGACACTTGAAAATCTGTGCTGCAGAAAATTTCAGCAGCATATTGTTGCCTTAACCGATCTATTTGCAATCTTTTTGAACAAAATTTTTTATATATTTCATAGATCATCTTGGCTTCCATCTAAGATTGATCTATTAAGGAATTCACCTCTAAAAATGATTTTGTGTTGCTGTAAATTTTCGTCGCAAACCGCTGAAATTTTTCGACGAGAATTCTGCTATCGTAACTTGCACCAATTTCTTTGCTGTTATATTGCCAAAATTTTCTTGATTAAATTGGACATACTTACTGTCATATACACTGAGATTTTGCTATCAATCCCCTCCTCAAATCTCTCAAGTTTTTTGTGGAAATTTTGTTGAGAAACCGCTGTTTCTTCGACGATAATTCTGCTCTTACAAGACAACACAATTCTGCAGCAAACTTCCACCGATTTCTATCAAACCTTTGCTGCCATCTATCACAGATTTAAAACTTTCATCCACAGCCCTAAAACTCCACCAAATCACACCCTCAAACTACACCCAAAACAGCCACAAAACAAGCCTAAACCGTAGCCTACATCCATCAATCCACCAACCCTTTCGACCACCACTTCTCTCAACTTATACATGCCTTTAACCCGACAACAAAAGAGAGATTTTAATATCACAGATTTGGAGGCATGTACTATGGCATCTGAGGCGGCAATTAATGCTAAATTCGAAGCCTTCGAGGCACAAATGGAGGATAAGATTCGGACGCTCTTTACCGAACTCAGATTGGGCCGACTACCAAGCTCGAAGAAATCACATCAAGGAGAGAGCTCTGCCCAATCGTACCAAGCCCGAAAAGATGACTTCCAAGGGAGGGGAGGCTCTATGATTGATTCCAACTATCCATGCATGAGGGTGGACTTCCCTAGATGGGAAGAAGGAGACCCGATTGGTTGGATCTCGCGCGCGGAGCGATATTTTCGGTACCACAAAACTGCGGATGCATCTATGGTGGAAATTGCAGCTATACATCTTGAAGGGGATGCCATACAGTGGTTTGACTGGTTTAAATATACTCATGGAGTCCTCTCATGGCGACAATTCAAAGAAGGACTATTGATCCGGTTCGGACCAACCGATTACGAGAATATTGACGAACAACTAGCAAAGATCCGACAAACCTCTACCATTCAGGAGTACCAAACTAGGTTTGAAAGGTTATCTAATCAAACTTGTGATTGGTCTCAAAAACAGCTATTGGGGACCTTCATTGAGGGCTTGAAGCCGGAGATCCGGGGAGAAGTTAAAGCACGACAACCGTACACGCTTATGGCAGCCATCTCTTTCGCACGACATCAAGAGGAGCGATTGAACCATGAATCTCGGAGGACTAGGATCGCTTCTCGACCTACAATGTAGAAGCTCTCAGCCCCCCCTACTATCAACCGAGTCCCTGCACCAAAAATGATGACAAGAGAAGAGCTTCAGGAGCGATCTACGGAGGAGTTATGTTGGAGCCGCGACGAGCCATGGAGCCGCGAGCATCGCTGTAGAAAAGGGAGGCTTCTTATGATTGAACCAGTAGAAGAAGAGGTTATTGAACATCCAGAAGAGAGCTTTGAACATAATGAAGAAGATGTAGAAGAAAAGCCACAACCAACCGACGTTACGGTACACGCATTAGCCGGCTACTCCAACCCGCAAATGATGAAAGTTGGAGGCCTTCTCAAACAACAACTGATCACTGTTCTCATCGACACGGGCAGTACTAATAACTTCCTAAACAGTAAGGTTGCTGCTTGGATGGCACTACATATAGAAGGTTGCAGCAAGTTCGATGTAAAGGTTGCTGACGGCAGAATCCTTAAGTGCGACCAAAGATGCCCGCAGGTGAAACTATTGCTGCAAGACCAAGAAATTATGACCAATTTCTTCCTCCTCCCTCTTGATGATCATGAGGCCATGCTCAAAATTGAATGGTTGATCACATTAGGTGATGTTTCCTGAAATTTTATGAAACTAATTTTGAGATTTTACAGCAAAGAGAAACAGGTGATTCTACACGGGAAACGTGGGGGCGACGTAATGATGATTTGCACACAACAAATGGAGAAGGTTTTGCATAAAGCATGCAATGGCTTTTTGGTACAACTTGAGCAGCAAACTAAGGGAGAGCCAATAGAATTTGAAGATCCAAACCTACTTCCTTTGTATGCTGAATTTTCAGATATATTTGATGAACCGCGCAACCTACCTCTTGCCCATCGACATGATCATTGTATACCGATTCTTCTAGGCAAATCTCCTGCAAATATTTGGCTATATCAACATTCATATCTACAGAAGGATGAAATAGAAAGGATTATAAAAGATATGCTTAAAACAGGAGTTATTCGACCAAGTTGCAGCCCCTACTCTTCATCAATGCTCTTCGTACGAAAGAAGGACGAAACATGGCGAATGTGCGTTGATTACCGAACCCTCAACGGAATAACCGTCAAGGATAAATATTCTATTCCAATAGTAGATGAATTGCTAAATGAAAGGGAGCACCAATCTTCACAAAGTTGGACCTTCGATCCGGGTATCATTAAATATGAGGGTGCAAAGAAGATATACCGAAAACTACCTTTTGAACACACAACGGCCACTACAAATTTTTGCTTTCTTCACCAGAAGGTGGAATATCTTGGGCATATCATATCAGAGGAACGTGTGATAGTGGACCCCTCTAAAATTGGAGCAATGCAAAACTGGCTGACCTCGAGGAACATAAAATTTCTACGTGGCTTTCTCAGTTTAATAGACTACAATCGCAAGTTCATGAAAAACTATGGAAAGATCAGTGCACCACTTATTCCCTTACTGAAAAAAGATATCTTCCAATGGATGGACAAAGCCTCCGCTGCTTTCGACAAACTTATGGCAGCCATGACGACGATGCCGGTGCTAGCACTACCAAATTTCAATCGACCCTTCATTATTGAGGTCGATGCATCTAGAATCGGAATTGGAGCCATTCTCATGCAAGATTGTCGACTACTCACATACACTAGCAAGGCATTATCTCCCTTTCATCAAAATATATCAACATATGACAAGGAGATGCTTGCCATTGTGCGCGCAGCAACGAGGTGGAGACCCTACTTGATCGGTCGATGATTTCAAATTAAAACTGACCATAAAAGCCTCAAGTACTTTTTGGAGCAAAAGATATCATCCCCTAAGCAGCAAAAATGGGTAACAAAACTTCTTGGATTTGATTATGAAATAACTTACAAAAAGGGGAAAGAGAATGTTGTTGCAGATGCACTTTCACAACTACCTGAGCAAGCTGAATTTTCGATCGTTTCACTTTCGACTAGCAACTTCCTTGAGGATATTAAGATGGAATGGCAAGAAGATCCAGAGACTAGTAAGATTATAAAAAAATTGGAGGAAGCACTAAACTCCGTGGCTCATTACAATTGGGACTCAAAAGAATTACGCTATAAGGGACGCATTGTGCTTGTGCCAAATTCTACTTGCATCTTCACAAGCAGATTTTGGACAGAGTTATTCCATATGCAGGGCACTAAATTGGAAAGGAGTACGACGTATCACCCACAAACTGATGGCCAGATGGAAGTGATAAACAAGTGCTTAGAGACAGCTCAAAGCCACCCACCGAATATGACTACCCAAAGAGAACTCCAGACCCAGTTGAGTGTCATTATTAATCGACGGATCGTGACTCGACGACGACGACCCATTACTGAAGTGCTAATACAATGGGTGAACTTACTAGTAGAAGGTGTCACTTAGGAGAACTATGACGACTTGAAGATCAAATTCACAGAATTCATGGATTGTTAGCCTTGAGGATAAGGCTGATTTGAAGAGGGTGGGTCTGTTAGGACTCTAGCTAAGAGAGTCCTAATTGATTGGGGCATTCATGTAAAACCTACCTAAGCCGACCCTTATTAAAGAAGTGAAGAGGCCGGCTAGGGTTTGGAGGTTATTTCTTAAAGAAGAATTAGGAGTTGTAAAGGAATAGGAGTCTTGAGTAGGAGTCCTATTAGGAGTCTTGAGTAGAAGTCTTAATTGAGTAGGAGTCTTGAGTAAGAGTCCTATTAGGAGTTAGGGTTTAGAAACCCTATAAATAGTCATGTATTCCTACTCTTTTGATAAGCAATAGATGAATTTTTTCTGCAGCCTTTGAGCAGCAACTTGGAGGAAGGAACCCCTATAGAGTTCCAGGAGGCTGATCCCCAAAAGAGATCAACCCCAAGCTTAGAATCTGCAAGGGTTCTAACAAATGTAAATTGCTAAAAAAGGAGCATGATAGTCTTACTTATAATTTTGACAAATTAGAAATTGAATATCATGATAGTTTAGCTCCATGTAAAAATTGTCATGATCTAGAAACTCTCCAAAAGGAGAACTTGCTACTTAAGGACACCTTGAAGAAATTCGAGGTTGGTAGCAAGTCTTTGAATATGATCCTTACAAATAAGGGTCATGTTCCTAAAAGAAGTGGAATCGGATTTGTGAGAAGTCCTCACCAAAATCCAACCACCTTCATTAAAGGCCTTATCTTATATGTTCGACACCAAAGCAAATGCAACTTTTGTTGCAAACATGGACATAGAACTTATCATTGTCCATTCAAGAAAGTTAGTCCAAACAAATTGATTTGTGTTCCTAAAGGAACCACGATAAACTCTATGCAACATGATAAACAATTTAGATCAGTGTTTGAGGCACCCAAAAGTAAATGGGTACCTAAAAATCATCCTTTCTTGTAGAAACATACATCATCAAAAGCTAGGAGCAAGAGATGGTACCTTGATAGTGGATGCTCAAGGCATATGACTGGAGATCCATCTCAATTCTCTAAACTCACTAGCATAGATGAAGGCTATGTCACCTTCGGAGACAACAACAAGGGTAAAATTCATTGGCAAAGGAACCATAGGTAACAAATCCAACTTCTTTATTGAAGATGTTTTGTTAGTTGATAGTTTAAAACATAACCTCTTGAGCATTAGTCAATTGTGTGATAAAGGATATATTGTCAAATTTGAATCTAATGCTTGTATCATTGAAAAACCACACAAAAACACATCTATGATTGCATTAAAACAAAATAACGTATACACCATTGACATCAATGATCTTTGCAATGAAAAGTGTTTCTCGGTTTTGAATGAGGATGCTTGGCTTTGGCGTAGGAGATTAGGTCATGCTAGCATGAAACTAATCACTCAAATATCATCCAAAGAACTTGTAAGAGAAATTCCTCATATCAAGTTCATCAAAGATAATGTGTATGATGCTTGTCAATTAGGAAAACAAATTAAGGGTAGTTTCAAATCTAAGAATCAAATAATCACCTCTAGGCCCTTACAATTGATCCATATGGACTTGTTTGGACCTATCTCTACATCAAATCTAGGAGATAGCAAATACGCCTTCATCATTGTAGATGACTATAGTAGATACACATGGACTTATTTCTTAAAACACAAAAATGAATGCTTTAGATATTTTACCAAGTTTTACAAACTTGTCCAAAATGAAAATGGTTCTATGATTGCGTCAATTAGAAGTTATCATGGTGGTGAATTTCAAAACTATGATTTTTAAGAATTTTGTGAATTTAATGGATACAATCATAACTTCTCTACTCCAAGAAATCCTCAACAAAATGGAGTAGTAGAAAGAAAAAATAGAAATTTACAAGAAATGGCAAGAACCATGTTGAATGAACATAGCCTACCCAAATATTTTTGGGCCGAAGCCGTAAACACTGCATGCTATATTTTGAATAGAGTTCTAGTAAGACCCTTACTCACCAAAACTCCCTATGAGTTGTGGAACAACAAAAAACCCAATGTTTCATATTTTAAAGTTTTTGGGTGCAAGTGTTTTATCTTGAATGAAAAAGATGCCTTAGGAAAATTTGATGCTAAATCCGATGAAAGAATTTTCTTTGGTTATTCTTTTGGTTTCTAAAGCTTTTCGTATATTCAATAAAAGAACTTTAATTATAGAAGAATCCATTCATGTTGTTTTCAATGAGATTTCTGAAATCAAGAAAAATGATTTTGATGATGATGTTAATTTTGATTCTTTGAATTTAAATGAAACCCCTTCTCCAACTAGCAACTTGGATGCATCCACTTCCGAAACATCCTTACCCAAGGATTGGAAATATGTAGATGCTCATCCTAAGGAGCTAATTCTAGGAGACACATCTAAGGGGGTTCAAACACGTTCTTCTCTTAAAGAATTTTGTGCCAACGCCGCTTTTCTCTCCCAAATTGAACCTAAATGTATTGACGAAGCCATGAAAGATGATTCATGGATTATCGCAATGCAAATGAGTTAAATCAATTTGAGAGAAATGAGGTGTGGAAACTTGTTCCTAGGCCAAATGACCATTTAGTTATTGGTACTAAATGGGTTTTTAGAAACAAGCAAGATGAATATGGTATCGTGGTTAGAAACAAGGCTAGATTGGTAGCCAAAGGTTTCAACCAAGAAGAAGGTATCGATTACGAAGAAACCTTCGCTCCTGTGGCTAGATTAGAAGCCATAAGGATGCTCCTTGCCTATGCTAGTAATAATAATTTTAAGTTATTTCAAATGGATGTTAAAAGCGCTTTTCTTAATGGCTTTATTTCCGAAGAAGTTTATGTTGAACAACCTCCCGGATTTGAAAATAATAGCCTCACTAATCATGTGTTTAAATTAACTAAAGCTCTCTATGGTTTAAAACAAGCCCCAAGGGCTTGGTATGAGAGACTTAGTTCTTTTCTTATTAAAAATAATTTTACAAAAGGCAAGGTTGATGCTACATTGTTTATCAAGAATTTTGAAAATAATTTTCTCATTGTTCAGATTTATGTTGATGATATTATCTTTGGTTCTACAAACGAATCTCTTTGTGAATCATTTGCTAAAACCATGAGTCATGAGTTTGATGGGAGAATTAACCTTTTTCTTAGACTTACAAATTAAGCAACTAAGAAATGGCATCTTTATTAGTCAAACTAAATATGCTTTAGACTTGCTAAAGAGATTTAATATGGAAAGCTCAAAAGCTATTAACACTCCTATGAGCACATCCACTAAGTTAGAAGTTGATGAAAGTGGAAAAAGCTTCGATCAAAAAACTTATAGGGGTATGATAGGAAGTTTACTTTACCTCACTGCAACTAGACCAGATATCATGTTCAGTGTAGGACTTTGTGCTAGGTTTCAATCGAACCCTAAGATATCTCACCTCAAAGCGGTTAAAAGAATATTTAGATATCTTAAAGGTACCACAAATCTAGGATTATGGTATCCGAAAACCGAGAAGTTTGAGTTAATTGCTTATGCTGATGCAGATTTAGCTGGATGTAGATTAGATAGAAAAAGCACATCAGAAACATGTCAATTTTTGGGACATGCTCTTGTTTCCTGGTCATCTAAGAAACAAAACTCGGTTGCACTATCAACAACCAAAGCTGAGTATATAGCAGCTAGTGCATGCTGTGCACAAGTTGTGTGGATGAAAAACACCTTAGAAGATTATAAAGTTCATCTTAAAAATATTCCCATTAAATGTGATAACACAAGTGCTATATGTTTAACAAAGAATCCCATTCAACACTTAAGAACAAAACATATTGATATTAGACATCACTTTATACGAGATCATGTCACTAATCATGATATAGTTATAGAGTTCATTGATACTAAACATCAACTAGCTGATATTTTTACAAAGCCTTTAAGTGAAGAACAATTTAATTTCATTAGAAGAGAATTAGGAATGTTAATGTGTCCGAATGCTTGAACTCATTAAATCTATTTTTCGGACTTTCTTGATTCAATAATCAAATCACTCAATTGCTATGATGATTTTACATGATTACATGCCTTAGTAATATGTTGGAAATTATGTATTTTGGATATAAAAATTTTCATTATAATGAGCATGTTTTATCTTCATGATTGTATTGGAAAATCTATAGCAAAACCTTGTCCGAATGCATGAAAGTGTTAAATTTTATTTTCGGATTTTCTTGATACCTTATTCTCTTTTGAACTTAATGTAGCTCTCATAAGCATATGTTATATCGAGTTTGATTCATTGATTTTTGACATATGGAATCAATTAGCAAATGCATCTTTCATAGGCTTATAATGTGAAAAAATATTTTCACATACATATCTTGAAAAAAAAAAAGGGAAGATTTTTTACTTGCAAGGATATTGATTCACATACATATCTTGATCCTTGTAAAAATGAAGCGTGATTTAATCTTTTCTTGAGATGTTTGTATAATTGGTATCCTATCACTCATTGTTGAAAAATTACCTATCACTCACTTGTGTTTAAAATTTGCTTATATCATTCTCCTTTTTGTTGATGACAAAGGGGGAGAAATATATGAATTGATGCTATGAGTGCCATATTTAAATTTGAATTATGTTAAAAAAGCTTACATCGAAATATATGGTAAATTAATGATAGAAATGCTATGATTGCTAAACACTTGAAATATTTGCATTATGTTAAGAAATCAAAAACTTGCATCGTAATTTCACATGTTGATATCTTACCATATGATGAATTGCTACCATTACTATCATTCACATTTGAAATGTAAAACTTGAAAAAGGATGTCAAGCCTTGACATCATTTTCAGAGAGATACATTATGATAGGAATCATGATGAAAGTATTGATAAGGTTAAACAATCTTAACTTATCAATATGTCTCTTGAATTCAAAGGCTTTGAATTCAAGAATGACTTATCTTGAGTATGGCATATAGATAGGGGGAGTTAAAGTTAACTCTGTTATCAATTGATTGTCATCATCAAAAAGGGGGAGATTGTTGAATCTCGGATTTTGATGATGAAGTCAATTGTCATTTGTTATCTAATCCATATGTTAAGATAAGTGTGCAGGATTAACTACGATGAAAGTAAGATATACAGCAGGAGTTGCGCCGAAGTCAAGACTATGATCACGTTGGGGGTTCGAGAGTTCGACGGAAGTCCGGACGGTCATCGGAGGTTCTGCGGGAACAAATCCGAGAAGTCCAGGAGCTTGCCAAATAAGCTCATCGGAACTCGCCAAGTGGATCATCGCAAGTCCAGGAGTTTGCCGGAAGTCTGCCGGAGCATCGCCGAGGGTTCGTCGGATGATCGCCGGAAGTTCGCCGGAAGCTCGACGGAAGAAGCGATTGACGCACCGGAGCAAGTTGTAGTAAATGTCTTGAAAAATATTATAGTTAACATGATGATTAAGTTAGAAATGGGAGGTGATCCCATTAACTTAATCTTGGGGCAATTGGGCCCTTAACAGACCCAAATTGGGCCGAATGGATCAGCCCATTCGGACCCAGATTCCCTGGCCGGCGGTGGCACCGCCTGGGTTAGCGGTGGCACCGCCCAGCAGCCGAGTCTCCGAGTGAGACTGGGCGGTAGCACCGCCCCTGTCAGGCGGTGGCACCGCCTGGGCTTAGTCTCCGAGTGAGACTGGGTGGGCGGTAGCACCGCCCCTGTCAGGCGGTGGCACCGCCTGGGCTCAGTCTCCGAGTGAGACTGGGCGGTAGCACCACCCCTGTCAGGCGGTGGTACCGCCCGAGCTCGGTCTCCGAGCTCTATCAGGCGGTAGTACCACCCATTTATGGCGGTAGTACCGCCAGGACCCCGAAAACATGGGAATTGACATTTTTGAGCTCTAAATTCAAATCAGTTAGGGGCCTATATAAACCCTACCCTTTCATGCATGAAAGGGCACCGAAACTTAGCATTTATTTTGAGATTTTGAGAGCTTAAAAGTGTTGTAAAAGGCTAGAAGTTCTTCTCTCTCTTTTCTTCGAAGTTTTGATTATTCAAGAGAGGAGTGAAAATTTTGTAAGGGTTGTCTCCTAAGCCCGTCAAAAGGAGTGAAACTGTAAAAGGGTGGTTGGCCTTCACCTATTGAAGGAAGGCCTCTAGTGGACGTCGGTGACCTCATTGGACGAGGAAGCCAAAAGTGGATGTAGGTCAAGATTGACCGAACCACTCTAAATCTCGGTTTGCATTTACATTCTGTTCTCTATTTTAACTGCAACTACTTCCATAGCTTTACTTTAACTACACTTTACTTGATCTTAGGTTAAAGCAATTTCCGATTCGACTTTCATACTGAAATCGTTCTTATCATACGAACGTCGTTTTAAATCGTCGAAAGTTTTCCGCTGCACTAATTCACCCCCCCCCCCCCCCCCCCCCCCCCTCTTAGTGCTCTTGATCCTAACACTTTCATGTGTAGTTCTAGAGTGTGTCAAATATCGAAAGTCGTTTCGCAAGTAGAAACCCAATTGAATTCATTTTTGTCTAAGGTGAAAAATAGAGTATTCATAGCTCTAGCATTTAAAGAAAAAGTCTTCTTCTCCAAATCATTCTAATAGTTCATTGAAAGAGAAAACCTTTGAAACCCGCTTTCGATAATGTTCCATAAATTCAAATCTAAAAAAAGCAAAACACTCTCATTCGAGTTTTCCATTAAATGTGGAAGGATGAATAAGAGAGTGATCCTCTTGAAAGCCGAAAAGAGCCATTTCTCTTGGGTGTTAAACTAATTGAGAAATTATGAGGCTTTGATACCAATTGTTAGGAATGAGTCGGCACTAAGTGGGGGGGTGAATTAGTGCAGCGGATAAAACTATCGATTTCAAAAAATCTTTCATATGATTGAAATCAATCTTAGAAGATGTTAACTTGGAAGTGTAAGGGAGCATAGTAAAAGCAATAAGAAGGCAGATTGTAGTTAAAGTAAATTGCTCAAAAGAAATGCAAACCAGATTTTTATAGTGGTTCGGTCGTGACCTACATCCACTCCATCGATTCCTCTTCCGTCGAGGCCATCGGCATTTACTAATGGTCTTCCTTTAGTAGATAAACACCAACCACCTTTTTACACCCCTCTTCTCCTTTTCACAGGTTTAGGAGACAATCTTTACAACCCCCACTTTTTCCTCTCTTAGACTTCATAAACACTTAGACTTTTGAGAAGGATTCACACAAGATTGCAAGAGCATTTCCTTTTCTTTTTGCTCTCAGTTGTGTGTACTTTAAACCAGGGATGAGAGGGGTATTTATAGGCCTCAAATAGATTCAAACTTGGAGACTAAAAATATCTTATCCCTGGTTTTCGAGGTCCTGGTGGTACCATCGCCTATGCTGGGCAGTACCACTGCTTGTACCACTAACATTGGGTAGTACCATTGCCCAATTTGGTAGTACCATCACTTGAGAGACTATATTTAGGTGGTACCACTGCTCAAACTGATGGTACCATCGCCTGACACTGACATTGGGTGGTACCATCGCTCAGACTGATGGTACCACTGCTTGACACAATCTCGGAGACTGTGCCACGATGGTTCCACCTATTGGGTCACTATTTAGGCCTTTCACTTGGCCCACACAACCCAAACATGGGCCCAATTGGACCCTAATTGAGTTGGCTTAATTACATTATAAACCAACTCAATTAGACTCTAACCTAATTCGATCTGGACATTATCGATTACATGTGAATCCTTGTTGTCAGGCATATCATTTGTTCATCCAGCGCTTCGTCTGATCCTTCGGCACATCAACCTCCTTCGCAGCCTTTTGCCCAATCGGCATGTTGAATCTGCAACTTCGATCTCCTTAGCGCAATGTCTGCTCTTCTAGGCCCGGTGCCCAAATTCTCGGCCCGAAGCCTTCTATTGATACATCAATCGTTCCTTCGGCCCGACGTTCAATCTTCTGACATGTTCCTTCCAACCCAACGTTCGGTTCTTCCTACTTTAATCAATTTGCCTCTCCTTGATTGAAGTTAGTCTTGCATCATTCAAAACACAGATCAAATTATAAACACTATCAATTGGTTTTATCATCAAAATTCGAGATTCAACAATAGCCTTTGGCCACCTACAGCAAGCCACCTACGTGTAGGTAGCCAGCGGGCAGCAGTCGGTCGCTAGCGGCTAGCAGCTTGTAGCCTACAACCCGTAGGCAAGCAGCCGCACGAGCGGCCTGCCTACAAGTGTAGGTAGCACCCGCAACGGTGCTTGGGGGCGTTGTGCCCGCATGCAACAGCAGCGCGGGGAAGTGGCACTTACGCCCGAGGGCAAAGGCACCATGGGGCAGAGGCATCATGGGGTAGAGGCGCTTGAGGTCGTTGTGCCCGCGGGTAGAGGCGTCGCGGGGCAATGGCACCTATAACCACTATGCCCATGGGCTGAGGCACCGCAGGGCAGTGACACTTGCAACCGCTGTGCTCTTGGGCTAAGGCGCTGTAGGGCAGCGATTCCTGCTAGTATTGCGCCCACGGGGGTACCCACATGTAGGGGTGGCACCGCCTTCCCCGCATAGGCCGCCGCCGGTAGGGTGGCAACAGCCAGACCAAGCAGGGGAGAAAGGGGTTTAGGGCATTTCTAGGCAAATGATAGTTTTGCCTCGTGGAATTTTAGAAATTCTAAATTATATCCTTTGTCCAAATTATGAAAAATTCCCTACATGTCCCTGATTTTAGAAAATATTAATTAATTAAAAAGTTTAATTGATTATTATTTTTATTATTATCTAGTAGTCCTACATGATGATGTGTATATATGATACAGGATGTGGCCGAATGATCGTGGACCGTGTGATAATGTGTGTACATGTGATTATTATTCTTAGGGCTTACGAGCCTCCATTTTATTTCTCGTTTATTGTCAGGCCTGCATGCTTATGATTAAGTTATAATCATATGAGTAGGCGCAACGGGAGCATGGAAGCGATAGCGGGACCCATGAGATGGACGATCGTGATGTATAGAGATGTGTCGAGATGTCAATAGAACTAACGAGGACGAGATGGATGATCACAAGGCATAGAGATACACTACTACACATATAGATCTTGATGTGAGTGATTAGGCCCACTAGCTTGGGCTTTATCACATTAGGATGTGGTCCCTGATCATCCGGTGTGATTACTGATGTTTGATTATTTATACACACACTATATATATATATACGTATACACACACACACACACACACACACACACACACACACATATATATATATATATATATACACACACAGATATATATATATACACATAGATATATATATATACACACACACATATTTATATATATATACATATATGTATATGCATATATGTATATGTATATACATATATATACATATATATATACACATATATATATATATATGGATGTGATGTAGATATATATTAAATATGTATGTGTGTGACACATCATATTAGGAGACCAAATAAAAAATCTCCTCTCTTTGTAATCTTAAGTCGGTAAACGTAAGGCAATCAGATTGACCTACGTGGCCTTTCATCGTTATAGGTAGGGATCGATTCCCGACATAGGTTGAGCTAGTCGAGTCACTCAAGGCTCACCTATTTCACGATTCGCTATCTTGCCTATGATATAGAGATGTCACCAGTGACCTGAGGACATGGTATACTTGGTCGAGTCACTCGAGGGCATATTGTTGAATCAGACTCATCTTGTAACGATAGTGATGACTTAACTGAACACCATGGTTGGTCAAGTCACTCGAGGCTATGATGGTTCGGAGGCCAAACAGGATAGGAATCATAAGGAGTTGTGATTGGCAAGATTTCCTACCTTTACGAGCTTAGTGTAATTGGTCGAGTCACTCGAGATTACGTTAAGACATCGATTGGATCCTGATCCCCACTAGAGGTTTGCTGAGGGTCTTCGATTCACATACCGAAGAGAGTTGTGTGATTCACGAAAAAATAATGGGAGTAGATTAAGATAAAAGTCTTTATCTTAATTGTTTATTTTTTTATAAAATCTACATGTTATTTATTTCTACTACATCTTCATTTTCATAAATATGTCGCATTCAAATCCCTTATATGACATACTTGATGTCAACCGCCTCACTGGTCCAAATTATATGCATTGTCTCCACATCTTTAGAATTGTTCTCATGGTGGAGAAAATCACATACGTCTTTGATACAGTGATGCCTACACCCGAGGAAAGGGCAAGCGAGGATGAGATTGCTTACTATGTAAAGTACATAGATGACTCCACTCTTGCTTAGTGTTACATGTTAGGCTCTATGACTCCTGAGTTATAAAGACAACATGAAAATGTGGATGCCAAATCTATTCTCCTACATCTCCATAAATTGTTTGAGGAATAGGGAAGGACTTAACGATTTGAGATATTCAAAAGCCTCTTCCGTGCTATGATGACTAAGGGGACACTGGTTCAGAACCATGTCCTAAAGATAATTAAGTGGATAGAGAAACTCACAAGTCTAGGAATGGTCCTAGAGGATAACCTATGTGTGGATCTTATGCTTTAGCCCCTACTAGATTCCTTTTCATAATTCATAATAAATTTTACTATGAACAAGCTTGACGTGACTCTCCCTGAGCTCTTCAATATGAAGAGAGAGGCAGAGAGCATTATCAAGAAAGAGAAGTCAGTTCTCTATGCTGATGAGACTAAAAAGAAAAGGAAGTCAGAAAAGTCTCTTATGAAGCACAAGAATAAGGGTCGATCAGGTAAAGCAAATGTTACAAAGAAAGACCCAACAAAGGATAAGGGCCAGTGCTTCCACTGTGGTAAAGATAGGAACTGGAAGAACTACAAAAGGTACCTTGTAGAGAAGGCGAAATAAAAGCTTGGAGAAGCTTCAGGTATATTCATGATCAATCTCCATTTTTTAGACTCATATGATAACACATGGGTATTAGATACCGATAGTGCTTATCATATTTGCAATTTGTTATAGGTTCTAACAATACCTAGGAGATTGGCAAGAGGCGAGATGGACCTTAAGATGAGCAATGGAGCAATAGTTGCTACAGTAACTATTGGTGAGGTCATCCTATATTTGCCTGGTGGAGCTATTATTACATTGGATGCATGCTATTTTGTTTCTTCTATAATCAAAAATATTATTTCCATTTTAGGTTTGACAATTAGTGAATATAAATCAGTTTTTAAGAATAATGGTTATTCAATATTTTTAGATGATGAGATCATCACGAGATGAACATTGCATAATGGTTTGTTTATACTAGACACTGCTCCACATATCATGAATGTAAGTGTGTCTAAGAGGAGATGAGATGTGATGAATAATGTATACTTATGGTATTGTAGGCTAGGTCACATCCTTGAGGGAAGGATTCAAAAGTTGATGAAGGATGGATATTTAGATCCACATATTGCGAGCCTTGCTTTCGTGGAAAGATGGCAAATTGGAATCTAGGTCAGAATGGTGCATATTTATAGGATACCCAAGGAAACTAATGAGTATTATTTCTGTCATCCTAAGGACCAAAAGGTCTTCATAGACAAGAGAGCGTTGTTCCTTGAGAAAGAACATATTCTTGGCGGAGATAGTGGGAGCATGATAGAGTTGAGCGAGGTTGGAGAACCTAGCTGAAGCACCATTCTATAACCCGAGTCTGTTCAGGTACCTAACACACAAGTTTTGACTTTACGTAGGTCCGACAGAGTATCTCATCCTCCTGAGAGATATGTAGGACATATTGGAGAAGATATTAAGGATATTAATCCTCAGACCTATAAGGAGGCTATTACGAGTATAGACTCCGGGAAGAAGCCATGAATTCTAATATAGATTCTGCTAGTCATAGGTTGGGGCCCAAAAGCCAATCACGTGAGTGATGGCACGTGTGACTTGACACAGAATCTTTTTTACTTATTATATTTTGGCATTTATCACTTTATATATTGTCTATTACATATATGCATGTATATATTGTGATGTCCTTGGATCAGTGCAATGGGAATCGGATCATGATGAGATCACGATAATGAGACCGATTCACCTTTAAACACAGATCCCAAATAATCCCGGTCATAGGTAACTCAAGAGGGACATCGTGATAACCGAACACACTGGTGTGCTGTATACCTATTCATATGATGGATGCAGTTGGTCTCATAGCTGCTCGTGTGGGGACAGGTGCTCATTGGAGAATGAGTTCACTGATTGATCCGCTTACGGAATACTGGATGGTTGATGATGCCTTATTGTCAGACAACGATTCCGTAGTCCTAGTGGTATATCTGGTCCTTAGACTTGAGACACCAAGGATGTCCTGTATGAATGCTCCACTCTTTGATACCAAACTTATAGGTTTGGCTATTCCAGATCTAGTACAACTGGTCATTGGGAGTGGTAGTCGACCTTACGAGAGCTATTGAGTGTCGATAGAGGATCATTCACTCTCGACGGTATGAGAGCAATATCCCATGTGTTCTTGCTTAGACAAATCCCTGGCCAGGGTCATTCGGGTTGAGAGAGAAAGAGTTCTCCCGGAGAATCCGATTAGAGCGAGACTCGAGTAGAAATCGTATGGATCTGACAGCACCATGCCCGATATACGGTCTTTGGGATATTAGATGGATGAGAGACTATAGGTACACGGTAACTAAGGACAGACAGGTCCAATGGATTGGATTCCCCTGTATCGTCTGGGGACTACGGCGTAGTGGCCTAGTACGTCCGTAGTTAATGAGTCGAGTGAATTATTATAGAGATAATAATTCACTAAGCCAAAAGGAGTTCTGACAGCTATGACTCATGGCCAGCTCGATATAGGGCCTAGAGGGTCACACACATATGGTAGGCGTTACGATAAGTAGAGGTTCGGATATGAGATATCCGCCGAAGCCCCTATCTTCTTGGATATCCAATAAGCCCCTGAATTATTGGATCCCATGGACGAGAGATTCAATAAAAGCCCATGAGAGATTATTGGATATTGATCCACTAGTCTAAAAGGCTTGGATAATCGGATGCAGATCCAATACCCATTAAGGGAGGATCCATTAGGGTTTAACAGGGGGGCCTCTATAAATAGGAGGGATTCAGAGCCTCATAGGCTAGAGCCTTTGCTTGCCTCTCCTATTCTCCTCCCCCTCTCCACCTCAGAGTAGGCTTGGAGTTTTTGAGGAGCATCGTCGCAGCCCTGCTGTGTGGATCACCGCTTGAGAGGAGGACGCTTGACCTCCTTCATCCTCTCCTAGAGATCTACAAGGAAACAGGGATATACGATCTCCCTAGGTAACACAATTTATCTTATACACAGTTTGTCTCCCTGTGTGGAACACCAATCTTCGCATGACGATGAACATCCTTTTGGGAAATTGGGGATTTTGTTTTTCTTGATCTTCCGCTGCGCATGTGATGTCGCCTCCAAGATTTCCCAACAGTGGTATCAGAGATAGGTTGTTCGTGCAAATGATTGGTTTCTGAACTGCGTGTGTTGTGTTTAGGAAGAATTTTGATGTCAAAATCGTTGTCGTAAAAGTGAGAAAGGGCAGTAATTGTTGCTGCCATCGATCTGCGTGTGTGCAACCGCAAGCAGCGTAGCGCCGACACTACGCCTACAGTAGTCGGGCGGCGGCTTGCATGCAGCAAGCTTGTGACCGACGGGGCTGGGCGGTGCTGGCAAGCAGGGCCGAAGGCACGGAGGCCACCTGCGCGCGGGCAATGCGCCCGTGCGCGAGGACGGCGCCTGCGGGTGCTAGACCAGCGGGCGTAGGCGGCGCCAGCCGATGCTGGGCCCGCGCACAAGCCGCCAGCAGCGGTGACAGCAAGACCCAGCGGGTAGCCCTGGCCTGCTGGTGCGACACCGCCCGTGGGCAGAGGCGCCGCGCGTTACAGGCACCTGCGGGCGCTGCGGCCCCTGCGGGTGCTGCGATGGCACCTGCGGGCGCTGTGGCCCCTGCGGGTGCTGCGATGGATAGCGCTGCCCACTAGGGCGCCCGCCAATGGGGGCGCCAGCCGCAGGCACACCGCCCGCAGGCAAGGGCAGCGTCCTACCCTCCGCCACACAGGCCGCCCCCAGCAGGGTGGCGGCGACAGCAGTAGCAGAAAGGGAGAGAAGAGGTTAGGGTTTTTTGGATAAAAAGACAATTTTACCCCTGTAAATTTTTGAAATTCTAGTTTTTGTCCTTTGACCAAACTACGAAAATACCCCTTCAAAATTCAGAAAATTCCCTACATGTCCCTGATTTCAGAAAATATTAATTAATTAAAAGGTTTAGTTGATTATTATTTTCATTATTATCTAGTAGTCCTACATAATAATGTTTTATACATGTGATGGATGATCATGGACCGTATAATATGTGTGTGTGTACTTGTGATTATTATTATTGGGGCCTGCGAGCCTCCATTATATTTCTCGTTTATTGTCGAGTCTGCGTGCCTATGATTAAGTTGTAATTGTTGAATCTCGGATTTTGATGATGAAGTCAATTGTCATTTGTTATCTAATCCATATGTTAAGATAAGTGTGCAGGATTAACTACGATGAAAGTAAGACATGCAGCAGGAGTTGCGCCGAAGTCAAGACTATGATCACGTTGGGGGTTTGAGAGTTCGATGGAAGTCCGGACGGTCATCGGAGGTTCTGCGGGAACAAATCCGAAAAGTCCAGGAGCTTGCCAAAGAAGCTCATCGGAACTCGCCAAGTGGATCATCGCAAGTCCAAGAGTTTACCGGAAGTCCGTCGAAGCATCGCCGAGGGTTCGTCGGATGATCGCCGGAAGTTCGTCGGAAGCTCGACGGAAGAAGCGATTGACGCACCGGAGCAAGTTGCAGTAAATGTCTTGAAAAATATTGTAGTTAGCATGATGATTAAGTTAGAAATGGGAGGTGATCCCATTAACTTAATCTTGGGGCAATTGGGCCATTAACAGACCCAAATTGGGCCGAATGGATCAGCTCATTCGGACCCAGATTCCCTGGCCGGCGGTGGCACCGCCCAGCAGCCAAGTCTCGGAGTGAGGCTTGGCGGTGCCGCCCTTGTCAGGCGGTGGCACCGCCTAGGCTCAGTCTCCGAGTGAGACTGGGCGGTAGCACCGCCCCTGTCAGGCGGTGGCACCGCCTGGGCTCAGTCTCCGAGTGAGATTGGGTGGGCGGTAGCACCGCCCCTGTCAAGCGGTGGCACCGCCTGGGCTCAGTCTACGAGTGAGACTGGGCGGTAGCACCGCCCCTATCAGGCGGTGGTACCGCCCGAGCTCGGTCTCCGAGCTCTGTCAAGCGGTAGTACCGCCAATTTATGGCGGTAGTACCGCCAGGACCCCGAAAACTTGGGAATTGACATTTTTGAGCTCCAAATTCAAATCAGTTTGGGGCCTATATAAACCCCACCCTTTCATGCATGAAAGGGCACTGAAACTTAGCATTTATTCTGAGATTTTGAGAGCTTAAAAGTGTTGTAAAAGGCTAGAAGTTCTTCTCCCTCTTTTCTTCAAAGTTTTGATCATTCAAGAGAGGAGTGAAAAATTTGTAAGGGTTATCTCCTAAGTCCGTCAAAAGGAGTGAAACTGTAAAAGGGTGGTTGGCCTTCGCCTATTGAAGGAAGGCCTCTAGTGGACGTCGGTGACCTCATCGGACGAGGAAGCCAAAAGTGGATGTAGGTCAAGATTGACCGAACCACTCTAAATCTCGGTTTGCATTTACATTCTGTTCTCTATCTTAACTGCAACTACTTCCATAGCTTTACTTTAACTGCACTTTACTTGATCTTAAGTTAAAGCAATTTCCGATTCGACTTTCATACTGAAATCGTTCTTATCATACGAACGTCGTTTTAAATCGTCGAAAGCTTTCCGCTGCACTAATTCACCCCCCCCTCTTAGTGCTCTTAATCCTAACAATTGGTATCAGAGCGGGGTTAACTCTCAATCGGATTAAAACCCAAGAGAGATGGCATACGTCGGAAATCAAGAGGGCCACTCTATTACACGTCCACCCATGTTCAATGGGACGGACTACACCTATTGGAAGACCCGAATGAGGTTCTTTCTTATTTCATTGGATTTTGAACTTTGGAATCTTATCGAAAATGGATTTTTGAAATCTTTTCTTCCAATGATCGATTGGAATGAATTGGAGAAGAAGACTTTCACTCTTAATGCAAAGGCTATGAATGCCTTATTTTGTGCGCTTGATAATGAGTTCAATCGTGTTTCGGTTTGTGAAACCGCATTTGATATTTGGCATACACTCGAAGTGACTCACGAAGGCACAAGTAGAGTGAAAGAGTCAAAAATTAATCTTTTGATACATTCTTTTGAACTTTTCCGAATGAAACCGAGCGAGACTATTGGCGATATGTACACCCGTTTCACGGATGTCGTCAATGGTCTAAAAGGACTCGGCAAAAGTTTTTCGGATTTTGAGCTTGTAAATAAGATTCTAAGATCCCTTCCTAAGAGTTGGGACCCTAAAGTCACTGCTATTCAAGAGGCTAAAGATCTAAACAACTTCCCTCTTGAAGAATTAATCGGGTCATTAATGACCTACGAAATGACTTGCAAAGCTCATGAAGAGCAAGAAGAGATCCTTCCAAAGAACAGGAAGGATATGGCACTTAGAACTTTCGAAGACCACTTGAGAGAAAACTCAAGTGATGAAGACTATGATGATGACTTGGCACTTCTAACAAGGAAATTCAAAAAATTCATTAAAAGAAACAAGTTTAAAAATGACTCAAAAAATAAATTTGAACCCAAAAAGGACCAAGTTATTTGCTACGAATGCAAGAAGCCGGGACACTACAAAAGTGATTGTCCCCAAGCCAAGAAGAGAACACCAAAGAAGAAGGCGCTCAAAGCAACGTGGGATGACTCAAGCACGTCCGAAGAAGAGGAGTCCAACACCGAGCAAGTTGCTCATTACTCCTTAATGGCCATCGAAGATGAGGTAACAAATTTAATTGATGCAGATTTATCATTTGATGAATTACTAAATGTCTTCCATGACTTATTTGATGAATGCAAAACTATTAGTAGAAAATATAAATTGCTAAAAAAGGAGCATGATAGTCTTACTTATAATTTCGATAAATTAGAAATTGAATATCATGATAGTTTAGCTCCATGTAAAAATTGTCATGATCTAGAAACTCTCCAAAAGGAGAACTTGCTACTTAAGGACACCTTGAAGAAATTCGAGGTTGGTAGCAAGTCTTTGAATATTATCCTTACAAATAAGGGTCATGTTCCTAAAAGAAGTGGAATCGGATTTGTGAGAAGTCCTCACCAAAATCCAACCACCTTCATTAAAGGCCCTATCTTATATGTTCGACACCAAAGCAAATGCAACTTTTGTTGCAAACATGGACATAGAACTTATCATTGTCCATTCAAGAAAGTTAGTCCAAACAAATTGATAAACTCTATGCAACATGATAAACAATTTAGATCAGTGTTTGAGGCACCCAAAAGTAAATGGGTACCTAAAAATCATCCTTTCTTGTAGAAACATACATAATCAGAAGCTAGGAGCAAGAGATGGTATCTTGATAGTGGATGCTCAAGGCATATGACCGGAGATCCATCTAAATTCTCTTAACTCACTAGCATAGACGAAGGCTATGTCACATTCGGAGACAATAACAAGGGTAAAATCATTGGCAAAGGAACCATAGGTAACAAATCCAACTTCTTTATTGAAGATGTTTTGTTAGTTGATAGTTTAAAACATAACCTCTTGCGCATTAGTCAATTGTGTGATAAAGGATATATTGTCAAATTCGAATCTAATGCTTGCATCGTTGAAAAACCACACAAAAACACATCTATGATTATATTAAAACAAAATAACGTATACACCATTGACATAAATGATCTTTGCAATGAAAAGTGTTTCTCGGTTTTGAATGAGGATGCTTGGCTTTGGCATAGGAGATTAGGTCATGCTAGCATGAAACTAATAACTCAAATATCATCCAAAGAACTTGTAAGAGGAATTCTTAATATCAAGTTCATCAAAGATAATGTATATATGATGCTTGTCAATTAGGAAAACAAATTAAGGGTAGTTTCAAATCTAAGAATCAAATAATCACCTCTAGGCCCTTACAATTGATCCATATGGACTTGTTTGGACCTATCTCTACATCAAGTCTAGGAGATAGCAAATACGCCTTCGTCATTGTAGATGACTATAGTAGATACACATGGACTTATTTCTTAAAACACAAAAATGAATGCTTTAGATATTTTACCAAGTTTTACAAACTTGTCCAAAATGAAAAGGGTTCTATGATTGCGTCAATTAGAAGTGATCATGGTGGTGAATTTCAAAACCGTGATTTTCAAGAATTTTATGAATTTAATGGATACAATCATAACTTCTCTACTCCAAGAAATCCTCAACAAAATGGAGTAGTAGAAAGAAAAAATAGAAATTTACAAGAAATGGCAAGAACCATGTTGAATGAACATAGCCTACCCAAATATTTTTGGGCCGAAGCCGTAAACACTGCATGCTATATTTTGAATAGAGTTCTAGTAAGACCCTTACTCACCAAAACTCCCTATGAGTTGTGGAACAACAAAAAACCCAATGTTTCATATTTTAAAGTTTTTGGGTGTAAGTGTTTTATCTTGAATGAAAAAGATGCCTTAGGAAAATTTGATGCTAAATCCAATGAAGGAATTTTCCTTAGTTATTCTTTTGGTTTCTAAAGCTTTTTGTATATTCAATAAAAGAACTTTAATTATAGAAGAATCCATTCATGTTGTTTTCAATGAGATTTTCGAAATCAAGAAAAATGATTTTGATGATGATGTTAATTTTGATTCTTTGAATTTAAATGAAACCCCTTCTCCAACTAGCAACTTGGATGCATCCACTTCCGAAACATCCTTACCCAAGGATTGGAAATTTGTAGATGCTCATCCTAAGGAGCTAATTCTAGGAGACACATCTAAGGGGGTTCAAACACGTTCTTCTCTTAAAGAATTTTGTGCCAACGCCGCTTTTCTCTCCCAAATTGAACCTAAATGTATTGACGAAGCCATGAAAAATGATTCATGGATTATCGCAATGCAAGATGAGTTAAATCAATTTGAGAGAAATGAGGTGTGGAAGCTTGTTCCTAGGCCAAATGACCATTTAGTTATTGGTACTAAATGGGTTTTTAGAAACAAGCAAGATGAATATAGTATCATGGTTAGAAACAAGGCTAGATTAGTAACCAAAGGTTTCAACCAAGAAGAATGTATCGATTACGAAGAAACCTTCGCTCCTGTGGCTAGATTAGAAGCCATAAGGATGCTCCTTGCCTATGCTAGTAATAATAATTTTAAGTTATTTCAAATGGATGTTAAAAGCGCTTTTGTTAATGGCTTTATTTCCGAAGAAGTTTATGTTGAACAACCTCCCGGATTTGAAAATAATAGCCTCACTAATCATATGTTTAAATTAACTAAAGCTCTCTATGGTTTAAAATAAGCCCCAAGGGCTTAGTTCTTTTCTTATTAAAAATAATTTTACAAAAGGCAAGGTTGATACTACATTGTTTATCAAGAATTTTGAAAATAATTTTCTCATTGTTCAGATTTATGTTGATGATATTATCTTTGGTTCTACAAACGAATCTCTTTGTGAATCATTTGCTAAAACCATGAGTCATGAGTTTGATGGGAGAATTAACCTTCTTCTTAGGCTTACAAATTAAGCAACTAAGAAATGGCATCTTTATTAGTCAAACTAAATATGCTTTAGACTTGCTAAAGAGATTTAATATGGAAAGCTCAAAAGCTATTAACACTCCTATGAGCACATCCACTAAGTTAGAAGTTGATGAAAGTGGAGAAAGCTTCGATCAAAAAACTTATAGGGGTATGATAGGAAGTTTACTTTACCTCACTGCAACTAGACCAGATATCATGTTCAGTGTAGGACTTTGTGCTAGGTTTCAATCGAACCCTAAGATATCTCACCTCAAAGCGGTTAAAAGAATATTTAGATATCTTAAAGGTACCACAAATCTAGGATTATGGTATCCGAAAACCGAGAAGTTTGAGTTAATTGCTTATGCTGATGCAGATTTTGCTGGATGTAGATTAGATAGAAAAAGCACATCAGGAACATGTCAATTTTTGGGACATGCTCTTGTTTCCTGGTCATCTAAGAAACAAAACTCGGTTGCACTATCAACAACCGAAGCTGAGTATATAGCAGCTAGTGCATGCTGTGCATAAGTTGTGTGGATGAAAAACACCTTAGAAGATTATAAAGTTCATCTTAAAAATATTCCCATTAAATGTGATAACACAAGTGCTATATATTTAACAAAGAATCCCATTCAACACTCAAGAACAAAACATATTGATATTAGACATCACTTTATACGAGATCATGTCACTAATCATGATATAGTTATAGAGTTCATTGATACTAAACATCAACTAGCTGATATTTTTACAAAGCCTTTAAGTGAAGAACAATTTAATTTCTTTAGAAGAGAATTAGGAATGTTAATGTGTCCGAATGCTTAAACTCATTAAATCTATTTTTCGGACTTTCTTGATTCAATAATCAAATCACTCAATTGCTATGATGATTTTACATGATTACATGCCTTAGTAATATGTTGGAAATTATGTATTTTGGATATAAAAATTTCCATGATAATGAGCATGTTTTATCTTCATGATTGTATTGGAAAATCTATAGCAAAACCTTGTCCAAATGCATGAAAGTGTTAAATTTTATTTTCGGATTTTCTTGATACCTTATTCTCTTTCGAACTTAATGTAGCTCTCATAAGCATATGTTATATCGAGTTTGATTCATTGATTTTTGACATGTGGAATCAATTAGCAAATGCATCTTTCATAGGCTTATAATGTGAAAAAATATTTTCACATACATATCTTGAAAAAAAAAAAGGGAAGATTTTTTACTTGCAAGGATATTGATTCACATACATATCTTGATCCTTGTAAAAATGAAGCGTGATTTAATCTTTCTTGAGATGTTTGTATAATTGGTATCCTATCACTCATTGTTGAAAAATTACCTATCACTCACTTGTGTTTAAAATTTGCTTATATCGTTCTCCTTTTTGTTGATGACAAAGGGGGAGAAATATATGAATTGATGCTATGAGTGCCATATTTGAATTTGAATTATGTTAAAAAAGCTTACATCTAAATATATGGTAAATTGATGATAGAAATGCTATAATTGCTAAACACTTGAAATATTTACATTATGTTAAGATATCAAGAACTTGCATCGTAATTTCACATGTTGATATCTTACCATATGATGAATTGCTACCATTACTATCATTCACATTTGAAATGTAAAACTTGAAAAAGGATGTCAAGCCTTGACATCATTTTCAGAGAGATACATTATGATAGGAATCATGATGAAAGTATTGATAAGGTTAAACAATCTTAACTTATCAATATGTCTCTTGAATTCAAAGGCTTTGAATTCAAGAATGACTTATCTTGAGTATGGCATATAGATAGGGGGAGTTAAAGTTAACTCCGTTTCAATTGATTGTCATCATCAAAAAGGGGGAGATTGTTGAATCTCGGATTTTGATGATGAAGTCAATTGTCATTTGTTATCTAATCCATATGTTAAGATAAGTGTGCAGGATTAACTACGATGAAAGTAAGACATGCAGCAGGAGTTGCGCCGAAGTCAAGACTATGATCACGTTGGGGGTTCGAGAGTTCGACGGAAGTCCGGACGGTCATCGGAGGTTCTGGGGGAACAAATCCGAGAAGTCCAGGAGCTTGCCAAATAAGCTCATCGGAACTCGCCAAGTGGATCATCGCAAGTCCAGGAGTTTGCCGGATGTCCGCCGGAGCATCGCCGAGGGTTCGTCGGATGATCGCCGGAAGTTCGCCGGAAGCTCGACGGAAGAAGTGATTGACGCACCGGAGCAAGTTGCAGTAAATGTCTTGAAAAATATTGTAGTTAACATTATGATTAAGTTAGAAATGGGAGGTGATCCCATTAACTTAATCTTGGGGCAATTGGGCCCTTAACAGACCCAAATTGGGCCGAATGGATCAGCCCATTCGGACCCAGATTCCCTGGCCGGTGGTGGCACCACCTGGGTCGGCGGTGGCACCGCCCAGCAGCCGAGTCTCGGAGTGAGGCTGGGCGGTGGCACCGCCCCTGTCAGGCGGTGGCACCGCCTAGGCTCAGTGTCCGAGTGAGACTGGGCGGTAGCACCGCCCTTGTGAGGCGGTGGCACCGCTTGGGCTCAATCTCCGAGTGAGATTGGGTGGGCGGTAGCACCGCCTGGGCTCAGTCTCCGAGTGAGACTGGGCGGCAGCACCGCTCCTGTCAGGCGGTGGTACCACCCGAGCTCGGTCTCCGAGCTCTGTCAGGCGGTAGTACCGCCAGGATCCCGAAAACATGGGAATTGACATTTTTGAGCTCCAAATTCAAATCAGTTTGGGGCCTATATAAACCCCACCCTTTTATGCATGAAAGGGCACCGAAACTTAGCATTTATTCTGAGATTTTGAGAGGTTAAAAGTGTTGTAAAAGGCTAGAAGTTCTTTTCCCTCTTTTCTTCGAAGTTTTGATCATTCAAGAGAGGAGTGAAAATTTTGTAAGGGTTGTCTCCTAAGCCCGTCAAAAGGAGTGAAACTGTAAAAGGGTGGTTGGCCTTCGCCTATTGAAGGAAGGCCTCTAGTGGATGTCGGTGACCTCATCGGACGAGGAAGCCAAAAGTGGATGTAGGTCAAGATTGACCGAACCACTCTAAATCTCGGTTTGCATTTACATTCTGTTCTCTATCTTAACTGCAACTACTTCCATAGCTTTACTTTAACTGCACTTTACTTGATCTTAAGTTAAAGTAATTTCCGATTCGACTTTAATACTGAAATTGTTCTTATCATACGAACGTCGTTTTAAATCGTCGAAAGTTTTCTGCTGCACTAATTCACCCCCCCCCTCTTAGTGCTCTTGATCCTAACAGTAATCACATGAGGAGACACAGCAGGAGCGTGGATGCGATAGCAGGACACACGAGACGAACGATCACGATGCATGGAGATGCATCAAGATGTCGACGGAACCAACGAGGATGAGATGGACGATCACAGAGCATGAAGATGCACCGTTGCGTACATAGATCTTGATTTGAGTGATTAGGCCTATTGGCTCGGGCCTGATCACATTAGGTTGTGGTCCATGATCATCTAGTGTGATTGATTATACACATACTAGATATGTATATATATTTGCATGCGATGTAGGTATATATTAAATATGTATATGTATGACATGTCATATTAGGAGATCAAATCATAGAAACATCTCTCTCGATAATATTAAGTCGGTAAACGTGAGGCATTTAAATTGACCCACGTGGCCTTCCATCGTTATGGGTAGGAACCGATTCCCGGTGTAGGTTGAGTTGGTCAAGTCCCTCGAGGCTCACCTATATCGCGATTCGCTATCTTACTTACGACATAGAGATGTCATCGGTGACCTGAGGGCATGGTATGCTTGGTCGAGTCCCTCGAGGGTATATCATCAAATCAGACTCATCTTGTAACGAAGGTGTTGACTTAACCGAACATCATGGTTGGTCGAGTCCCTTGAGACCATGGTGATTCGGAGGCCGAACAGGACAGGAATCACAAGGAGTTGTGATCGGCAAGAGTTGCCTACCTTTTGGGCTTAGTGTGATTGGTCGAGTCCCTCGAGGTTACACTAAGATGCTGATTGGATCCTGATCCCCACTAAAAGTCTGCTAGAGACTTCCGTTTCACGTGTTGAGGGTGTCGCGTGACTCGCTAGTAAAATAGTGGGAGCATACTAAGATAGAAGTCCATATCTTGATAGTTTATTTCTTGCAAAATCTGCATGTTATTTATTCCTGTTGCATCTTTATTTTCAAAAAATGTCGCTTTCAAATCCCTTACATGGCATACTTGATGTCAACCACCTCACTGGTCCAAATTATACGGATTGGCTCCGCAACTTGAGAATTATTCTCATGGTAGAGAAAATCATATATGTCCTTGATACAGTGATGCCTACGCCCGAGGAAGGGGCAAGCGAGGATGAGATCGCTCGCTACGTGAAGTACATTTATGACTCCACTCTTGCTTAGTGCTATATGTTGGGCTCTATGACTCCTGAGTTACAGAGACAACATGAAAGGATGGATGCTAGATCCATTCTCCTACATGTCCGTAAATTGTTTGAGGAACAGGGAAGGACTCAACGATATGAGATATCCAAGAGCCTCTTCCACACTAGGATGACTAAGGGGACACCGGTTTAGAATCATGTCCTAAAGATGATTGAGTGGATGGAGAAACTCACAAGTTTAGGAATGGTCCTAGAGGATAACTTGTGTGTGGACATCATGCTTCAATCCCTACCATATTCCTTTTCACAATTCATAATGAATTATAATATGAACAAGCTTGAGGTGACTCTCCCAGAACTCCTCAATATGTTGAGGGAGGCAGAGAGTACTATTAGGAAAGAGAAGCCAGTTCTCTACACTAGTGAGACCAGAAAGAAAAGGAAAATAGAAAAGTCCCTTAAGAAGGGAAAGGGCAAGGGCAGACTAGGAAAAGCAAAGGTTGCTAAGAAAGACCCAACAAAGGACAAAGGCCAATGCTTCCACTGTGGCAAAGATGGGCACTGGAAGAGGAACTACAAAGAGTACCTTGCAGAAAAGGCGAAACAGAAGCTTGGTGAAGCTTCAGGTACATTCATGATTAGTCTCAATTTGTCAGACTCTTATGATAACACATGGGTATTGGATACTAGTAGTGCTTATCATATATGCAATTCGTTCTAGGTTCTGACAAGGCCTAGGAGACTAGAGAGAGGCGAGATGGACCTCAAGATGGGCAATGGAGCAAAAATTACTGTAATAGCCGTTGGCGAGGTCGCCCTACATTTGCCTGGTGGAGCTTTTATTGCATTAGATGTATGTTATTTTGTTCTTTCTATTATCAAAAATATTATCTCCATTTCATGTTTGACAGTTAATAGATATAAATTAGTTTTTGAGAACAATGGTTGTTCAATATTATTAGATGATGAGATCATCACGAAAGGAACATTGCATAATGGTTTATTTATGTTAAACACTACTCCACATATCATGAGTGTAAGTGTGTCCAAGAGGAAATGAGATTAGATGAATAGTGCATACCTGTGGCATTGTAGGCTAAGTCACATCCATGAGGGAAGGATTCAAAAGTTGCTAAAGGATGGATATCTAGATCCATTCGACTATGAGTCATATGCAACTTGTGAGCCTTGTCTTCGTGGAAAACTGACCAACTCTCCATTTAGTGGAACTGGAGAAAGAGCTACTGAGATCTTGGAACTCATACATAGTGATGTATGTGGACCCATGTCAACTCATGCCATTAGTGGTTACTCCTACTTTATTACTTTTATTGATGATTTCTCAAGGTATAGATATGTGTACTTAATGAAGTACAAATCCGAGGCCTTTGAGAAATTTAAGGAGTATAAGAATGAGGTGGAGAACCAGACTGGAAAGAGTATCAAAACTCTTCGATCAGATCGAGGAGGTGAGTACTTAAGTACAGAGTTTACTCAGTTCCTCAAGCCTTATACACCTCAACTCAATGGTGTTTCCGAAAGGAGAAATCGTACGCTGTTAGACATGGTACGATCCATGATGAGTTTCGCTGACCTACCCATCTCATTCTGGGGATATACCCTAGAGACCGTAACTTACCTTCTGAACAGAGTTCCAACTAAGTCGGTAGTGTCTACACTATATGAGATATGGAAAGGGAAGAAGCCCAATCTTAAAGTTATTAAGATTTGGGGCTGCCCTGCCCACATTAAAAGACACAACCCCGATAAGTTAGAATCGCGGATAGAGCGATGCAAGTTCGTGGGATACCCCAAGGAAACTTGTGGGTATTATTTCTATCATCTCGAGGACCAAAAGGTCTTTGTAGCCAAGAGAGCAGTGTTCCTTGAGAAAGAACACATTCTTGGCGGAGATAGTGGGAGCATGATAGAGTTGAGCGAGGTTGGAGAACCAAGCTCAAGCACCACTCTACAGCCCGAGTCTGTTCAGATACCTAACACACAAGTTCCAACTTTACGTAGGTCCGGTAGAGTATCCCATCCTCCTTAGAGATATGTGGGACATATTAGAGGAGAATATGTTGAAGATATTGATCCTCAGACCTACGAGGAAGCTATTATGAGTATAGACTCCGGGAAGTGGCAAGAAACCATGAATTCTGAGATGGATTCTATGTACTCCAACAAGGTTTGGTCCCTTGTTGATGCACCCAAAGGTATTGTACCCATCGGTTGTAAGTGGATTTTTAAGAAAAAGATCGAAGTAGAAGGAAAGGTAGAGACCTATAAAGCAAGGCTAGTGGCTAAGGGGTATCGTCAAAGGCAAGGTGTTGATTATGACGAAACCTTCTCACCCGTAGCAATGCTAAAATCTATCTAAATTCTATTGGCTATTGCAGCACACTATGATTATGAGATTTGGCAGATGGATGTGAAAACTGCATTCCTTAATGGGAACCTCGATGAGGAGGTGTATATGATACAACCTGAGGGATTTGTGTCCAAGGACTGCTTAGATAATGTGTGCAGGTTGCTTAGATCCATTTATGGACTAAAGCAAACTTTCCGAAGTTGGAACATAAGATTTGATAAGGCAATCAGATCTTATGACTTCGTTAAGAACAAAGATGAGCTTGTGTGTATAGGAAGGTAAGTGGGAGCGCTATCACCTTTTTGGTGTAATATGTGGATGACATCCTGATCATTGGGAATGACGTAGGAATGCTATCTACAGTGAAGGTTTGGTTATCTAGACACTTCTCCATGAAGGACTTAGGGGAAGCATCCTATATCTTGGGGATTCGGATCTATAGAGATAGAACCAAGAGGATGCTTAGCTTGTCCCAATCCAGGTACATAGAAACCATTGTCAAAAGATTTAGCATGGAAAATTCGAAGAGAGGTCTCATATCGATAAGACATGGGATATCACTTTCTAGGAGTATTTCCCCAAAGACTCTAGAAGAAAGGGCGAACATAGATATGAAACCTTATGCCTCGGCGATAGGGTCTATCATATATGTCATGCTATGTACTAGGCCTGATATAGCGCATGCTCTGAGTGTCACGAGCAAGTATCAGGCGGATCCAGGCTTGGAGCACTGGAAAGCAGTAAAGTGTATCCTTAAGTACTTGAGAAGGACTAAGGATCTTTTACTAGTATATGGAGATAGTATCCTCAAGGTTGAAGGCTACACAGACTCAAGTTTTCAGTCTGATGTCGATGATAGCAAGTTGAATTCGGGGTATGTGTACACCTTGAATGGAGGAGCAGTATGCTGGAAGAGTTCCAAGCAAGATACTACTGCTGACTCAACCATAGAGGCGGAATACATTGCTGCAGCAGATGCAGCAAAAGAGGGAGTCTGGATGAAGAAGTTCATCACAGATTTGGGAGTCATGCCGGATAGCGAGGAGTCGATTTCCTTATATTGTGACAACAACGGGGCGATTACTCAAATAAGGGAACTCGGGTCTCATTAGAAGTGTTCTGAGGAGGTTCCACCTTATCAGAGAGATCGTAACCAGAGGAGATGTAGTAGTGGAAAGAGTTCCATCCAAAGACAACATTGCAGATCCACTGACAAAGCCGTTGTCTCAGATTGTCTTTGAGCGTCATAGGGGTCTGATGGGATCAAACATATAGGTGACTGGCTTTATCAAGTGGAGAAATTGCTAGTCAGGTGCCCAGCAAGCCATCACGTTAGTGATGACACGTGTGACTTGACACAGACTCTTTTTTGCTTATATATTTTTGGCATTTGATCACTTTTATCTATTGTCTATTGCATATATGC
>CM017188.1:31718937-31753066 GCA_004837865.1 Musa balbisiana
GTATTCGACATAATACAACCAATCCAACGTGATCAACAACAACTGAAAAAAAATCCAGCTGGAATAGAAGAAATCAGTAAAACGGTTCCCGACGGTCATACAAAGTGGACCGATGAATTAGAAGGACTGGGATTCAAGAAAATGGAGAAGACGAGGAAGATTATGAAATAGTTCAAGAAAAAACCGCGAACACGGGTGGTGATCTATACTGATAAACAATCCGGATCGGATACGTATGATAATATTGATCAAGAAGAAGCAGCGAGGTGGCTTTGTACGTTATTCGCAACAACCAGATCTTTTTAATGGGGTCTTTAAGACTGGTTCTACAACGGTGTCCCTCCAATCTCTAGCACCGAAGAGACTTTGGATATCTCAATATCGCTGAGTCCTTCCCTATTCCTTAAATTATTTATTGATACGTAGGAGAATGAATCTGACATCCATCTTTTCATGCTCTCTTGTAACTCAAGAGTCATGGAGCCTAACTTGTAATATTGAGTAAGAGTGGAGTCATCTATATACTTCACATAGCGAACATTCTTATCCTTACTTGCCCCTTCCTCGATTGTAGGAATCACTAATACCCAAGGGTGATGCAAAATGTGGGGTGGGGGGTAAAGCTGTCACGCCCCCCGAATTTAGTCCATTCAGGAGGTGTGACCCTTTTCTAAAATCAATAATATTATAATTCATCATCACAAATCAATCCAGGATCCAATCTAACATTTAAGGATACTAGAACCATTCAAATCAATATTCACAATTCATAAACCTGTACATTTCATAAATCATACTCCACTTCACTTAGAGATTCATAAAATCCAAAGCAACTCAACTAAACATCAACCACAACACAAATCCATATTCGTAGAATATATACCATCACAAAAATATTATTCACCATGAGTTCATATACTTATACAATATAAGCTTATCATTCCATAAACATGAGCGGTCCATTAAACTTTTACATCACATAAGTATCAACATATCCTTAACATTACATCAGAAGTAAAGTATACTATACAACAAAAACCTATCAACCAACAAAGATTAGTCCAAAATCTTCTAGCCTTTCAGTGCTTCAACCCAATTCTAGCTTTTCAGTGTGTGATAAGCTACCCTGAAAAATTTATATAACAACAGGGTGAGCATAAAGAGCTCAGCAAGCGACTAACATATCCATGGCGGCAGGAGAAATTCAAGCAGGCTTAGTATCAAAACAACAAAAGCAGAAATACAAGTGTTCATTTGAAATCATCTCATTTGGTATAAAAATCACAAAGGTTTCCTCATTCGAAAACAAGCGTTAGACATAACAATACGAGAAAGGAAATTGGAGCATTTCATTGGCAAAATAAGCATTTAGGTATGTATCAAATGGCACCTGAAGCATTTCAGTGTATATCAAAGGCGTAAGAGTGTTTGAGAGCATAACAATGACATACGAAACACTCCAAAGTATAACAAGTGAACCGAATAGTAAACACCTGAAGCATTTCATTTTTGAGGTAGCATGCATTCTAATTTTATCCAAAGCCTAAATATAAACTCATTAGCAAAGCCTTAAGCTAAGATAAAACTTCTTCTTCTTCAATTCTCTCTCCTTCTCTTCTCCTTCAATTCCTTCTCCTCTTCTCAAGTTACGTTGGCTGCAAAGTTTCCCTTAGTTGTGCCTTAAATTACTTAGGTTTGGCTTATACTAAAATAGTGAGGTGGCAAGCATGCATGGAGGTTTAGGTGTCAACTTTAGAATAAGTGCAAGTGGCTCATCCTTGCTAATGCCACAAGTCCTCCATATAATTTAATATTGATATAATAAACTGAACTATTAAAGTACTATATAAGCTTTTTTTTTTTTAAATGAGGGATGTTACACTCTCCCCTCCTTAAAAGAAAATTTAATCCTCTAAATTTGTCATACCTCTTTCGGGAAAAGATGAGGATAAGCTTTCTTCATTTCTTCCTCTAGCTCCCAAGTCGCTTCATTTGCAGGATGATGCTTCCAAATTACTTTAACCAGAGTGATGATTCTATTTCTTAAGATCTTCTCCTTTTTATCAATAATCTGAATGGGCTCTTCCTTGTAAAACAAGTCTTTCTCAATCGCAATTGGCTCATACTCAATTGACATGAGAGGGATCATGTATACACTTTCGAAGCATTGACACATGAAATATATTATGGATATGACACATCGATGTGGCAAGGCAATCTTGTAAGCGACAGAGTCAATTCTTTCGAGGATCTCAAAAGGTCCATTGAACCTTGGTTTAACTTTTCTTTCTTTCCAAATCTTATAACGCCTTTGGAAGGGGAGACCTTTAGGAATACAAAATCCCCTACTTGGAACTCGATATCTCGTCTTCTGTTGTCTGCATAGCTCTTTTGCCGACTTTGAGCAACCTTTAGCCTTTTTATGATAACCTGAATCTTTTCAATAGTCTCTTGTACTTTATCTAGTGCTAACAATTTTCTATCACCAACTTCCTCCCAACATATAGGCGTTCTACACTTTCGCCCATACAATGCTTCATAAGGAGCCATCTGGATGCTCGAATGGTAACTATTATTATAAGTAAACTCAATAAGAGAAATATCTTTATCCCATTCACCTCTCCAATCCATAACATAGGCTCTAAGCAAATCCTCAAGTACTTGAATTGTTCTTTCAAATTGACCATCAGTCTGAGGGTGATAGGCAGTGTTAAACTTTACTTTGGTACCTATAGAATCTTGTAATCTCCTCCACAATCTAGAAAGAAATCTGGAGTCTCTGTCCGAGATGATCTCCTTCGGGACACCATGAAGTCTTACTATTTCATCAACATACAAATTTGCAAGCCTATCAAGAGAATAAGTCATATTGATTGGTAAGAAATGTGCAGATTTGGTTAACCTATCAACAATGACCCAAATAGCATCATGCTTTCTAAAGGTTCTAGGTAGTCCTGAAATAAAATCCATAGTAATGCATTCCCATTTCCATTCAGGAATATCTAAGGGCTGTAACAAACCTCCAGGTCTCTGGTGTTCTGCTTTGATTTGCTGACATGTCAAACAACCTTGAAACATATATTGCAATCTCCTTCTTCATGCCTTTCCACCAATAATGACTTTGGAGATCTCTATACATTTTCGTGCTACCAGGATGCATGGTGTACTTTGAATTGTGACCTTCGTTTAAAATTTGGTTCTTGATATCTGGGTTATTTGGAACACATATTCTATCCCCAAATCTCAATAGGCCATCATCTGAAATTTGAAAATTCAACTTCGATCCCTTATCAACTTCATTCCACAAGTATATTAAATATGGATCTCGTAGTTGTCCTTCTTTAATTGTTGAATGAGATCAGTTTGCACCTGGATAGAGGCCATCAACATTATTGAGTCTTGCCCTTTTCTCATTATATTTGAATCATAATTTCTTTCTAATAGCTTCCATTGTTTCACAACCAGACTAGCGATAAAACTTGTAGATTTTCTACTAAGTGCATCAGCTACAACATTGGCTTTACCTGAGTGATAACGGATGGTACAATCATAATCCTTTAAAAGTTCTATCCATCTTCGCTGCCTCATATTTAACTCCTTCTGCGTAAAAATGTATTTTAAACTCTTGTAATCAGTAAAGATATCAAATGTCCGCCCATACAAGTAATGTCTCCAAATCTTTAGAGCAAAGATGATTGCTGCCAATTCCAAATCATGAGTCGGATAATTCAATTTATAATTCTTTAGCTGTCTTGAAGCATAAGCAATTACTTTCCTGTTAGAACCCTTGCAGATTCTAAGCTTGGGGTTGATCTCTTTTGGGGATCAGCCTCCTGGAACTCTATAGGGGTTCCTTCCTCCAAGTTGCTGCTCAAAGGCTGCAGAAAAGATTCATCTATTGCTTATCAAAAGAGTAGGAATACATGACTATTTATAGGGTTTCTAAACCCTAACTCCTAATAGGACTCTTACTCAAGACTCCTACTCAATTAAGACTTCTACTCAAGACTCCTAATAGGACTCCTACTCAAGACTCCTATTCCTTTACAACTCCTAATTCTTCTTTAAGAAATAACCTCCAAACCCTAGCCGGCCTCTTCACCTCTTTAATAAGGGTCGGCTTAGGTAGGTTTTACATGAATGCCCCTATCAATTAGGACTCTCCTAGCTAGAGTCCTAACAAACCCGCCCTCTTCAAATCAGTCTTGTCCTCGAGGCTGACGATTCATGAATTTTGAGAATTTGATCTTCAAGTCGTCATAGTTCTCTCAAGTAGCATCTTCTGTTGGTAGGTTCACCCACTGTATTAGCACTTCAGTAGTGGGTCGTCGTCGTCGAGTCACGATCCATTGATCAATAATGACACTTGGCTGGATCTGGAGTTCTCCTTGAGTAATCATATTTGGTAGGTGGCTTTGGGCTGTCTCCAAGCACCTATTTACAGCTTTCGTCTGGCTGTCGGTTTGAGGGTGATATTGCATACTCCTTTTTAATTTAGTACCCTGCATATGGAATAAGTTTATCCAAAATTTGTTCGTGAAGATGCAAGTAGAATTTGTCATAAACACAGTACGTCCTTTATAGTGTAATTCTTTTGAGTCCCAATTGTAATGTGCCACGGAGCTTGATGCTTCTTCCAATTATTTTATGATTTTACTGGTCTCTGGATCATCCTGCCATTCCATCTTAATATCCTTAAGGAAGTTACTGGTTGGAAGCGAAATGGCCGAAAATTCAACTTGCTCGGGTAGCTACGAAAGCGCATCTGCAACAATATTCTCTTTCCCCTTTTTGTAAGTTATTTCATAATCAAATCCAAGAAGTTTTGTTACCCATTTTTGCTGCTCAGGGGATGATATCTTTTGCTCTAAAAAGTACTTGAGGCTTTTATGGTCGGTTTTAATTTGAAATCGTCAACCGATCAAGTAGGGTCTCCACCTCGTTGCTGCGTGCACAATGGCGAGCATCTCCTTATCATATGTTGACATGTTTTGATGGGAGGGAGATAATGCCTTGCTAGTGTATGCGAGTGGTCGATCATCTTGCATGAGAATGACTTTAATTCTAACTCCATATGCATTGGCCTCAATAATGAAGGGTCGGTTAAAATCTGGTAGTGCTAGCACCGACGTCGTCGTCATGGCTGCCTTAAGTTTGTTGAAGGCATCGGAGGCTTTGTCCGACCATTGGAAGATATCTTTTTTCAGCAAGGAAATAAGTGGTGCACTGATCTTTCCATAGTTTTTCATGAACTTGCGATTGTAGCCTATTAAACCGAGAAAGCCACGTAGCAATTTTATGTTCCACGAGGTCAGCCAATTCTGCATTGCTCCAATTTTGGAGGGGTCCACTGCCACACCTTCCTCTGATATGATATGCCCATGATATTCTACCTTCTGACAAAAATTCATAGTGGCCGTTGTGTGTACAAAAGGCAGTTTTCGGTATGTCTTCTTTGCACACTCATATTTGATGATACCCGAATCGAAGGTCCAGCTTTGTGAAGATTTGTGCTCCCTTTCATCTAGCAATTCATCTACTATTGGAATAGGGTATTTGTCCTTGATGGTTATGCCATTGAGGGTTTGGTAATCAATGCACATTCGCCATGTTTCGTCCTTCTTTCGTACGAAGAGCATCGGTGAAAAGTAGGGGCTGCAACTTGGCCGAATAACTCCTATTTCGGGCATATCTTTTAGAATCCTTTCTATTTCATCCTTCTGCAGATATGAATGTTGATATAGCCAAGTATTTGCAGGAGGTTTGCCCAGAAGAATCGATATACAATGATCATACCGATAGGCAAGAGGTAGGTTGCGTGGTTCGTCAAATATATATGAAAATTCAGGAAGCAAAGGAAGTAGGTTTGGATCTTCAAATTCTATTGGCTCTCCCTTAGTTTGCTGCTCAAGTTGTACCAAAAAGCCGCTGCATGCTTTATGCAAAACCTTCTCCATTTGTTGTGTGCAAATCGTCATTACGTCGCCCCCAAGTTTCTCGCGTAGAATCACCTGTTTCCCTTTACTATAAAATCTCAAAATTAGTTTCATAAAATTCCAGGAAACATTACCTAATGTTGTCAACCATTCAATTTGAGCATAGCCTCATGATCATCAAGAGGAAGGAGGAAGAAATATGCAATTATCTCTTGTTCCTGCGGTAATAGTTTCTCCCGCAGGCGCCTACGATCACACTTCAAAATTCGTCCGTCGGTGAACTTGACGTCAAACCTGCTGTAATACTCGATAGGTAAGGCCATCCGGACAGCAACTTTACTATCTAGGAAGTTATTAGTGCTGCCCGTGTTGATGAGAACAGTGATCGATTGTTGTTTGAGAAGGCCTTCAACTTTCATCGTTTGCGGGTTTGAGTAGCCGGCTAGTGCACGTACCGTAACTTCGCTCAGTTGTGGCTCTTCTTCTGCATCTTCCTTTTCATTATTAAGGCTCTCTTCTAGATGTCCAATGACCTCTTCTTCTACTGGTTCAATCATAAGAAGTCTCTCTTTTCTACAGTGATGCTCGCGGCTCCACGGCTCGTCGCGGTGCCAACATAACTCCTTTGTAGATCGCTCCCGAAGCTCTTCTCTTGTCATCATTTTTGGAGCAAGAACTTGAATGATAGTAGGGGGGGGGGGGGTGAGGGCTTCTGCATTGTAGGTTGAGAAGCGATCCTAGTTCTTCGGGCTACATGGTTCAATCGCTCCTCTTGATGTCGTGCGAAAGAGATGGCTGCCATAAGCGTGTACGGTTGTCGTGCTTTAACTTCTCCCCAGATCTCCGGCTTCAAGCCCTCAATGAAGGTCCCCAATAGCTGTTTTTGAGACCAATCACGAGTTTGATTAGATAACATTTCAAACCTGGTTTGGTACTCCCGAACGGTAGAGGTTTGTCGGATCTTTGCTAGAATGTCAATGTTCTCGTAATCGGTTGGTCCGAAGCGGATCAATAGTCCTTCTTTGAATTGTCGCCATGAGAGAACTCCATGAGCATATTTAAACCAGTGAAACCATTTTATGGAATCCCCTTCAAGATGTATAGCTGTAATTTCCACCATAGATGCATCCACGGTTTTGTGGTACCGAAAATATCGCTCCGCACGCGAGATCCAACCAATCGGGTCTCCTTCTTCCCATCTAGGGAAGTCCACCCTCATTCGTGGATAGTTGAGATCAGTCATTGAACCTCTCCTCTCTTGGAAGTCATCTCTTCGGGCTTGGTGCGATTGGTTAGAGCTCTCTCCTTGATGTGATTTCTTCGAGCTTAGTGGTCGGCCCAAACTGAGTTCGGTAAAGAGAGTCCGAATCTTATCCTCCATTCGCGCCTCCAAGGCTTCGAATTTAGCATTGATTGCCTCCCTAGATGCCATAGAATATGCCTCCAAATCTGTGATGTTTAGATCTCTCTTTTTTGTCGGGTTAAAGGCAAGTATGGGTTGAGAGAAGTGATGGTTGAAAGGGTTGGTGGATTGGTGGATGTAGGCTGCGGTTTAGGCTTGTTTTGTGGCAGTTTTGGGTGCAGTTTGAGGGTGTGGTTTGGTGGAATTTTAGGGCTGTGGATGAAAGTTTTAGATCTGTGGTAGATGGCAGCAAAGGTTTGATAGAAATCAGTGGAAGTTTGCTGCAGAATTGTATTGTCTTGTAAGAGTAGAATTGTCGTCGAAGACACAGCGGTTTCTCAACAAAATTTCCACAAAAAACTTAAGAGATTTGAGGAGGGAATTGATAGCAAAATCTCAGTGTATATGACAGTAAGTATGTCTAATTTAATCAAGAAAATTTTGACATTATAACAGCAAAGAAATTGGTGCAAGTTGTGATAGCAGAATTCTCGTCGAAAAATTTCAGCAGTTTGCGATGAAAATTTATAGCAACACAAAATCGTTTTTAGAGGTGAATTCCTTAATAGATCAATCTTAGATGGAAGCCAAGATGATCTATGAAATATATAAGAAATTTTATTCAAAAAGATTGTAAATAGATCGGTTAAGGCAACAATATGCTGCTGAAATTTCTGCAGCACAGATTTTCAAGTGTCACAGATTGGACGTAAAATATCAGTAGTTTATATTGAGAGTTTTTTGACGAAACTAAAGGGAAATCTACTATTAGGAAGTGTCAAAGCTATCATAAAAATTTCATAGAGATTTGGACAGAAAAATATAGTCAAGATTAAACATTTGTACTATGCGGTTGGAATTTCACAGTGCAGATTTCAAGTATAGCAGATTAGATGTAAATGATTAATGGTTTATATTAAGAATTTTTTGACAAAACCAAAGGAAAATCTGCTATTAGGATGTGTCAAAGTTGTCATAAAAATTTCATAGAGATTTGGATAGAAAAAATGCAGTAGCAAGATCAAACAAACTGTGTTGTGTGGCTGAAATTTTACAGTGCAGATTTTCAAGTACAGCAGATTAGATGTAAAAGATCAATGGTTTATATTGAGAATTTTTTGATAAAACCAAAGGGAAATCTGCTGTTAGGAAGTGTCAAATCTGTCATAAAAATTTCGTAGAGATTTGGATAGAAAAAATGCAGTAGCAAGATCAAACAGACTGTGTTATGCGGTTAGAATTCTGCAATGTATCTTTCGTCGTAGAGATGAAAACTTTGCGACCAAAAGTTTATGCAGCAATATAGGAACAAATTTTTTTTGGATTTTGAATAAGGATAACTAAATTGCAGCAGTAGTAAGGTAGGAAACCAGAACCTGTTGTAATTCACGGGGAGATCAAAGGATGATCTGCGGTGGTGGAGATGATGGCGGAATTTAGCGACGATCTTTTAAGCAATTGTGGGAATTGCTTTGGGCGGCTGTGGAGAGATGATGGATGACTGTGGAAGGGCAGCGAGATGCCAAGAACGCTGCTCTGATACCAAGTGTTAGAACCCTTACAGATTCTAAGCTTGGGGTTGATCTCTTTAGGGGATCGGCCTCCTTGAAACTCTATAGGGGATCCTTCCTCCAAGTTGCTGCACAAAGGCTGCAGAAAATATTCATCTATTGCCTATGAAAAGAGGAGGAATACATGGCTATTTATAGGGCTTCTAAACCTTAACTCCTAATAGGACTTCTACTCAAGACTTCTACTTCTAATCAACTCTTAACAGGACTCCTACTCAAGACTCCTATTCCTTTTCAACTCCTAATTCTTCTCTAAGAAACAACCTCCTAAGCCTAGTCGGCCTCTTCACCTTTTTAATAGGGGTCGGCTTAGGTAGGTATTACATGAATATCCCTCTCAATTAGGACTCTCCTAGCAAGAGTCCTAACATTTACCTCATTATCGAGAGTCATCAAAGCAAAGTTAACCACTTCGTCTTCATTGTTTACTTTTCATCTATAGATGCACTCGTTTTATCCCAAGTCACCTTGAGTGTTTTTCTTGTTCTTTGATAGCTTTTTCTTTTTAAGTTGAATTTTATATTTAGTTTTATGTTTTATAAATTTTATAAATTTACTTGTGAGGAGTTCTATGTCATCATCACTTGAGCTTTCGCTCGAGTGGTCTTCTTTTGTTATAAGTGCTAAGTCCTTCTTGTTCTTTGGAAGGTTGTTCTCAAGTTCATCATGTTCATCGTGTGCCTTGTGTTAGGATCAAGAACGACACTAAGAGGGGGGGTAAATTAGTGCAGCGATAAAATCAACGGTTTGAAAAACTTCATTCAATAAAAGCTCGTATTGGAAATATGAGTTTAACTTGAAAGTGTTGAATCTCATATTTTGATGATAAAATCAATTGATTAATTGTTTGATCTAATCTATATATTGAGAAAAGTGTGTAGGAAGACATAAAGCAAATATTGTACCGGAGTTAAGATCGAGATTTTGTTGGGAGTTCAAGAGTTCGTCGGAAGTCCGTACGCTCATTGGAAGTGCTGCCAGTAGTGACCAAGATGTCCAAGAACTCACCAAGAAGATCATCAAAAAGTTTAAAAGCTTGCCGGGTGTCAATTGGAACATTACCAAGAGATCGTCGAAAGTTTGCCGGAAGCTCATTAGAGGAAATCAAGACTAACCGGATTTAATTTGCTTAGAATATATCTTAAAAATCTTATTTAGAGGTTGGTTTGGGAGGTAATCCCATCAACTCTGATAGGGGCCAACTAGGCTTGAAGTTAGGCTGGTTTGGGCTGGATTCAAGGCCCAACCAGGATGCTGGACCCTATCTGACGGTGGGACCGCTTAGGACTCAGTACCCCAGTGGTCTGGGCAATGGTACCATTGACAGTTAATGCTTCCAGCAGTAGTATCGCCCTTGCCCCTATTAGGCGGTGGTACCACTAGAGCTCAGTCTCCGAGCTCTGTCAAGCGGCGGTACTACCCAGACTAGTAGTGGTACTACCTAGTGTTAAGTGTTAGGCGGTAGTACCGTCCAGTAATGGTGGTGGTACCACCAGTATCTCAAAATCCAAGGATATGACACTTTTTGACTCTAATTCTAAAGCTATTGGGGCTTATAAAACCCCACCCTTTTCTGCATTAAAGGGCACAAAAGTATTTAACATATTCTTGAATCTTTAGGGTGTTAAGTGTTGTAAAAGTGAGAAAGAGTCCTCTCCTACCACTCTTAGCTTTGTAACCATCCAAGAAAAAGAGTAAGGATTGTAAGGGTTATCTCCTAAACCCGACAAAAGGAGAAAGAGCTGTAAAAGGTGTTGGTCTTCGCCTATTGAAGGAAGGGCTTTAGTGGACGTTAGTGACCTCAATGGAGGATGAATCCGAAAGTGGATGTAGGTCACATTGACCGAACCACTCTAAATTCTAGTTTGCTTTTCTTTTTGTGCAATTTAGATTACTGCAAACCGCCTTAAGCCTTTCTTTACATTTTTATGAAAGCTCTTAAGTTCAACATCTTTCCAAAATGATTTGAATCGAAATAAATATTTTACAAAATTGATGATTTTTCACTACACTAATTCACCCAACCCCCCCCTCCCCCCTCTTAGTGCCGTTCTTGATCCTAACAATTGGTATCAGAGCAAGGTTACTCTTATTTAATTTAAAACCCAAGAGAGATGGCATTTGCTGGCAACTAAGAGGGTCACTCAATCACACATCTGCCATGTTCAATGGAATGGATTACACCTATTGGAAGACTAGAATGAGGATTTTTCTTATTTCTATGGATTTCGAATTATGGAATATTATAGAAAATGGCTTTCAAAAGTCTTCTCTTTCAATGAATGATTGGAATGAGTTAGAGAAGAAGACTTTCGCTTTAAATGCCAAGGCTATGAATGTCTTGTTTTGTGCTTTGGATAAAAATGAGATCAATCGAGGTGTCGATTTGTGAAACGACTTTTGATATTTTGCACACACTCACGAAGGCACTAGTAGAGTAAGGGAGTCAAAAATTAATCTTTTAGTTTATACTTATGAGTTGTTTCGGATGAAACCGAGCGAGACCATTGGAGACATGTACACCTGATTTACTAATGTTGTCAATTGTCTAAAAGGAATTGATAAAAGTTTTTTGAATTTTGAACTTGTTAATAAAATCTTAAGATCCCTTCCAAAGAGTTGGGACCCTAAAGTAATGGCCATTCAAGAGGCCAAAGATTTAAATAATTTTCCTCTCGAAGAACTAATCGAGTCACTAATGACCTATGAGATAACTTGTAATGCTCATGAAGAGCTTGAGAATAACCTTCTAAAGAATAAGAAGGATATGACACTAAGAACTCATGAAGACCACTTGAAAGAAAAGTTAAGAGATAAGGACTATGATGATGACTTGGCACTCTTGACAAGAAAGTTCAAAAAATTCATAAAAAGAAAGAAACTTAGAAATGACACTAAAAATAAATTTGAACCCAAGAAAGAACAAATGATATGCTACGAGTGCAAGATGCTGGAACACTTCAAAAGTGAATATCCCCAAGAAAGATGAAGCAACTAAAGAAGAAGAAGGAAGCAACTTGGGACGACTCAAGTACATCCGAAGAAGAGGAGCCAACTAACACCGAGCAAGTTGCTCACTATGTGCTAATGGGTATTGGAGATGAGGTAAGTAGTTCATTAGATGTAAATTTATCCTTTGATGAACTATGAAGTGCTTTTTATGATTTATTTAATGAATGTAAATTAATTTATAAAAAAATATGAATTGTGGAAAAAGGAGCATGCTTATCTTGTTAGTGATTTAGATAGATTAAAAGTTGAGCACAATGATAGTTTAGCTCCATGTAAGAAATGTGATAAACTAGAAATACTTCAAAAGGAAAACTTGCTACTCAAAGAAACCTTAGAAAAATTTGAGGTTGGTAGTAAGTCCTTGAACATGATCCTTGCTAATAAGGGTCACATCCATAGGAGAGGTGGAATTGGATTTATGAGTAGCTCTCACCAAAATCCAACCACCTTTATTATAGGCCCTACCTTGCATGTATCACTTGACACCAAATGTAACTTTTGTTGTAAAATTCGATATGTTGCCTATAAATATCTACTTATAAGATATAATCCACATAAATTGATTTAGGTTCCTAAAAGAACCTCAAATAACTCAATGCAATATGATAAGCTATGTAGATCGATTCTTGAGGCACCCAAAGTCAAATGGATACCTAAAAATTATCCTTTTTTAGACAAATGTACCATCACAAGCTAGGAGCAAGAGATGGTACCTTGATAGTGGATGCTCAAGGCATATACCGGAGATCCATCTCAATTCTCTATGCTCACTAGCCTAGACAAAGGATATATCACTTTCGAAGACAACAACAAGGGTAAAATCATTGGCCAAGGAACCACAGGTAATAAAAAAAAAAAAAACACAATGTCTACGTAATCGGTTGGATCCGAAGCGGATCACAGTCCTTCTTTGAATTGTCGCCATGAGAGAACTCCATGAGCATATTTAAAAAACACAGTTGAAACCATTTTATGGAATCCCCTTCAGCTGTATAGCTGTACATTTCCACAATAGATGCATCCACGGTTTTGTGGATACCGAAATATCGCTCCGCACGCGAGATCCAACCAATAGGGTCTACGTTCTTCCCATCTAGGGAAGTCCACCTCATGCGATAGTTGAGATCAGTCATTGAACCTATCCTCTCTTGGAAGTCATCTCTTCGGGCTTGGTGCGATTGGTTAGAGCTCTCATTGATGTGATTCTTCGAGCTTAGTGGTCGGCCCAAACTGAGTTCGGTAAAGAGATCGAATCTTATCCTCCATTCGCGCCTCCAAGCTTCGAATTTAGCATGATTGCCTCCCTAGATGCCATAGAATATGCCTCCAAATCTGTGATGTTTAGATCTCTCTTTTTTTGTCGGGTTAAAGGCAAGTATGGGTTGAGAGAAGTGATGGTTGAAAGGGTTGGTGGATTGGTGGATGTAGGCTGCGGTTTAGGCTTGTTTTGTGGCAGTTTTGGGTGCAGTTTGAGGGTGTGGTTTGGTGGAATTTTAGGGCTGTGGATGAAAGTTTTAGATCTGTGGTAGATGGCAGCAAAGGTTTGATAGAAATCAGTGGAAGTTTGCTGCAGAATTGTATTGTCTTGTAAGAGTAGAATTGTCGTCGAAGACACAGCGGTTTCTCAACAAAATTTCCACAAAAAACTTAAGAGATTTGAGGAGGGAATTGATAGCAAAATCTCAGTGTATATGACAGTAAGTATGTCTAATTTAATCAAGAAAATTTTGACATTATAACAGCAAAGAAATTGGTTGCAAGTTGTGATAGCAGAATTCTCGTCGAAAAATTTCAGCAGTTTGCGATGAAAATTTATAGCAACACAAAATCGTTTTTAGAGGTGAATTCCTTAATAGATCAATCTTAGATGGAAGCCAAGATGATCTATGAAATATATAAGAAATTTTATTCAAAAGATTGTAAATAGATCGGTTAAGGCAACAATATGCTGCTGAAATTTTCTGCAGCACAGATTTTCAAGTGTCACAGATTGGACGTAAAATATCAGTAGTTTATATTGAGAGTTTTTTTTGACGAAACTAAAGGGAAATCTACTATTAGGAAGTGTCAAAGCTATCATAAAATTTCATAGAGATTTGGACAGAAAAATATAGTCAAGATTAAACAATTTGTACTATGCGGTTGGAATTTCACAGTGCAGATTTTCAAGTATAGCAGATTAGATGTAAATGATTAATGGTTTATATTAAGAATTTTTTGACAAAACCAAAGGAAAATCTGCTATTAGGATGTGTCAAAGTTGTCATAAAATTTCATAGAGATTTGGATAGAAAAAATGCAGTAGCAAGATCAAACAAACTGTGTTGTGTGGCTGAAATTTTACAGTGCAGATTTTCAAGTACAGCAGATTAGATGTAAAAGATCAATGGTTTATATTGAGAATTTTTTGATAAAACCAAAGGGAAATCTGCTGTTAGGAAGTGTCAAATCTGTCATAAAATTTCGTAGAGATTTGGATAGAAAAAATGCAGTAGCAAGATCAAACAGACTGTGTTATGCGGTTAGAATTCTGCAATGTATCTTTCGTCGTAGAGATGAAAACTTTGCGACCAAAAGTTTATGCAGCAATATAGGAACAAATTTTTTTTTGGATTTTTGAATAAGGATAACTAAATTGCAGCAGTAGTAAGGTAGGAAACCAGAACCTGTTGTAATTCACGGGGAGATCAAAGGATGATCTGCGGTGGTGGAGATGATGGCGGAATTTAGCGACGATCTTTTAAGCAATTGTGGGAATTGCTTTGGGCGGCTGTGGAGAGATGATGGATGACTGTGGAAGGGCAGCGAGATGCCAAGAACGCTGCTCTGATACCAAGTGTTAGAACCCTTACAGATTCTAAGCTTGGGGTTGATCTCTTTAGGGGATCGGCCTCCTTGAAACTCTATAGGGGATCCTTCCTCCAAGTTGCTGCACAAAGGCTGCAGAAAATATTCATCTATTGCCTATGAAAAGAGGAGGAATACATGGCTATTTATAGGGCTTCTAAACCTTAACTCCTAATAGGACTTCTACTCAAGACTTCTACTTCTAATCAACTCTTAACAGGACTCCTACTCAAGACTCCTATTCCTTTTCAACTCCTAATTCTTCTCTAAGAAACAACCTCCTAAGCCTAGTCGGCCTCTTCACCTTTTTAATAGGGGTCGGCTTAGGTAGGTATTACATGAATATCCCTCTCAATTAGGACTCTCCTAGCAAGAGTCCTAACATTTACCTCATTATCGAGAGTCATCAAAGCAAAGTTAACCACTTCGTCTTCATTGTTTTACTTTTCATCTATAGATGCACTCGTTTTATCCCAAGTCACCTTGAGTGTTTTTCTTGTTCTTTGATAGCTTTTTCTTTTTAAGTTGAATTTTATATTTAGTTTTATGTTTTATAAATTTTATAAATTTACTTGTGAGGAGTTCTATGTCATCATCACTTGAGCTTTCGCTCGAGTGGTCTTCTTTTGTTATAAGTGCTAAGTCCTTCTTGTTCTTTGGAAGGTTGTTCTCAAGTTCATCATGTTCATCGTGTGCCTTGTGTTAGGATCAAGAACGACACTAAGAGGGGGGGTAAATTAGTGCAGCGATAAAATCAACGGTTTGAAAAACTTCATTCAATAAAAGCTCGTATTGGAAATATGAGTTTAACTTGAAAGTGTTGAATCTCATATTTTGATGATAAAATCAATTGATTAATTGTTTGATCTAATCTATATATTGAGAAAAGTGTGTAGGAAGACATAAAGCAAATATTGTACCGGAGTTAAGATCGAGATTTTGTTGGGAGTTCAAGAGTTCGTCGGAAGTCCGTACGCTCATTGGAAGTGCTGCCAGTAGTGACCAAGATGTCCAAGAACTCACCAAGAAGATCATCAAAAAGTTTAAAAGCTTGCCGGGTGTCAATTGGAACATTACCAAGAGATCGTCGAAAGTTTGCCGGAAGCTCATTAGAGGAAATCAAGACTAACCGGATTTAATTTGCTTAGAATATATCTTAAAAATCTTATTTAGAGGTTGGTTTGGGAGGTAATCCCATCAACTCTGATAGGGGCCAACTAGGCTTGAAGTTAGGCTGGTTTGGGCTGGATTCAAGGCCCAACCAGGATGCTGGACCCTATCTGACGGTGGGACCGCTTAGGACTCAGTACCCCAGGTGGTCTGGGCAATGGTACCATTGACAGTTAATGCTTCCAGCAGTAGTATCGCCCTTGCCCCTATTAGGCGGTGGTACCACTAGAGCTCAGTCTCCGAGCTCTGTCAAGCGGCGGTACTACCCAGACTAGTAGTGGTACTACCTAGTGTTAAGTGTTAGGCGGTAGTACCGTCCAGTAATGGTGGTGGTACCACCAGTATCTCAAAATCCAAGGATATGACACTTTTTGACTCTAATTCTAAAGCTATTGGGGCTTATAAAACCCCACCCTTTTCTGCATTAAAGGGCACAAAAGTATTTAACATATTCTTGAATCTTTAGGGTGTTAAGTGTTGTAAAAGTGAGAAAGAGTCCTCTCCTACCACTCTTAGCTTTGTAACCATCCAAGAAAAAAGAGTAAGGATTGTAAGGGTTATCTCCTAAACCCGACAAAAGGAGAAAGAGCTGTAAAAGGTGGTTGGTCTTCGCCTATTGAAGGAAGGGCTTTAGTGGACGTTAGTGACCTCAATGGAGGATGAATCCGAAAGTGGATGTAGGTCACATTGACCGAACCACTCTAAATTCTAGTTTGCTTTTCTTTTTGTGCAATTTAGATTACTGCAAACCGCCTTAAGCCTTTCTTTACATTTTTATGAAAGCTCTTAAGTTCAACATCTTTCCAAAATGATTTGAATCGAAATAAATATTTTACAAAATTGATGATTTTTCACTACACTAATTCACCCAACCCCCCCCTCCCCCCTCTTAGTGCCGTTCTTGATCCTAACAATTGGTATCAGAGCAAGGTTACTCTTATTTAATTTAAAACCCAAGAGAGATGGCATTTGCTGGCAACTAAGAGGGTCACTCAATCACACATCTGCCATGTTCAATGGAATGGATTACACCTATTGGAAGACTAGAATGAGGATTTTTCTTATTTCTATGGATTTCGAATTATGGAATATTATAGAAAATGGCTTTCAAAAGTCTTCTCTTTCAATGAATGATTGGAATGAGTTAGAGAAGAAGACTTTCGCTTTAAATGCCAAGGCTATGAATGTCTTGTTTTGTGCTTTGGATAAAAATGAGATCAATCGAGTGTCGATTTGTGAAACGACTTTTGATATTTTGCACACACTCACGAAGGCACTAGTAGAGTAAGGGAGTCAAAAATTAATCTTTTAGTTTATACTTATGAGTTGTTTCGGATGAAACCGAGCGAGACCATTGGAGACATGTACACCTGATTTACTAATGTTGTCAATTGTCTAAAAGGAATTGATAAAAGTTTTTTGAATTTTGAACTTGTTAATAAAATCTTAAGATCCCTTCCAAAGAGTTGGGACCCTAAAGTAATGGCCATTCAAGAGGCCAAAGATTTAAATAATTTTCCTCTCGAAGAACTAATCGAGTCACTAATGACCTATGAGATAACTTGTAATGCTCATGAAGAGCTTGAGAATAACCTTCTAAAGAATAAGAAGGATATGACACTAAGAACTCATGAAGACCACTTGAAAGAAAAGTTAAGAGATAAGGACTATGATGATGACTTGGCACTCTTGACAAGAAAGTTCAAAAAATTCATAAAAAGAAAGAAACTTAGAAATGACACTAAAAATAAATTTGAACCCAAGAAAGAACAAATGATATGCTACGAGTGCAAGATGCTGGAACACTTCAAAAGTGAATATCCCCAAGAAAGATGAAGCAACTAAAGAAGAAGAAGGAAGCAACTTGGGACGACTCAAGTACATCCGAAGAAGAGGAGCCAACTAACACCGAGCAAGTTGCTCACTATGTGCTAATGGGTATTGGAGATGAGGTAAGTAGTTCATTAGATGTAAATTTATCCTTTGATGAACTATGAAGTGCTTTTTATGATTTATTTAATGAATGTAAATTAATTTATAAAAAAATATGAATTGTGGAAAAAGGAGCATGCTTATCTTGTTAGTGATTTAGATAGATTAAAAGTTGAGCACAATGATAGTTTAGCTCCATGTAAGAAATGTGATAAACTAGAAATACTTCAAAAGGAAAACTTGCTACTCAAAGAAACCTTAGAAAAATTTGAGGTTGGTAGTAAGTCCTTGAACATGATCCTTGCTAATAAGGGTCACATCCATAGGAGAGGTGGAATTGGATTTATGAGTAGCTCTCACCAAAATCCAACCACCTTTATTATAGGCCCTACCTTGCATGTATCACTTGACACCAAATGTAACTTTTGTTGTAAAATTCGATATGTTGCCTATAAATATCTACTTATAAGATATAATCCACATAAATTGATTTAGGTTCCTAAAAGAACCTCAAATAACTCAATGCAATATGATAAGCTATGTAGATCGATTCTTGAGGCACCCAAAGTCAAATGGATACCTAAAAATTATCCTTTTTTTAGACAAATGTACCATCACAAGCTAGGAGCAAGAGATGGTACCTTGATAGTGGATGCTCAAGGCATATAACCGGAGATCCATCTCAATTCTCTATGCTCACTAGCCTAGACAAAGGATATATCACTTTCGAAGACAACAACAAGGGTAAAATCATTGGCAAAGGAACCACAGGTAACAAATTCGACATTTTTATTGAAGATATGTTATTAGTTGATGGCTTAAAGCATAACCTTTTGAGCATTAGTCAATTGTGTAATAAAGGATATATTGTTAGATTTGAATCTAATGCTTGCATTATTGAAAAACCACACAAAAACACATCTATGATTGCTCTAAAATAAAATAATGTGTACACTATCAACATTGATGATCTTTATAATGAAATGTGTTTTTCGATTTTAAATGACGATGCTTGGCTTTGGCATGGGAGATTAGGTCATACTAAGCATGAAACTAATCTCTCAAATCTCATTTAAAGAACTTGTAAGAAGAATTCCTCATATTAAGTTGGTTAAAGATAATGTGTGTTATGTATGTCAACTAGGAAAATAAATAAAAAGTAGTTTAAAACCAAAGAACCAAATAAGCACATCTAGACCATTGCAATTGATCTATATGGACTTATTCGGACCAATTGCTATATCAAGGCTAGGAGGTAGCAAATACGCATTTGTCATCATGGATAATTATAGTAGATATACATTGACTTACTTTTTGGCACACAAAAGTGATTGCTTTAGGTATTTCTTTAAGTTTTGTAAACTTGTTCAAAATGAAAAAGGGTTTTATGATTTCATCAATTTGAAATGATCACAATAGTTAATTTTAAAATTGTGATTTCCAAGATTTTTGTGAATCTAATGGATACAACAATAATTTCTCCACTCCGAGAAATCCTCAACAAAATAGAGTAGTAGAAAGAAAAAATAGAAACTTACAAGAAATGGCAAGAACCATGTTGAATGAACATAGCTTACCTAAATATTTTTTAGCCGAAGCCGTAAATATGGCATGCTATATCATGAATAGGGTTCTAACAAGACCATTATTTTTGAAAACTCCTTGTGAGTTATGAAATAACAAAAAACCCAACGTTTCATATTTTAATGTCATCGGGTGTAAATATTTTATCTTGAATGAAAAAGATGCCTTAGGAAAATTTGATGTAAAACCTAATAAAGAAATTTTTCTTGGCTATTCTTCTATCTCTAAGGCTTTTCATATTTTTAACAAAAGAATTTTAGTTATTGAAGAGTCTATTCATGTTATTTTTAATAAAGTTTCCGAAGTTAAGAAAATTAGTTTGATGATGATCTTAATTTTGGTACTTTGAATTTAAATGAAACCCTTTCTTCATTTAGCAACTTGGATGCATCTTCTTCCGAAACATCCTTACCCAAGGAATAGAAGTATGTAGATGCTTATCCTAAGTAGCTAATCATAAGAGACACATTAAAAGGGGTTTAAACTCATTCTTCTCTTAAGAATTTTTGTGCGAATGCCGCTTTTCTCTCTCAAATTGAACCAAGATGCATTGACGAGGCCTTGAAAGATGATTCATGGGTTATCGCAATGCAGAAAGAGTTGAATTAATTTGAGAGAAATGAGGTGTGGAAGCTTGTTCTAAGGCCAAATGACCAAACAAAATGAATTAGGTATTGTGGTTAGAAACAATGCTAGATTAGTGGCCAAGGGTTTCAACCAAGAATAAGGTATCAATTATGAAGAAACCTTCGCTCTTGTGGCACGATTAGAAACCATAAGAATGCTCCTTGCCTATGCGAGTAGTAATAATTTTAAGTTATTTCAAATGGATGTTAAGAGTGCTTTTCTTAATGGCTTTATTTCCAAAGAAGTTTATGTTGAACAACCTTCTAGATTTGAGATGGATAATTTTCCTAATCATGTGTTTAAATTGACTAAAGCACTCTATGGATTAAAAAAAGCCCCAAGGGTTTGGTATGAGAGATTTAGCTCGTTTCTTATTCAAAATAATTTCTCTAAAGGCAAGGTCAATACTACATTATTTATTAAAAAATTTAAAAATAATTTTTTTATTATTTCAATTTATGTTGATGACATTATTTTTTGTTCTACAAATGAATCTTTATGTGAATTGTTTACCAAAAGTATGAGTCAAGAGTTTGAAATGAGTCTAATGGGTGAACTTACTTTCTTTTTAAGCTTACAAATTAAACAACTTAGTAATGATATTTTTCTTAGCCAAAAAAAATATGCATTAGACTTGCTAAAATAGTTTAATATTGATAGTTCAAAGGCCATCAACACCCCTATGAGTACCTCCACCAAGTTAGACATTTACGAAAGTGGAGAAAGCTTTGATCAAAAAGCTTATAGGGGTATGATAGGTAGTTTACTATACCTCACGGCAACTAGATGTTAGAACTCTAGCTAGGAGAATCCTAAATTGAGTTTCATTGAAAGGGGCATTCATGTAAAACCTATCTAGCCGATCCCTATTAAAGAGGTGAAGAGGCCAGCTAGGGTTAAGAAAGTATTTCTTAGAAAAGCATTAGGAGTTGTAAAGGAATAGGAGTCTTGAGTAGGAGTCCTATTAGGAGTTAGGGTTTAGAAGCCCTATAAATAACCATGTATTCATCCTCTTTTTATAAGCAATAGATGAATCTTTTCTGTAGCCTTTAAGTAGCAATTTGGATGAATGAACCCCTATAGAGTTCCAAGGAGACCAATCCCCTAAAGAGATCAATCCCAAGCTAAGAATTTGCAAGGGTTCTATCACTTGGTATCAGAGTAGCATTCTTGGCATCTCGCTGCCCTTCCATAGTCATCCATCAGCTCTCCTCAGTCGTGCAAAGCAATTCCCACAATTACTTAAAAGATCGTCGGCGAACTCCGCCATCATCTCCACCACCGCAGATCATCCTTTGATCTCCCTGTGAATTACAATAGGTTTTGGTTTCCTACCTTATTGCTATTGCAATTTAGTTATCCTTATTCAAAAATCCAACCATCTATCTATTGAATCTCGGATTTTGATGATGAAGTCAATTGTCATTTGTTATCTAATCCATATGTTGAGATAAGTGTGCAGGATTAACTACGATGAAAGTAAGACATGCAGCAGGAGTTGCGCCGAAGTCAAGACTATGATCACGTTGGGGGTTCGAGAGTTCGACGGAAGTCCGGACGGTCATCGGAGGTTCTGCGGGAACAAATCCGAGAAGTCCAGGAGCTTGCCAAAGAAGCTCATTGGAACTCGCCAAGTGGATCGTCGCAAATCCAGGAGTTTGCCGGATGTCCGCCGGAGCATCGCCGGGGTTCGTCGGATGATCGCCGGAAGCTCGACGGAAGAAGCGATTGACGCACCGGAGCAAGTTACAGTAAATGTCTTGAAAAATATCATAGTTAGCATGATGATTAAATTAGAAATAGGAGGTGATCCCATTAACTTAATCTTGGGGCAATTGGGCCCTTGACAGACCCAAATTGGGCCGAATGGATCAGCCCATTTGGACCCAAATTCCCTGGCCGGCGGTGGCACCGCCCAATTGCCGAGCCTCGGAGTGAGGCTAGGCGGTGGCACCGCCTATGCTCAGTCTCGGAGTGAGACTGGGCGATAGCACTGCCCCTGTCAGGCGGTGCCACCGCCTGGGCTCAGTCTCTGAGTGAGACTGGGTGGGCGGTAGCATCGCCCCTATCAGGCGGTGGCACCGCCTGGGCTCAGTCTCCGAGTGAGACTGGGCGGTAGCACCGCCCCTGACAGGCGGTGGTACCGCCCGAGCTCGGTCTCCGAGCTCTGTCAGGCGATAGTACCGCCCATTTATGGCGGTAGTACCGCCAAGATCCTGAAAACATGGGATATGACATTTTTTAGCTCCAAATTCATGCATGAAAGGGCACCAAAACTTAGCATTTATTCTGAGATTTTGAGAGCTTAAAAGTGTTGTAAAAGGCTAGAAGTTCTTCTCCCTCTTTTCTTCAAAGTTTTGATCATTCAAGAGAGGAGTGAAAAATCTATAAGGGTTGTCTCCTAAGCCCGTCAAAAGGAGTGAAACTGTAAAAGGGTGGTTGGCCTTCGCCTATTGAAGGAAGGCCTCTAGTGGACGTCGGTGACCTCATCGGAGGAGGAAGCCAAAAGTGGATGTAGGTCAAGATTGACCGAACCACTCTAAATCTTGGTTTGCATTTACATTTTGTTCTCTATCTTAACTGCAATTACTTCCATAGCTTTACTTTAACTGCACTTTGCTTGATCTTAAGTTAAAGCAATTTCCGAATCGACTTTCATACCGAAATCGTTCTTATCGTACGAACGTCGTTTTAATCGTCAAAAGTTTTCCGCTGCACTAATTCACCCCCCCCTCTTAGTGCTTTTGATCCTAACACTATCAACCTAAAGTAATTCCCACAATTGCTTAAAAGATCATCGCCTAACTCCGCCATCATCTCCAACATTGTGGATCATCCTTTGATCTTCCCATGAATTACAATAGGTTCCGGTTTCCTACCTTACTACTACTGCAACTTATTCAAAAATCCAAAAAGAAATTGTTCCTATATTGCTGCATAAACTTTTTATCACAAAGTTTTCATCCCTACGACAAAAGATACATTGCAGAATTTCAACTATATAGCATAGTCTATTTGATCTTGCTACCATGTTTTTTCTATCCAAATCTCTACAAAATTTTTAAGATAGCTTTGACACTTCATAATAGCAGATTTCTCTTTAGTTTTATCAAAAAATTCTCAATATAAACTATTGATATTTTATGTCCAAGCTACTATACTTGAAAATCTGTATGATAAAATTTCAATCGCATAGCATAGTTTGTTTGATCTTATTACTATATTTTTTCTATCCAAAACTCTACAAAATATTTTTAATAGTTTTGACACTTCCTAATAGCAGATTTCCCTTTAGTTTTATCAAAAAATTCTTAATATAAACCATTGATCTTTTACGTCTAAGCTGCTATACTTGAAAATCTGTATTGTAAAATTCCAACCGCATAGCATAGTTTGTTTGATCTTGTTACTATGTTTTTTCTGTCCATATCTCTACGAAATTTTTTTGACAACTTTGACACTTCCTAACAGCAGATTTTCCTTTAGTTTTATAAAAAAAAATTAATATAAATCATTGATCTTTTACGTCCAACCTGCTATACTTGAAAATCTACATTGTAGAATTCCAACCGCATAGCACAGTTGTTTGATCTTGTTACTACATTTTTTCTATCTAAATCTCTACAAAATTTTATGACAGTATTGATACTTCCTAATAGTAGATTTTCCTTTGGTTTCGTGAAAAAATTCTCAATAAAACAACTGATCTTTTACATTCAAATTGCTACACTTTAGATGTAAAAATCTGCTATAGTATCTTTCCGTGATCCTTAATTCTTCCGAACTTTCCACCACTCATGCCATTAACCCATCAATAGAAAAAAGACAGGGACATCTCTAATCTACAAGTATATGCTATGACTTCTCAAGATCTAATTGATGCCAAATTTGAAGCATTGGAATCTTGGATTGAATCGCGGCTTGAATCACGCTTGGAGGACAAATTATGCGCTTTGTTTGCAGAATTCAGAATTGGACAACCGCCGAGTCCAACCAAATTGCAACAAGGAGAGGGTTTAAAGAGACCTCTAGAGAAGGAGGGACAGCCCTCCAACATGCTTCAACCACACATGAGGGTGGACTTCCCACGATGGGAAGAAGGAGACCCGGCGGGGTAGATTTCACGCGCTGAATGTTACTTTCGCTACTACCGAATGTCGGATGATGCTATGGTGAAAATTGCTATCATCTACCTTGAAGGAGATGCTATTCAATGGCACAATTGGTTGGAATACAATCATGGGGCTCCGACCTGGAATCAATTTAAGAACGCACTGTTGAATCATTTCGGACCTACAGAGTATAAAAATATTGATGGCCAACTCGTAAAGATTCGACAAACCTCTATGATTCAAGAGTACCAAACCAGGTTTGAGAAGCTATCCTACCTTGCTCATGATTGGATTGACCGTCAATTGTTAGGAACATTCACTGAAGGACTCAAGCCAGAGATAAAAGGGGAGGTTAAGGAGCGGCAGCCCCGTACCGTGACAGCTGCGATTTCTTTAGCCCAAATACAACAACGGCTCAACCAAGATGCTCTGTGGATGAGAAATTCTCCTAGGCCCATGACATATAAGCCTCCTTCTGCTCCTAGCCATCTTTCACTACCAAAAAAATTGACAAGAGAAAAACTATGTGATCGATCAGCAAAGAGTCTTTGTTGGCATTGTGACGAGCCGTGGAACCACGATCATCATTGTAAAAGGGGCCATCTCCTACTAATTAAACCTCTTGAAGATATGGAGGAGGAGGTTTAGGAGCATGAGAAAGTGGTCACGGATGAAGAATAGCAACTAGTTGATATTACGATGCATGCCCTTGCCGGTTACGCGAACCCGCAAACGATGAAAGTGGGAGGACTTCTGAAGCAACAACCTATCACTATTCTTATTGACACTAGGAGCACTAATAATTTTATGAATAGTAAGGTTACTATTCGGATGGCCTTACCTATTGAGAATTGCAGCAAGTTTGACTTTAAGGTCGCCGACGGATGGATTTTAAAATGTGATCATAGGTGCCCACAAGTGAAACTATTGTTGTAGGACCAAGAGATAATTGCAGATTTCTTCCTCCTCTCTCTTGATGATTATAAGGCTGTGCTCGGCATCAAATGGTTGACAACATTAGGTGATGTTTCCTAGAACCTTGTGAGTTTCTCTATCCACTCAATCATCTTTAGGACATGGTTCTAAACTGGTGTCCCCTCAATCATCCTAGCACCGAAGAGACTCTTGGATATCTCATATCGCTGAGTCCTTCCCTATTCCTTAAATTATTTATTGATACGTAGGAGAATGAATCTGACATCCATCTTTTCATGCTCTCTTTGTAACTCAAGAGTCATGGAGCCTAACTTGTAATATTGAGTAAGAGTGGAGTCATCTATATACTTCACATAGCGAACATTCTTATCTTTACTTGCCCCTTCCTCGATTGTAGGAATCACTAATACCCAAGGGTGATGCAAAATGTGGGGTGGGGGGGTAAAGCTGTCACGCCCCCCGAATTTAATCCATTCAGGAGGTGTGACCCTATCTAAAATCAATAATATTATAATTCATCATCACAAATCAATCCAAGATTCAATCTAACATTTAAGGATACTAAGAACCATTCAAATCAATATTCACAATTCATAAACCTGTACATTTCATAAATTACTCCACTTCACTTAGAGATTCATAAAATCCAAAGGCAACTCAACTAAACATCAACCACAACACAAATCCATATTCGTAGAAATATATACCATCACAAAAATATTATTCACCATGAGTTCATATACTTATACAACATAAGCTTATCATTCCATAAACATGAGCGGTCCATTAAACTTTTACATCACATAAGTATCAACATATCCTTAACATTACATCAGAAGTAAAGTATACTATACAACAAAAACCTATCAACCAACAAAGATTAGTCCAAAATCTTCTAGCCTTTCAGTGCTTCAACCCAATTAGAGCTTTTCAGTGCGTGATAAGCTATCCTGAAAAATTTATATAACAACAGGGTGAGCATAAAGAGCTCAGCAAGCGACTAACATATCCATGGCGGTAGGAGAAATTCAAGCAGGCTTAGTATCAAGACAACAAAAGCAGAAATACAAGTGTTCATTTGAAATCATCTCATTTGGTATAAAAATCACAAAGGTTTCCTCATTCGAAAACAAGCGTTAGACATAACAATACGAGAAAGGAAATTGGAGCATTTCATTGGCAAAATAAGCATTTAGGCATGTATCAAATGGCACATGAAGCATTTCAGTAGTGTATATCAAAGGCGTAAGAGTGTTTGAGAGCATAACAATGACATACGAAACACTCCAAAGTATAACAAGTGAACCGAATAGTAAATACAAGCTTGTATTTCATTTTTGAGGTAGCATGCATTCTATTTTTATCCAAAGCCTAAATATAAACTCATTAGCAAAGCCTTAAGCTAAGATAAAACTTCTTCTTCTTCAATTCTCTCTCCTTCTCTTCTCCTTCAATTCCTTCTCCTCTTCTCAAGTTACGTTGGCTGCAAAGTTTCCCTTAGTTGTGCCTTAAATTACTTAGGTTTGGCTTATACTAAAATAGTGAGGTGGCAAGCATGCATGGAGGTTTAGGTGTCAACTTTAGAATAAGTGCAAGTGGCTCATCCTTACTAATGCCACAAGTCCTCCATATAATTTAATATTGATATAATAAACTGAACTATTAAAGTACTATATAAGCTTTTTTTTTTTTTAAATGAGGGATGTTACACTCTCCCCTCCTTAAAAGAAAATTTAATCCTCTAAATTTGTCATACCTCTTTCGGGAAAAGATGAGGATAAGCTTTCTTCATTTCTTCCTCTAGCTCCCAAGTCGCTTCATTTGCAGGATGATGCTTCCAAATTACTTTAACCAGAGTGATGATTCTATTTCTTAAGATCTTCTCCTTTTTATCAATAATCTGAATGGGCTCTTCCTTGTAAAACAAGTCTTTCTCAATCGCAATCGGCTCATACTCAATGACATGAGAGGGATCAGGTATATACTTTCGAAGCATTGACACATGAAATATATTATGGATATGACACATCGATAGTGGCAAGGCAATCTTGTAAGCGACAGAGTCAATTCTTTCGAGGATCTCAAAAGGTCCAATGAACCTTGGGTTTAACTTTCCTTTCTTTCCAAATCTTATAACGCCTTTGGAAGGGGAGACCTTTAGGAATACAAAATCCCCTACTTGGAACTCGATATCTCGTCTTCTATTGTCTGCATAGCTCTTTTACCGACTTTGAGCAACCTTTAGCCTTTTTATGATAACCTGAATCTTTTCAGTAGTCTCTTGTACTTTATCTAGTGCTAACAATTTTCTATCACCAACTTCCTCCCAACATATAGGCGTTCTACACTTTCGCCCATACAATGCTTCATAAGGAGCCATCTGGATGCTCGAATGGTAACTATTATTATAAGTAAACTCAATAAGAGAAATATCTTTATCCCATTCACCTCTCCAATCCATAACATAGGCTCTAAGCAAATCCTCAAGTACTTGAATTGTTCTTTCAGATTGACCATCAGTCTGAGGGTGATAGGCAGTGCTAAACTTTACTTTGGTGCCTATAGAATCTTGTAATCTCCTCCACAATCTAAAAAGAAATCTGGAGTCTCTGTCCGAGATGATCTCCTTCGGGACACCATGAAGTCTTACTATTTCATCAACATACAAATTTGCAAGCCTATCAAGAGAATAAGTCATATTGATTGGTAAGAAATGTGCAGATTTGGTTAACCTATCAACAATGACCCAAATAGCATCATGCTTTCTAAAGGTTCTAGGTAGTCCTGAAACAAAATCCATAGTAATGCATTCCCATTTCCATTCAGGAATATCTAAGGGCTGTAACAAACCTCTAGGTCTCTGGTGTTCTGCTTTGATTTGCTGACATGTCAAACAACCTTGAAACAGATGTGCAATGACCTCTTCTTCTACTGGTTCAATCATAAGAAGTCTCTCTTTTCTACAGTGATGCTCGCGGCTCCACGGCTCGTCGCCCTGGTGCCAACATAACTCCTTTGTAGATCGCTACCGAAGCTCTTCTCTTGTCATCATTTTTGGAGCAAGAACTTGATTGCTAGTAGAGGGGGGTGAGGGCTCTGCATTGTAGGTTGAGAATCGATCCTAGTTCTTCGGGCTTCATGGTTCAATCGCTCCTCTTGATGTCGTGTGAAAGAGATGGCTGCCATAAGCGTGTACGGTTGTCGTGCTTTAACTTCTCCCCGGATCTCCGGCTTCAAGCCCTCAATGAAGGTCCCCAATAGCTGTTTTTGAGACCAATCACGAGTTTGATTAGATAACATTTCAAACTGGTTTGGTACTCCCGAACGGTAGAGGTTTGTCGGATCTTTGCTAGAACGTCAATGTTCTCGTAATCGGTTGGTCCGAAGCGGATCAATAGTCCTTCTTTGAATTGTCGCCATGAGAGAACTCCATGAGCATATTTAAACCAGTGAAACCATTGTATGGAATCCCCTTCAAGATGTATAGCTGCAATTTCCACCATAGATGCATCCACGGTTTTGTGGTACCGAAAATATCGCTCCGCACGCGAGATCCAACCAATCGGGTCTCATTCGTGGATAGTTGAGATCAGTCATTGAACCTCTCCTCTCTTGGAAGTCATCTCTTCGGGCTTGGTGCGATTGGTTAGAGCTCTCTCCTTGATGTGATTTCTTCGAGCTTAGTGGTCGGCCCAAACTGAGTTCGGTAAAGAGAGTCCGAATCTTATCCTCCATTCGCGCCTCCAAGGCTTCGAATTTAGCATTGATTGCCTCCCTAGATGCCATAGAATATGCCTCCAAATCTGTGATGTTTAGATCTCTCTTTTGTTGTCGGGTTAAAGGCAAGTATGGGTTGAGAGAAGTGATGGTCGAAAGGGTTGGTGGATTGGTGGATGTAGGCTGCGGTTTAGGCTTGTTTTGTGACAGTTTTGGGTGCAGTTTGAGGGTGTGGTTTGGTGGAGTTTTAGGGCTACCGATGAAGGTTTTAGATCTGTGGTAGATGGCAGCAAAGGTTTGATAGAAATCGGTGGAAGTTTGCTGCAGAATTGTGTTATCTTGTAAGAGCAGAATTATCATCGAAGAAACATCGGATTCTCGATGAAATTTCCATCAAAACTTGAGAGATTTGAGGAGAGAATTGGCAGCAAAATCTCAGTTTATATGGCAGCAAGGATGTCCAATTTAATCAAGAAAATTTTGGCAGTATAATAGCAAGGAAATTGGTGTAAGTTGCGATAGTAGAATTCTCGTCGAAAAATTTCAACGGTTTTGTGATGAAAATTTGCAGCAACACAAAATTGTTTTTAGAGATATATTCCTCAATAGATCAATCTTAGATGGAAGCCAAGATGATCTATAAAGTGTAGAGAAAATTTCGTTCAAAAAAGATTACAAATAGATCGGTTAAGGCAACAATATGCGGCTGAAATTTTCTGCAGCACAGATTTTGAAGTGTAGCGGATTGGACGTAAAAGACCAGTGGTTTATATTGAGAATTTTTTGATAAAACCAAAAGGAAATCCACTGTTAGGAAGTATCAAATCTATCATAAAATTTTGTAGAGATTTGGATAGAAAAAATGCAATAGCAAGATCAAACAAACTATGCTATGCGGCTGAAATTTTATAGTGCAGATTTTTAAGTATAGCAGATTAGACGTAAAAAAGATCAATGGTTTATATTAGGAATTTTTTGACAAAACCAAAGAGAAATCTGCTATTAGGAAGTGTCAAAGCTGTCATAAAAATTTCGTAGAGATTTGGATATAGAAAATATAGTAGCAAGATCAAACAAACTGTGTTGTGCGGCTGAAATTTTACAGTGCAGATTTTCAAGTACAGCAGATTAGATGTAAAAGATCAATAGTTTATATTGAGAATTTTTTGATAAAACCAAAGGGAAATCTACTGTTAGGAGGTGTCAAATCTGTCATAAAACTTTCGTAGAGATTTGGATAGAAAAAATGCAGTAGCAAGATCAAATAGACTGTGTTATGCGGTTAGAATTCTGCAATGTATCTTTCGTCGTAGAGATGAAAACTTTATGACGAAAAGTTTATGCAGCAATATAGGAACAATTTTTTTTTTAGATTTTGAATAAGGATAACTAAATTGCAGCAGCAGTAAGGTAGGAACCCAGAACCTGTTGCAATTCACGGAGAGATCAAAGGATGATCTGCGGTGGTGGAGATGACAACGAAATTTGGTGACGATCTTTTAAGCAATTGTGGGAATTGCTTTAGGCGACTGTGGAGAGATAATGGATGGCTGTGGAAGGGCAGCGAGACGCCAAGAACGCTGCTTTGATACCAAGTGTTAGAACCCTTGCAGATTCTAAGCTTGGGGTTGATCTCTTTAGGGGATCAGCCTCCTGGAACTCTATAGGGGTTCCTTCCTCCAAGTTGCTGCTCAAAGGCTGCAGAAAAGATTCATCTATTGCTTATCAAAAGAGTAGAAATACATGACTATTTATAGGGTTTCTAAACCCTAACTCCTAATAGGACTCTTACTCAAGACTCCTACTCAATTAAGACTTCTACTCAAGACTCCTAATAGGACTCCTACTCAAGACTCCTATTCCTTTACAACTCCTAATTCTTCTTTATGAAATAACCTCCAAACCTAGTCGGCCTCTTCACCTCTTTAATAAGGGTCGGCTTAGGTAGGTTTTACATGAATGCCCCTATCAATTAGGACTCTCCTAGCTAGAGTCCTAACATTTCCCTTCTTGTATCAAAACACATCCAAGACCCTTTCTTGAAGCATCAGTATAAACTATAAATCCTTCATTACCACCGGAATAGTGAGAATAGGGGCACTAGTCAATCTTCTTTTTAATTCTTAGAAACTTTGCTCACAATCACTACTCCATTCAAATTTCACATTCTTTTGAGTCAGTTTGGTGAGGGGATGAGCAATTTGAGAAAATCCCTCCACAAATCTCCTGTAATAACCTGCCATGCCCAAGAAACTTCTAATTTCTATTACATTTGTTGGCACTTCCCAATTAACTACTGCTTCCACCTTCTTTGGATCAACAGATATGCCTTTCCTGAAATCACGTGGCCTAAAAGCAATTTCCTTCAACCAAAAGTCACATTTGCTGAACTTTGCATACAGCTTCTTTTCTCTTAGTATAGATAATACATCTCTCAAGTGTTTATCATGCTCTTGATTACTCCTTGAATTACAAATATGTCATCAATGAATACAGTTACACAATTATCTAAGAGTGGCTGAAATATTCTATTCATTAGTTCCATAAAAGCTGCAGGAGCATTAGTCAAGCCAAAAGGCATTACTAAAAATTCGTAGTGACCATATCGAGTTCTAAAGGCTATTTTTAGAATATCCTCCTTCTTGACCTTCAACTGATAGTAGCCTGATCTTAGATCAATCTTGGAGAATACTTGTGCACCCTGCAATTGATCAAACAAGTTATCAATCCTGGGTAGGGGATACTTGTTTTTTATGGTCACCTGATTCAATTGTCTATAATCAATACAAAGTCTCAATGTCCCATCCTTCTTCTTAACTAATAGCACTGGAGCACCCCATGGTGAGACGTTGGGTCGAATAAAACCCTTATCTAACAACTCTTGTATTTGCTTCTTCAATTCCTCGAGCTCAAGTGGTGCCATTCTGTAGGGAGGCTTAGATATTGGGGCTGTCCCAAGGACTAAATCAATAACAAATTCACCTTCTCTCTCTGGAGGTAGTCCAAGCAAATCCTCTGGGAATACATCAGGGAACTCTTTAGCCACGGAAATTTCATTTAGGTGAATTTCTTATTCTGAATGTTCCTTTACACATATAACATAATAAGAACATCCCTTCTGCATAAGGTGTTGAGTTTGAAGTGCCGATATTAAGCAAATAGGCAAATCATGCCTAATACCCTCAAAGTAGAAGATAGGTGTTAGGACTCTAGCTAGGAGAGTCCTAATTGATAGGGGCAATCATGTAAAACCTACCGAAGCCGACCCTTATTAAAGAGGTAAAGAGGCCGGCTAGGGTTTGGAGGTTATTTCTTAAAGAAGAATTAAGAGTTGTAAAGGAATAGGAGCCTTGAGTAGGAGTCCTATTAGGAGTCTTGAGTAGATGTCTTAATTGAGTAAGAGTCTTGAGTAGGAGTCCTATTAGGAGTTAGGGTTTAGAAACCCTATAAATAGTCATGTATTCATCCTCTTTGATAAGCAATAGATGAATCTTTTCTGCAGCCTTTTGAGCAGCAACGTTGGAGGAAGGAACCCCTATAGAGTTCCAGGAGGCCGATCCCCTAAAAGAGACTCAACCCAAGCTTAGAATCTGCAAAGGGTTCTAACACTTGGTATCAAGCAGCGTTCTTGGCGTCTCGCTGCCCTTCCACAGCCATCCATTATCTCTCCAACAGCCGCCTAAAGCAATTCCCACAAGTTGCTTAAAAGATCAGTCACCAAATTTCGTTGTCATCTCCACCACCGCAGATACATCCTTTGATCTCTCCGGGAATTGCAGATCTTTTGATCTCCCATTGAATTGCAACAGGTTCTGGTTTCCTACCTTACTGCTGCTGCAATTAGTTATCCTTATTCAAAAATCTAACACTTGGTATCAAAGCAGCCATCCATCTTCCCTCCATGGCCGCCCAAAGCAATTCCCACAATTGCTTAAAAGATCGTCATCAAATCCCACCGTCATCTCCACCACCGCAGATCATCTTTTGATCTCCCATTGAATTGCAACAGGTTCTGGTTTCCTACCTTACTGCTGCTGCAATTAGTTATCCTTATTCAAAAATCTAAAAAAAAAAAAATTGTTCCTAATTGCTGCATAACTTTTCGTCGTAAAGTTTCGTCTCTACGACGAAAGATACATTGCAGAATTTTAGCCACAAAGCACAATCTGTTTGATCTTGCTACTGCGTTTTTTCTATCCAAATCTCTATGAAATTTTTATGATAGCTTTGACACTTCCTAACAGTGGATTTCCCTTTGGTTTTATCAAAAAATTATCAATATAAACCATTGATCTTTTACATCTAATCTGCTGTACTTGAAAATCTGCACTGTAAAATTTCAACCGCACAACACAGTTGTTTGATCTTGCTACTATATTTTTTCTATCCAAATCTCTACGAAATTTTTATGACAGCTTTGACACATCCTAATAGCAGATTTCCCCTTGGTTTTGTCAAAAAATTCTTAATATAAACCATTAATCTTTTACATCTAAACTGCTATACTTGAAAATCTGCACTGTGAAATTCCAACTGCATAGTACAAATTGTTTAATCTTGCTACTATATTTTTTTGTCCAAATCTCTATGAAATTTTTATGATAGCTTTGACACTTCCTAACAGTGGATTTCCCTTTGGTTTCGTCAAAAAATTCTCAGTATAAACTACTGATATTTTACATCCAATCTGTGACACTTGAAAATCTATGCTGCAGAAAATTTCAGCAGCATATTGTTGCCTTAACCAATCTATTTGTAATCTTTTTGAACGAAATTTCTTCTACACTTTATAGATCATCTTGGCTTCCATCTAAGATTGATCTATGAGGAACTCATCTCTAAAAACAATTTTGTGTTGCTGCAAATTTTCATCACAAACCGCTGAAATTTTTTGACGAGAATTCTGCTATCGCAACTTGCACCAATTTCTTTGCTGTTATACTGCCAAAATTTTCTTGATTAAATTGGACATACTTACGTCATATATACTGAGATTTTGCTATCAATTCCCTCCTCAAATCTCTCAAGTTTTTTTATGGAAATTTGTTGAGAAACCGCTGTTTCTTCGATGACAATTCTGCTCTTACAAGACAACACAATTCTGCAGCAAACTTCCACTAATTTCTATAACCTTTGGCTGCCATTCTACCATAGATCTAAACCTTCATCCATAGCCCTAAAACTCCACTAAATCACACCCTCAAACTGCCCCAAAAACTGCCACAAAACAAGCCTAAACCGCAGCCTACATCCACCAATCCACCAACCCTTCGACTATCACTC
>CM017188.1:31763762-31968762 GCA_004837865.1 Musa balbisiana
ATCAGTAGCGAAGGGGAGGTTCGAGAGGTCGACGGGAAGTCCCGGACGGTCATCGGAGGTTCTGCGGGAACAAATCCGAGGGGTCAAGAGAGCTTCGCCAAGAAGTAATCGGAACTCGCCAAGGGATCGTCGCAGTCCAGGAGTTTGACGGAAGGCCCGCCGGCGAGCATCGCCGAGGTTAGTTCAGATGATCGCCGGAAGTTCGCCCGGAAAGCTCGACGGGAAGAAGAAGCGGCTGTAGCAACGGAGCCAAGTTGCAGTATATGTCTTAAAAATATCAAGTTAGCATTGCTGATTAAGTTAGAAAGGGGCGGTGATTCCCATTAACTTACCTCTTGGGGCAATTGGGCCCTTGATAGACCCAAATTGGGCCGAATGGATCAGCCCATTCGGACACAAATTCCTGGACTCGGCTGGCGGAGGCAACCGCTTAGGGCGGCAGGTGCACCGCCAGCTTGCCGAGCCTAGGAGTGGGGCTGGCGGTGGCACACAGCCGCTGTCAGGGGCGGTGGCACAGGCCTAGGCTCAGTATCACTGGCGTGATGACTGGGCGGTTAGCACCGCCCCTGTCAGGCGGTGGCACGCCTGGGCTCCGGCTTCCAAGTGACGGAAGTGGGCGGGGGGTAGCATCCGCCCCCTGTCAGCCTGGTGTAGGCCACCGACTGAGGCTCAGTCTCCGAAGTGAGACGGGGCGGTAGCACGCCACTGACGGCGGTGGTACCGCCCCCGGAGAGCTCAGTCTCCGAGCTCTGTCAGTGCGCGTTGTTAGTACCACCCATTATGGGGGATTTATTACAGCCAGACCCGAAAACAGGGATATGACCGTCTTTGATTGCTTTCCAATTCAAATCAGTTTGGGGCCTATATAGAACCCCCCCTTCTACTGCATACAAGGGACGAAACGTAGCATTTATTCTGAGGATTTGAGAGCTTAAAAGTGTTGTTAAAAGGCTAGAAGTTATCTCCCTCTTTTCTCTCAAAGCTTTGATCATTCAAGAGAGAGTGAAAAATCGTAAGGGTTGTTCTAAGCACGTCAAAAGGAGGCGGGTGAAACTGTTATAAAAAGCGGTGGTTGGCTCGCCTATTGAAGGAAGGCCGAGTGGACGTCGAATGACCTCAGGAGAAGGAAGCCAAAAGGGATGTAGGTCAAGATTGACCGACCCACGCATATCGGTTTGCATTTACATTTGTCTCTATTCTTAACTGCAAATACTGCCATAGCTTGCCTTTAACTGTAATCCTTGATCTTAAGTTAAAGCAATTTCCCGATCGAATTTCATACGAAAATCGTTATTAGTATTTCTACGAAGTCGTTTAAATGTCGAAAGTTTTTCCGCTTCGTTACTTCACCCCCCTCTTGTGCTCTGATCCTAACTAAGAGGTATCAAAGCGGGGTACTTCAAAGATTTAACCCACGAGAGATGCTACGCCGGGGCACAGGGGTCCTTCTCTCCACATCCACCAATGTTCAATGGGACGGACTACAACATATTGGAAGACCCGAATGAGGCTTCTTCCTTATATTATGGTTTTGAAAGTTGGAATCTTGTTGAAAAGATGTTCGAAAGTCTTCTTTCCAATGATCGATTGGAATGAATTGGAAAAGAAAGACTTTCACTTCTTATGCAAAGGCTATGAATGCTTATTTTGTGCGCTTCGATAAAAAATGAGTTCAAACGTGTTTTCGGTGTGTGTGAATACCGCGTTTGATTATTTGGCATTACACTGCAAGTGACTCACGAAGGCACAAGTAGAGTGAAAGAAGTCGTAAAAATCAACCTTTTGATACATTCATTTGAACTTTTCCGGATGAAACCGAGGCGAGATATGGCGACATGTACCCCACGTCACGGACGCGTAAATGGTTGAAAAGGAAATCGGTGTTAAGTTGTTCAGATTTTGAGCTCGTAACTAAGATTCTAAGATCCTCTAAGAGTTGGGACCATAAAGTCATGATATTCAAGAGGCAAAGATATAAAGGGAGTATCACATTAACTTAATCTTGGGGCAATTGGCGGCCTTTGATAGACCCAAAATTTGGCCGAATGGATCAGCAATTCGGGACCCAAATCCCTGGGCCGGCGATGGCACGCTAGGTCGGCGGTGGCCACCGCCCAGCTGCCGAGCCTCGGAGTGAGGCTGGGCTTGGTGGCCACCGCCCCTGTCAGGCGGTGGCACCGCCTAGGCTCAGTCTCGGAGTGAGACTGGGCGGTAGCACCGCCCCTGTCAGGCGGTGGCACCGCCTGGGCTCCGTCTCCAAGTGACCGGGTGGGCGGTAGCACCGCCCCTGTCAGCGGTGGCACCGCCTGGGCTCAGTCTCCGAGTGAGACTGGGCGGTAGCACCGCCCCTGACAGGCGGTGGTACCGCCCGAGCTCAGTCTCCGAGCTCTGTCAGGCGGTAGTACCACCCATTTATGGCGGTAGTACCGCCAGGACCCCGAAAACATGGGATATGACATTTTTGAGCTCCAAATTCAAATCAGTTTGGGGCCTATATAAACCCCACCCTTTCATGCATGAAAGGGCACCGAAACTTAGCATTTATTCTGAGATTTTGAGAGCTTAAAAGTGTTGTAAAAGGCTAGAAGTTCTTCTCCCTCTTTTCTTCAAAGTTTTGATCATTCAAGAGAGGAGTGAAAAATCTGTAAGGGTTGTCTCCTAAGCCCGTCAAAAGGAGTGAAACTGTAAAAGGGTGGTTGGCCTTCGCCTATTGAAGGAAGGCCTCTAGTGGACGTCGATGACCTCATGGAGAAGGAAGCCAAAAGTGGATGTAGGTCAAGATTGACCGAACCACTCTAAATCTCGGTTTGCATTTACATTTTGTTCTCTATCTTAACTGCAACTACTTCCATAGCTTTGCTTTAACTGTAATTTACTTGATCTTAAGTTAAAGCAATTTCCGAATCGACTTTCATACCGAAATCGTTCTTATTATTATACGAACGTCGTTTTAAATCGTCGAAAGTTTTTCCGCTGCACTAATTCACCCCCCCCTCTTAGTGCTCTTGATCCTAACAATTGGTATCAAAGCGGGTTAACTCTCAAACGGATTAAAACCCAAGAGAGATGGCATACGCCGGAAACCAAGAGGGTCATTCTATCACACATCCACCCATGTTCAATGGGACGGACTACACCTATTGGAAGACCCGAATGAGGATCTTCCTTATTTCTATGGATTTTGAAATTTGGAATCTTGTTGAAAATGGATTTTCGAAGTCTTCTCTTCCAATGATCGATTGGAATGAATTGGAAAAGAAGACTTTCACTCTTAATGCAAAGGCTATGAATGCCTTATTTTGTGCGCTTGATAAAAATGAGTTCAACCGTGTTTCGGTTTGTGAAACCGCGTTTGATATTTGGCATACACTCGAAGTGACTCACGAAGGCACAAGTAGAGTGAAAGAGTCAAAAATCAACCTTTTGATACATTCATTTGAACTTTTCCGGATGAAACCGAGCGAGACTATTGGCGACATGTACACCCGTTTCACGGATGTCGTCAATGGTCTAAAAGGACTCGGTAAAAGTTTTTCAGATTTTGAGCTCGTAAATAAGATTCTAAGATCCCTTCCTAAGAGTTGGGACCCTAAAGTCACTGATATTCAAGAGGCTAAAGATTTAAACAACTTCCCTCTTGAAGAATTAATCGGGTCATTAATGACCTACGAAATGACTTGCAAAGCTCATGAAGAGCAAGAAGACATCCTTCCAAAGAACAGGAAGGATATGACACTTAGAACTCAAGAAGACCACTTGAGAGAGAACTCAAGTGATGAGGACTTTGACGATGACTTGGCACTTCTAACAAGAAGATTTAAAAAATTCATTAAAAGAAACAAGTTTAAAAATGACACAAAAAATAAATTTGAACCCAAGAAGGACCAAGTTATTTGCTACGAATGCAAGAAACCGGGACACTACAAAAGTGAATGTCCCCAAGTCAAGAAAAGAACACCAAAGAAGAAGGCACTCAAAGCAACGTGGGATGACTCAAGTGCGTCCGAAGAAGAGGAGTCAAACACCGAGCAAGTTGCTCACTATGCCCTAATGGCCATCGGAGAGGAGGTAACCAATTTAATTGATGCAGATTTATCATTTGATGAATTATTAAATGCCTTCCATGACTTATTTGATGAATGCAAAACTATTAGTAAAAAATTCAAATTGCTAAAAAAGGAGCATAATAGTCTTACTTGTAATTTCGATAAATTAAAATCTGAATATCATGATAGTTTAGCTCCATGTATAAAATGTCATGATCTAGAAACTCTCCAAAAGGAGAACTTGCTACTTAAGGACACCTTGAAGAAATTCGAGGTTGGTAGCAAATCTTTGAACATGATCCTTACAAATAAGGGTCACGTTCCTAAAAGAAGTGGAATCAGATTTGTGAGAAGTCCTCACCAAAATCCAACCACCTTCATAAAAGGCCCTATCTTACATGTTTGGCACCAAAGCAAATGCAACTTTTGTTGCAAATATGGACATAAAACTTATCAATGTCCATTCAAGAAAACTAGTCCGAACAAACTGATTTGGGTTCCTAAAGGAACCATAATCAATTCTATGCAACATGATAAACAAGTTAGATCAGTTTTTGAGGCACCCAAAAGTAAATGGGTTCCTAAAAATAATCCTTTCTTATAGAAACATACACCATCACAAGCTAGGAGCAAGAGATGGTACCTTGATAGTGGATGCTCAAGGCATATGATCGGAGATCCATCTCAATTCTCTAAGCTCTCTAGCATAGACGAAGGCTATGTCACCTTCGGAGACAACAGCAAGGGTAAAATCATTGGCAAAGGAACCATAGGTAACAAATCCAACTTCTTTATTGAAGATGTTTTGTTAGTTGATGGTTTAAAACATAACCTCTTGAGCATTAGTCAATTATGTGATAAAGGATATATTGTCAAATCTGAATCTAATGCTTGCATCATTGAAAAACCCATACAAAAACACATCTATGATTGTATTAAAACAAAATAACGTATACACTATTGACATCAATGATCTTTGTAATGAAATGTGTTTCACGGTTTTGAATGAGGATGCTTGGATTTGGTATAGCAGATTAGGTCATGCTAGCATGAAACTAATCACTCAAATATCATCCAAAGAACTTGTAAGAGGAATTCCTCATATCAAGTTCATCAAAGATAATGTGTGTGATGCTTATCAATTAGGAAAACAAATTAAGGGTAGTTTCAAATCTAAGAATCAAATAAGTACCTCTAGGCCCTTACAATTGATCCATATGGACTTGTTTGGACCTATCTCTACATCAAGTCATTGTAGATGACTATAGTAGATGACTATAGTAGATACACATGGACTTATTTCTTAAAACATAAAATGAATGCTTTAGATATTTTACCAAGTTTTGCAAACTTGTCCAAAATGAAAAGGGTTCTATGATTTCGTCAATTAGAAGTGATCATGGTGGTGAATTTCAAAACCATGATTTTCAAGAATTTTGTGAATTTAATGGATATAATCATAACTTCTCTACTCCAAGAAATCCTCAACAAAATAGAGTAGTAGAAAGAAAAAATAAAATTTACAAGAAATGACAAGAACCATGTTGAATGAACATAGCCTACCCAAATATTTTTGGGCCAAAGCCGTAAACACTGCATGCTATATTTTGAATAGAGTTCTAGTAAGACCCTTACTCACCAAAACTCCCTATGAGTTGTGGAACAACAAAAAACCCAATGTTTCATATTTTAAAGTTTTTGGGTGTAACTGTTTTATCTTGAATGAAAAGGATGCCTCAGGAAAATTTGATGCTAAATCCGATGAAGGAATTTTCCTTGGTTATTCTTCGGTTTCTAAAGCTTTTCGTATCTTCAATAAAAGAACTTTAATTATAGAAGAATCCATTCATGTTGTTTTCTATGAGATTTTCGAAATCAAGAAAAATGATTTTGATGATGATGTTAATTTTGATTCTTTGAATTTAAATGAAACCCCTTCTCCAACTAGCAACTTGGATGAATCCACTTCCGAAACATCCTTACCCAAGGATTGGAAATATGTAGATGCTCATCCTAAGGAGCTAATTCTAGGAGACACATCTAAGGGGGTTCAAACACGTTCTTCTCTTAAAGAATTTTGTGCCAACGTCGCTTTTCTCTCCCAAATTGAACCTAAATGTATTGACGAAGCCATGAAAGATGATTCATGGATTATCGCAATGCAAGATGAGTTAAATTAATTTGAGAGAAATGAGGTGTGGAAGCTTGTTCCTAGGCCAAATGACCATTTAGTTATTGGTACTAAATGGGTCTTTAGAAACAAGCAAGATGAATATGGTATCGTGGTTAGAAACAAGGCTAGATTAGTGGCCAAAGGTTTCAACCAAGAAGAAGGTATCGATTATGAAGAAACCTTCGCTCCTGTGGCTCGATTAGAAGCCATAAGGATGCTCCTTGCCTATGCTAGTAATAATAATTTTAAGTTGTTTCAAATGGATGTTAAAAGTGCTTTTCTAAATGGTTTTATTTCCGAAGAAGTTTATGTTAAACAACCTCCCGGATTTGAAAATAATAGCCTCCCTAATCATGTGTTTAAATTAACTAAAGCTCTCTATGGTTTAAAACAAGCCCCTAGGGCTTGGTATTAGAGACTTAGTTCTTTTCTTATTGAAAATAATTTCACAAAAGGCAAGGTTGATACTACATTGTTTATCAAGAATTCTGAAAATAATTTTCTCATTGTTCAAATTTATGTTGATGATATTATCTTTGGCTATACAAATGAATCTCTTTGTGAATCTTTTGCTAAAACCATGAGTCTTGAATTTGAAATGAGTTTGATGGGAGAATTAACCTTTTTCTTAGGCTTACAAATTAAGCAACTAAGAAATGACATCTTTATTAGTCAAACTAAATATGCTTTAGATTTGCTAAAAAGATTTAATATGGAAAGCTCAAAAGCTATTAACACTCCTATGAGCACCTCCACTAAATTAGAAGTTGATGAAAGTGGAGAAAGTTTCGATCAAAAAACTTATAGGGGTATGATAGGAAGTTTACTTTACCTCACTGCAACTAGACCAGATATCATGTTCAGTGTAGGATTTTGTGCTAGGTTTCAATCGAACCCTAAGATATCTCAAAGTGGTTAAAAGAATACTTAGATATCTTAAAGGTACCACAAATCTAGGATTATGGTATCCGAAAACCGAGAAGTTTGAGTTAATTGCTTATGCTGATGTAGATTTTGCTGGATGCAGATTAGATAGAAAAAGCACATCAGGAACATGTCAATTTTTGGGACATGCTCTTGTTTCCTGGTCATCTAAGAAACAAAACTCGGTTGCACTATCAACAACCGAAGCCGAGTATATTGCAGCTAGTGCATGCTGTGCACAAGTTGTGTGGATGAAAAACACCTTAGAAGATTATAAAGTTTATCTTAAAAATATTCCCATTAAATGTGATAACACAAGTGCTATATGTTTAACAAAGAATCCCATTCAACACTCAAGAACAAAACATATTGATATTAGACATCACTTTATACAAGATCATGTCACTAATCATGATATAGTTATAGAGTTCATTGATACTAAACATCAACTAGCTGATATTTTTACAAAGCCTTTGAGTGAAGAACAATTTAATTTCATTAGAAGAGAATTAGGAATGTTAATGTGTCCGAATGCTTGAACTCATTAAATCTATTTTTCGGATTCAATAATCAAATCACTTAATTGCTATGATGATTTTACATGATTACATGCCTTAATAATATGTTGGAAATTATGTGTTTTGGATATAAAAATTTCCATGATAATGAGCATGTTTTATCTTCATGATTATATTGGAAAATCTATAGCAAAACCTTGTCCGAATGCATGAAAGTGTTAAATTTTATTTTAGGATTTTCTTGATATCTTATTCTCTTCCGAACTTAATAAGCATATGTCATATCGAGTTTGATTCATATCATTGATTTTTGACATATGGAATCAATTAGCAAATACATCTTTCATAGGCTTATAATGTGAAAAATATTTTCGAGAAATGGATTTGATAAAATGATTCCTTCTTATAATTTCCTTTTTGAAAAAGGAAGATTTTTTACTTGCAAGGATATTGATTCACATACATATCTTGATCCTTGTGAAAATAAAGCGTGATTTAATCTTTCCTTGAGATGTTTGTATAATTGGTATCCTATCACTCATTGTTGAAAAATTACCTATCACTCACTTGTGTTTAAAATTTGCTTATATCGTTCTCCTTTTTGTTGATGACAAAGGGGGAGAAATATATGAATTGATACTATGAGTGTCATATTTGAATTTGAATTATATTAAAAAAGCTTGCATCGAAATATATGGTAAATTGATAATAGAAATGTTATGATTGCTAAACACTTTGAAATATTTGCATTATGTTAAGATATCAAGAACTTGCATCGTAATTTTACATGTTGATATCTTACCATATGATGAATTGCTACCATTACTATCATTCACATTTGAAATGTAAAACTTGAAAATGGATGTCAAGCCTTGACATCATTTTCAGAGAGATACATTATGATAGGAATCATGATGGAAGTATTGATAAGGTTAAATAATCTTAACTTATCAATATGTCTCTTGAATTCAAAGGCTTTGAATTCAAGAATGACTTATCTTGAGTATGGCATAAAGATAGGGGGAGTTAAAGTTAACTCCGTTATCAATTGATTGTCATCATCAAAAAGGGGGAGATTGTTGAATCTCGGATTTTGATGATGAAGTCAATTGTCATTTGTTATCTAATCCATATATTGAGATAAGTGTGCAGGATTAACTACGATGAAAGTAAGACATGCAGCAGGAGTTGCGCCGAAGTCAAGACTATGATCACGTTGGGGGTTCGAGAGTTCGACGGAAGTCCGGACGGTCATCGGAGGTTTTGCGGGAACAAATCCGAGAAGTCCAGGAGCTTGCCAAAGAAGCTCATCGGAACTCGCAAAGTGGATCGTCACAAGTCCAGGAGTTTGCCGGAAGTCCGCCGGAGCATCGCCGAGTGTTCGTCAGATGATCGCCGGAAGTTCGCCAGAAGCTCGACGGAAGAAGCGATTGACGCACCGGAGCAAGTTGCAGTAAATGTCTTGAAAAATATCATAGTTAGCATGATGATTAAGTTAGAAATGGGAGGTGATCCCATTAACTTAATCTTGGGGCAATTGGGCCCTTGATAGACCCAAATTGGGCCGAATGGATCAGCCCATTCGGACCCAAATTCCCTGGCCGACGGTGGCACCGCTTGGGTCGGCGGTGGCACCGCCCAGCTGCCGAGCTTCGGAGTGAGGCTGGGCGGTGGCACCGCCTAGGCTCAGTCTCGGAGTGAGACTGGGCGGTAGCACCGCCCCTGTCAGGCGGTGGCACCACCTGGGCTCAGTCTCCGAGTGAGACTGGGTGGGCGGTAGCACCGCCCCTGTCAGGCGGTGGCACCGCCCTGTCAGGCGGTGGCACCGCTTGGGCTTAGTCTCCGAGTGAGACTGGGTGGGCGGTAGCACCGCCCCTGTCAGGCGGTGGCCACCGCCTGGGCTCAGTCTCCGAGTGAGACTGGGCGGTAGCACCGCCCCTGACAGGCGGTGGTACCGCCCGAGCTCGGTCTCCGAGCTCTGTCAGGCGGTAGTACCGCCCATTTATGGCGGTAGTACCGCCAGGACCCCGAAAACATGGGATATGACATTTTTGAGCTCCAAATTCAAATCAGTTTGGGGCCTATATAAACCCCACCCTTTCATGCATGAAAGGGCACCGAAACTTAGCATTTATTCTGAGATTTTGAGAGCTTAAAAGTGTTGTAAAATGCTAGAAGTTCTTCTCCCTCTTTTCTTCAAAGTTTTGATCATTCAAGAGAGGAGTGAAAAATCTGTAAGGGTTGTCTCCTAAGCCCGTCAAAAGGAGTGAAACTGTAAAAGGGTGGTTGGCCTTCGCCTATTGAAGGAAGGCCTCTAGTGGACGTCGGTGACCTCATCGGAGGAGGAAGCCAAAAGTGGATGTAGGTCAAGATTGACCGAACCACTCTAAATCTCGGTTTGCATTTACATTTTGTTCTCTATCTTAACTGCAACTACTTCCATACCTTTGCTTTAACTGCAATTTACTTGATCTTAAGTTAAAGCAATTTCCGAATTGACTTTCATACCGAAATCGTTCTTATTATTATACGAACGTCATTTTAAATCGTCGAAAGTTTTTTCGCTGCACTAATTCACCCCCCCCTCTTAGTGCTCTTGATCCTAACAGTTTATGCTATAACATATTGACTCATATAGGCATATGTATATTCCCTTGTTCCGCATTTACTTTCGATATGTGCCTAATCCAGTTTCATCCTTTTGGATATTGAATTCATCTAACCTTCTTATTTGAATTGAGCTAAATATGATTGCTTGGGATCCGTGTGCACTCTTGCTTTTATTTCTTTCAAATCTAAATACACTTATGAAAGATTATTTGCTTGCATCGTATTGACTCGTAAAGGCACATGTACATTTTGTTGTTCTGCGTGTGCTTCCGATATGTGCTATTTATTGTTCATACTGTCCTTTTGTACTCTGGTATTTGTGGGATAATGTGAACCTTTACCAGAAATGGTAAAGTCAGTTATGCATAGAGCCTCTGATACTCTACCGGCCCCCTCTGACTTCACATAGACGTGGGTGGATGGAGCTCCCAGATGTGGGAGACTTCTATCTGGTGGTCATTCAGAAATGGATGAATCACATTCTGTCTGTGGTCCCACTACACCTTCCGTATGTTTGATATGTTATCCAGAGCTTTAGTTATGTATTTCTGTATGCGCTTTGGATAAGAAAGATATGAATATAACGTCAAATACGACGTTTCAGCTTCTGTTTCGTATCAGTCTTTGATATGTTTCGAAATGTTCGTATACCATTGATATGCTTTGAAATATTTCATATGTTATTGATATGTTCTAAAATGTCCTATTTGCCATTGATATGCTCAGAAATCTTTCATACGTCATTGATAAGCTCCAAAACGTTTCATTGGTTACTAATGTGCTCCAATTACTCTATGCTCCATTTGTTATGAATCAAATATGTGTGATTGAAATAACATTTGTGATTCTGCACCTAGTGAGATTTCGTCTATGAAGTCTTTATAATTTGCATTGTATTTTGAAACCTTATTTGTTTGGAAGTTATCCTCTTTTACCGTGGATATGTTAGTTACCTGCTGAGCTTTATATGCTCACTCCATTGCTATATAAATTTTTCAGAATAGCTTGTCGCTTGCTTAAATGTTAAAATTGGGCTGAGGTAGTGGAAAGCTAGAAGATTTTGGGTAGATCTTTATTAGTATATATGTTTTGTCGTATAAGCATACCCTGCGACTAATGAAATGTTAACGGTAAATCTAAGCTTGTGGATTTTGTATAAGTTTAAAGAACCTCTCATGTTTAGAATTCTGGAATGTTAAGTGTAATTTATGTTATGATATGAACTTGTGGTAAACATTGGTTTTGTGATTGTATAGACTCCCACACTTGTGAATTTATGTTGTGATTATTATTTTGGTGAGTTGGGTTTAGATTTTATGAATCATCGAGCGATGTGTTGTATGATTATAAACTGCACAGGTTTTATGTATTGTTAGATATTTGAATGTTTTTAGTATCCTCAAATGTTAGTTTGGATCCTGAATCTATTTATGATGAAAATTTTAATTTTATCGATATTTTTGAGGGGCGTGACAGTTCAAGAGTCCGAAGATTCGTCGGAAGTGCTGTCGGAACCAATTGAGAAGAAATCGGGGACTTACCGAAGTTTTCGGAAGTCCGCCGGAGAGATCATCGGAGGTTCGCGGAGATCACCGAGAAGGCTCGGCTACTCGTTGAACTCGCTAGAAGATCTGGAGCCTGCTGGGAGTCCATAGGAAGAAATCCGAGGGTGTATCGGAAGTCCGTCAGAAGATCGCCAGAAAGCTCGCCGGAACGAGACTCGACGTTTGCTGTTTAAAAACTTGCTTAGGACTATGTTTTCAGTTGCGTAGCTTGCATGTAATTAGGGTTAGGATTATGGGATAATCCTATATCTTGGTTAGGGGCCAATTGGGCCTGAATGTGACTTGGTTTGGGCCGGACTTGAAGCCCAACCAGTGACCCGTAAGGTGGCACCGCTAGTAAACGATCAATGTGACATTGATAGGCAATGGCATCGCCAGCTCCGGAAACCCAAGAGAATTCAAAATTTGGAGCCCAAATTTAAATCCCCTTGGGGTCTATAAATACCCCTCAATTCACAGTAGAGAAAACAATCTTTGAGCAGCAATAGATTGAGATAAAAGGCTTAGCAAAGTCTTTAGCAAGTCTTGTTTTCAATTGCTTGAGTGTTTACCTCCTTCTTTCTCGTTGAAAATTTGTAAGAGTGTGAACCACTTGTAAAAGGTTGTAAGAGGGGTATTTGTTCTTCCCTTCAAAGTGATTTGCTAGTAGAAGTTAGGAGCCTCATCGAAGAAAGCTTCGCAAGTGGATGTAGGTCATTTGACCGAACCACTTTAAATTGGTGTGTTCCTTGAATGTGTGAGTACTTACTTTTCTGAAATTGTTATTTACACAGTAGCAAGCTTATGGTTTTCTTCTCACTTTACTTGAGCTACTTTTATCAAGTCATTCATTATCTAATCGAAATCTCTACGCCTTTACGAAATCATTTTCAAACTTACAAGTTTTAATCCGCTGCACTAATTCACCCCCCCCTCTTAGTGCCGCTCCGATCCTAACAATTGGTATTAGAGCCACAGTTTTCTATTTTGGTTTAACACCCAAATAGAAATGACTCTTTTCTACTTTCAAGAGGGTTACTCTCTCATTCATCCTCCCTTTTTCAATGGGACGGACTACATTTATTGGAAAACTCGAATGAGAGTTTTCTTACTTTCTTTGGATTTGAATTTATGGCACATTGTCAAAAATGGATTTTAAAAATCTTCTCTTCCGATGAGCGAATGGGATGAATCGAAGAAGAAGGTTTTTGCTTTGAACGCAAAGGCTATGGATGCCTTATATTGTGCACTTGATAAAAATGAATTTAATCGTGTCTCAACTTGTGATTCGGCTTTTAATATTTGGAGAACTCTTGAGGTCACTCATGAAGGCACTAGCCGAGTGAAAGAGTCCAAAATCAACATTCTTGTGCATTCTTACGAACTTTTTTGGATGAAACCAAGTGAGTCCATCGGAGACATGTACACTCGTTTCACGAATGTCATCAATGGACTCAATGCTCTTGGTAAAGGTTTTTCTAAATTTGAACTAGTAACTAAAATTTTAAGTTCTCTTCCAAAGAGTTGGAATCCAAAAGTTACGACCATTCAAGAGGCTAAGGATCTTAAAATATTTCTACTTGAAGAACTAATTGGGTCTTTAATGACCTACGAAATGAACAATGTGACAAAAAGGGAACTCGAGAATAACCTTCCAAAGGACAGGAAGGATTTGGGACATAGAACACAAGAAGACCACTTGAGCATAAGCTCAAGTGATGGTAAACTTAAACTACAAATGAAATAAAAATTAAAAAGCAAAAAGAACGAAATTACTTGCTTTGAACGCAAAAAGAAAAACAAAAATTAGGATGAATTGAGCTCCTCTGAAGACGAGAAGAAAATCAAGAAATGTGAGGTGGCAAACTACGCCTTAACGGATTTCAACGATGAGGTAATCGAAACCCCCTTAATTTATTTTGAAATTACTTGATGTTTTCCATGATGCATTTTTTTTAAAATTATTTTTCTTGAAAATTATATGTTTTATGTTAATGGAATAAAATGTTAGATTTAAATCTAATGATCATATGTATGTTTTTCTTAAGAAGAAAAAATGTGTATCTTGATGATTTCCGATTTTGATTGAAACCATACTTAATGTCTTAATGAAAATATTAAGAAGTTTAATATCTTGCTTAATGATCATGCATGCCTTTTGTATGGAAAACTAAGCATGAAAAGATTGATTCACCTAAAAAGAAAAATGCATAACTACAACAAATAACAAAATTATTTTGGTTGAAAATACCTTATGCTCAATGAAACCATGATTGATGAATATGCTTTATGATTAATAATTTCTTTGCCTTGTATATCCTATCATGATGAGTATTTTGAAAATAAATGAAATCATGTTTGATTTGAAATAATACATAATGATCATGCTTAATGAGTTTTCTTTCGAAATGATGCATGATGATTTTTGTGATTATCGAACTTTACGATCTTTTGAAAGATCTTTTTTGGCGTTAATGAATGATGCATGGATTTGGCATAAAAGAAAAGAACAAGCATGTATGAAATCAATCAATGAGTTGAAACAAAAGGAGGAAAGCATTTTTCTTGAAAAATTTTCTTTTTTCTCTATCTTATCAATTTTTCACTAAGAGACCAATAAAATTATTTGTCTTTTTGAATCTCTTGAAAGTAAGGTTGAGAGTTTGATAATTTTGATGATTTGAATTTGAAATGAGTTTTATCAAAATCATGATATTGATTTCTTGGAATAACATGAGATTACCTTTGATGATCATTTTGATTATTTTGATTCATGGAATTTTGGATTCATGACTTGATCTTTCATTTGTTTATGAGATGGTTGAAATCTTTGTACCTTTTAATTATTCCCTTCTCCTTTCAATTTTTGAATTTATGCATATTATATGTTAAACATTTGAAACCATGTTTTGATATCATGCATATCTAAGAAATGTTGTTTTAACATAAATGAAATAGGCATGCTTATATGAAATAGTGTAAGTGTCATGCTTGACGATTGTATACTTAATGATGCATAAAGTTGTAATGAAAATATTGAAATTTTGATACCATGACTTGACGATTTTATGCATGAGATTTTAAAGTTATACATGATGATTTTTGTGGTTTATAGATCTTGATGGTTTTTATGACGAAATTTATTTTTCGATCCTAAATGATTGATGATATATATATATATATATATATATATATATATATATATATATATATATATATATATATATATATATATATATATATATATTGGCACAAAAAGGACAAAGGCATGCTTGTATGAAACAACTAAATAGAGAAAAGTATTTTTCTTGAAAATTCTTTTTCTCTATCTTATTAACCTTGATGAATCTATTTTATCATCTTGAAAATGATTTTGATTTGATGATTTGAATTTAAATGAGCTTTATCTTGATTTTTCGAGATTTATAACTTGAGATTTACCCTATAAAAATCAAGATCTTTTATCCTCAATGTTTCTTTTTAGCATCTACTATCCAAATGAATCATGATTGGTATCATTGCTATATTTCTCCTTGTCGTGCACTAAAGAGAAAATTTTCCTAAATGAATCATGATTTTTCGGAACCACAATTCCCTTTATGATTCATAATGAATTGAGAAATTTTATATACTTGAATTAATATCTTGTTCTCCAATAAGATTAAATGAATTTTATCTATATCATGATCCCCTAAGATTTTCCTTTATTTAAGAGGAGATTTTTCAAAAGAAATCATGTCTTTTGGTATTATCTTTTCATGATATAATTTTTATGCAATTCCTTGTATTCATGAAATATTTATCTCATCACCAAATAACTCTTCTTGATATTCCTAATGTGATGAAATGAAATTATGCATGAAATACAAATGGGGAGAAGTTTTGATCATGCATGGTAGGATGTAATTTGATAAATTAATACCATCATGATTTAAAACATTTATGATTTGAAATTATGCTTGCAATTGCTTTTTATTATATGTGATGTATTGCATATGATGTGTATCATGAATGCTTTAAATGATAAATGTTTTGATATCATGATTGATGATTTTGTTTTATGCATGAGATTTTTGAAATTATGCAGGATGAATCTTGTAATTTACGGATTATTGATTTTTACCATAATGAAAGTGCCTTATTGATCCTTGTCGTCATAAATTTCGCACTTTCAGTTTTAAATATGATACATGTTTTTATTTGACATAAAAAAAGGGGGCATGCTTGAATGAAATAAGTCACATGAATTGAAACAACTAAAAGAGAAGAACATTTTTCTTGAAAATTATTTTTCTCTATCTTATTGATTTTGATGAATCTATTTGTATTATTTTTATGAATCTCATGGATTATGAAAATGATTTAAATTTAATGAGTTTTATTGAAATCATGATCTTGATTTCTTGCAATTATAATTTGAATTTTCTATTGAATGAATCAAGATTGTTTTCTATTTAAAAGGAGATTTGTCAAAATGTTTTATGGTCTTTTAGTATTCATGATCTTGATAATTATGTTTTGAAACTTTATGTAAATCAAGATTGTTCATCATAATTCTCTCATTTTATAAAAGAGTAGATTTTCTATGTGAATCATAAGATTTTATGTGCATGAATTGAGATTTTATTCTCCTATGATTCTTTTTGCTATTAACTAACAAGAAACTTATTCTTGTAAACCATAATATGTTACTTGATATCTTGATAATTTATAACTTAAGTTTTCTTTTTGAATCAAGATTGTTTCCTATCATGCTTTCTATTTACAAAAGAAAAAAATTGTCAAAAATGATATATGTCTTTTAACATTCATTTTTATCTTTGTTAATTACCCTTGTCATGATTTGAAGATTATAGTAAAGGGAAATGAATTGCATGATTGTATTGTTATTCCCTTCTTTTTGACAATGACATAGGGGGAGCAAATTTTACTAGCTTGCATACTTCAAGAAGAAGGAAAAGTGCTATCTTGCAAATATCAAAAGAAGTAATATGTGCCAAGTTACACATTTTGAAAAGAGGCAAAATAGTCCATCTTGCACATCTTTTTGCTAACTTTTTATGTGTAAAAGTTGATAACTTGCATACTATAAATTTGCATACCAAATGTGCAATCTTGCCTATCTCAAGATGCAAAACATGCTAATTTGCACTTTGCAATGGAAGCAAAATTGCTAGCTCAAACATTGCAAAGGAAGCAAAAGTTTGCTAGCTTGCAACTTGCATATTTCAAGAAGCAAGAGTTGCTTTCTTGAACATCTCTAATTTGCTAGCTAGCATGATGTATAGCTTACTATCTTGAACATCACAAGCTTGCCTATCTTAAGAAACAAAAATTGCAAAAGTGCTATCTTGCCTATCTCAAGAAGTAAAACTTGCAACTTGCATATTACAATAGGAAGCAAGAATAATGAGATTACACAAGAAAGCTATATTGCATTTGCTTTTGAAATTTTTGCTAGCTTGTATGTAGTAAAAATTGTATATCGTAAAAATTGCTAGCTTGTAGTCTAAAGAGAAGCAAACAGTTGTTATCCCAAGAAAAGCAAACATGATAAAACTTGCATCTTTATTTGCTAGATTGCATGATGATTCTATATTTATTATGCAATGATTTGAACTTTTTATCTCTAAACACATAAGAGTTGGGACTTCTTTTTGTTGATGACAAAGGGGGAGAAGTAAGTTGATGACATGCATGATTTGATCATGACATGTTGCTTGGATTTTTGAATCCAAGAGTTTCTATCAATATGGCATATTGATAGGGGGAGTTTGTTTAAACTCCGGGAGTTAAAGTTAACTCCGTCATCAAGTGGTTGTCATCATCAAAAAGGGGGAGATTGTTGAATCTCGTATTTTGATGATGATACCACTTAATATGTATTTATGATTTTATCTGCGTTTTGAGTGACGTAGGATGCTTCAATCAGGATGAGACAATTAAAGCAGGAAAACCATGTTGGGCCGGAGGAACATGTCAGAAAATTGGACGTCGGGCCGGTGGATCGGTCGACGTATTGACAAAAGGCTTCGGGCCGTGGATTCGAGCATCGGGCCAAGAAGAGTGGAGATTGTGCCAAGGATATCATAGTTGTGGAGTCAATTGGCCGATTGGACAATAGGTCGCAAGAGAGGACGATGCGCCGAAGAATCGGATGAAGCGTCGAGGGACCACTGACATGCCGGACAACTTGATTAATTGCTTAGGATTAATTGTCTTGATTGAAGTTTTATTTTAAGTATGCAGGATTAACTATGATAGCTTGAAGACATAAAACAAGTCTATCAAAGTCAAGTTCGATAGGTGTTCGAGAGTCCGAAGATTCATACGGAAGTGCTGTCGGAACCAACCGAGAAGAAATCGGGGACTTGCCAAAGTTTTTGGAAGTTCACCGGAGAGATCATCGAAGGTTCACGGAGATCACCGAGAAGGCTCGGCTACTCGCTGAACTTGCCACAAGATCGGGAGCCTGCTGGGAGTCCACTGGAAGAAATCCGAGGGTGTATCGGAAGTCCGCCGAAAGATCGCCAGAAAGCTCGCCAGAATGAGACTCGACATTTGCTGTTTAAAAACTTATTTAAGACTATGTTTTTAGTTGTGTAGTTTACATGTAATTAGGGTTAGGATTATGGGATAATCCTATATCCTGGTTAGGGGCCAACTGGACCTGAATGTGACTTGGTTTGGGCTAGACTTGAAGCCCAACTAGTGACCCATAAGGTTGGGTCGTGGAACCGCCGGACTGGGTCGTGGCACCGCCCAGAGCCCGAAAGGTCGGGCAATGGAACCACCGGACTAGGCGGTGGCACCGCCCAGCACCCGAGAGACTGAGAGGCGGTGGCACCACCAGTAAACGATCAGGCATCACCAGTAAACGATCAATGTGACATTGACAGGTGGTGGCATCACCAGTAAACGATCAATGTGACATTGACAGGTGGTGGCATCACCAGTAAACGATCAATGTGACATTGACAGGTGGTGGCATCACCAGTAAACGATCAATGTGACATTGACAGGTGGTGGCATCACCAGTAAACGATCAATGTGACATTGACAGGTGGTGGCATCACCAGTAAACGATCAATGTGACATTGACAGGTGGTGGCATCACCAGTAAACGATCAATGTGACATTGACAGGTGGTGGCATCACCAGTAAACGATCAATGTGACATTGACAGGTGGTGGCATCACCAGTAAACGATCAATGTGACATTGACAGGTGGTGGCATCACCAGTAAACGATCAATGTGACATTGACAGGTGGTGGCATCACCAGTAAACGATCAATGTGACATTGACAGGTGGTGGCATCACCAGTAAACGATCAATGTGACATTGACAGGTGGTGGCATCACCAGTAAACGATCAATGTGACATTGACAGGTGGTGGCATCACCAGTAAACGATCAATGTGACATTGACAGGTGGTGGCATCACCAGTAAACGATCAATGTGACATTGACAGGTGGTGGCATCACCAGTAAACGATCAATGTGACATTGACAGGTGGTGGCATCACCAGTAAACGATCAATGTGACATTGACAGGTGGTGGCATCACCAGTAAACGATCAATGTGACATTGACAGGTGGTGGCATCACCAGTAAACGATCAATGTGACATTGACAGGTGGTGGCATCACCAGTAAACGATCAATGTGACATTGACAGGTGGTGGCATCACCAGTAAACGATCAATGTGACATTGACAGGTGGTGGCATCACCAGTAAACGATCAATGTGACATTGACAGGTGGTGGCATCACCAGTAAACGATCAATGTGACATTGACAGGTGGTGGCATCACCAGTAAACGATCAATGTGACATTGACAGGTGGTGGCATCACCAGTAAACGATCAATGTGACATTGACAGGTGGTGGCACAGCCAGTAAACGGTCAATGTGACATTGATAGGCGGTGGCACTGCCAGCTCCGGGAAGCCAAGAGAATTCAAAATTTAGAACACAAATTTAAATCCTCTTGGGGTCTATAAATACCCTTCAATTCTCAGTAGAGAAAACAACCTTTGAGCAGCAATAGATTGAGATAAAAGGCTTAGCAAAGTCTTTAGCAAGTCTTGTTTTCAATTGCTTGAGTGTTCACCTCCTTCTTTCTCGTTGAAAATTTGTAAGAGTGTGAACCACTTGTAAAAGGTTGTAAGAGGGGTATTTGTCTTTCCCCTTCAAAGTGATTTGCTAGTGGAAGTTAGGAGCCTCATCGAAGAAGGCTTCGCAAGTGGATGTAGGTCATTTGACCGAACCACTTTAAATTGGTGTGTTCCTTGAATATTTGAGTACTGACTTTTCTGAAATTATTATTTACACAGCAGCAAGCTTATAGTTTTCTTCTCACTTTACTTGAGCTACTTTTATCAAGTCATTCATTATTTAATCGAAATATCTACACCTTTACGAATTTGTTTTCAAACTTACAAGTTTTAATCCGCTGCACTAATTCACCCCCCCCTCTTAGTGCCGCTCCAATCCTAACACCAATTAGGCTATTTTGGGCCAAGAGAAAGACCCATTTAGTGACCCAAGTTTGGGCTATATTGGGCCAAGTGGAAAGCAAAAATAATGACCCCCTAAGAGGTGGCACCGTCATGGCACAATCTCCAAAACTATGTCAAGCAGTGGTACTGCCTAGACACAGCCTCCGAGAGGCTACAAGCAGTGGTACTACTAGTCTGGGCGGTGGTACCACCCAGCACAGCCTCCCAAGCGATGGTACCGCCAGTTTGGGCAGTGGTACCGCCGAGTGGCAGGGTGCTAGGTAGTGGTACCGCCTAGTGCAGTGTTAGTGTCAGACTGACGCTGGCGGTGGTATGCCCTGTTAGGATCAAGAGCACTAAGAGGGGGGGTGAATTAGTGCAGCGGAAAACTTTCAATGATCTAAAAATGCATTCGTACGATAAAAACGATTTTGGTATGAAAGCCAATTCGGAAATTACTTTAACTTAAGATCAAGTGAAGTGCAGTTAAAGTAAAGCTAAGGAGGTAGTTGCAGTTAAGATAGAGAACAAAATGTAAATGCAAACCGAGATTTAGAGTGGTTTAGTCAATCTTGACCTACATCCACTTTGGCTTCCTCCTCCAATGAGGTCACCAACGTCCACTAGAGGCCTTCCTTCAATAGGCAAAGGCCAACCACCTTTTAAAGCTTTACTCCTTTTGATGGACTTAGAAGACAACCCTTACAGATTTTTCACTCCTCTCTTGAATGATCAAAACTTAGAAGAAAAGAGGGAGAAGAACTTCTAGCCTTTTACAACACTTTTAAGCTCTCAAAATCTTAGAATAAATGCTTAGTTTCGGTGCCCTTTCAAAGGGTGGGGTTTATATAGGCCCCAAACTAATTTGAATTTGGAGCTCAAAAGTGTCATCTCCCGGAATTTCGGGGTCTAGGCAGTACTACCGCCTAACAGAGCTCGGAGACCGAGCTCGGGCAGTACCACCGCCTAACAAGGGTGGTACCACTGCCCAACCTCACTTGGAGACCGAGCCCAAGCGGTGCCACCGCCTGACATGGGCGGTTCCACCGCCCAGTTGTCCTGGGAGACTCAGCTCCTGGGCGGTGCCACCGCCGACCAAGAATCTGCGTCCGAATGGGCTGATCCATTCGACCCAATTTGGGTCTGTCAAGGGCCGAATTGCCTCAAGATTAAGTTAATGGGATCATCTCCCATTTCTAACTTAATCATCATGCTAACTACGATATTTTAAGACATTTATACTGCAGCTTGCTTCGGTGCATCAATCACTTCTTCCGGTGAGCTTCCGGAGAACATCCGATGAACCCTCGGCGATGCTTCTGCAGACTTCCAGCAAACTCTGGGACTTGCAATGTTCCACTTGGCGAGTTCTGATGAGCTTCTTTGGCAAGCTCCTGGACTTCTCGGATTTGTTCCCGCAGAACCTCTGACGACTGTTCGGACTTCCGTTGAACTCTCGAACTCCCAACGTGATCATAGTCTTGACTACGGCGCAACTCCCGCTGCATGTCTTACTTTCATCGTAGTTAATCCTGTACACTTATCTCAACATATGGATTAAATAACAAATGACAATTGATTTCATCATCAAAATCCGATATTCAACAATCTCCCCCTTTTTGATGATGATAATCAATTGATAACGGAGTTAACCTTAACTCCCCCTATCTATATGCCATACTCGAGATAAGTTATTCTTGAATTCAAGAGACATATTGATAAATTAAGATTGTTTAACCTTATCAATACTGTTTACCTTATCAATACTCCATCATGATTCCTATCATGATGTCAAGGCTTGACATCCATTTTTAAGTCTTACATTTCAAGTGTGAATGATAGTAATGGTAGCAATTAATCAAATAGTAAGATATCAACATGTAAAATTACAATGTAATTTTTTAATATCTTAACATAACGCAAGCATTTCAAGTGTTTAGCAATCATAACATTTCATCACATGGCAAGATATCAACATGTAAAATTACAATGCAAGTTCTTGATATCTTAACATGATGCATATATGGCATAATGCAAATATGGCAATCATAGCATTTCTATCATCAATTTACCATATATTTCGATGCAAGCTTCTTTTGATATCTTAACATAATTTAAATTCAAATATGGCACTCATAGCAATCAATTCATATATTTCTCCCCCTTTGTCATCAACAAAAAGGAGAACGATATAAGCAAATTTAAACATAAGTGCGGTAATGATTCATGCCATAATTAGGCTCATGTGATTTTTCAATAATGAGTGATAGGATACCAATTATATAAACATCTTCAAGGAAAACATGACATGGAGATTACTTCTTCCTTTTTATTTGGTATTATCTTTTTGCATGGAGGAAAGTCATTTGTGAGATTCCTCGATTGAAGTTAAAATTAATTAGAGATTTAAATCACGTTTCATTTTTATAAGGATCAAGATATGTATGTGAATCAAATCCTTGCTAAAAAAAATCTTCCTTTTTCAAGAAGGAATTTATAAAAAAGAATCATTTCATCAAATCCATTTATTGAAAAAAAATATTTTTCACACGATAAGTCTATGAGAGATGCATTTGCTAATTGATTCTATATGTCAAAAATCAATGATATGAATTAAACTCTATATGACATGCTTATGAAAGCTGCATTAAGTCCGAAAGAGAATAATGTATCGTTAGGATCAAGAAAATTCGAAAATGAAATTTAACACTTTCATGCATTCGAACAAGATTTTGCTATAGATTTTCAAACACAATCATGAAGATAAAACATGCTTATTATTATGGAATTTTTTGTATCCAAAACACATAATTTCCAACATGTTATTAAGACATGTAATCATGTAAAATCATCATAGCAATTAAGTGATTTGATTATTGAGTCAAGGACATTCGAAAAATAATTTTAATAAGTTCATGCATTCGGACACATTAACATACCTAATTCTCTTCTAATGAAATCAAATTGTTCTTCACTTAAAGGCTTTATAAAAATATTAGCTAGTTGATGTTTAGTATCAATGAACTCTATAACTACATCATGATTAGTGACATAATCTCGTATAAAGTGATGTCTAATATCAATATGTTTTGTTATTGAGTGTTGAATGAGATTCTTTGTTAAACATATAGCACTTGTGTTATCACATTTAATGGGAATATTTTTAAGATGAACTTTATAATCTTCTAAGGTGTTTTTCATCCATACAACTTGTGCATAGCACGTACTAGTTGTAATATACTCAGCTTCGGTTGTTGATAGTGCAACCGAGTTTTGTTTCTTAGATGACCAGGAAACAAGAGCATGTCCCAAAATTGACATGTTCCTGATGTGCTTTTTCTATCTAGTCTATACCCAGCAAAATCCGCATCAGCATAAGTAATTAACTCAAACTTCTCGATTTTTGGATACCATAATCCTAGATTTGTGGTACCTTTAAGATATCTAAGTATTCTTTTAATCGCTTTGAGATGAGATATCTTAGGTTTCGATTGAAATGTAGCACAAAGTCCTACACTGAACATGATATCTAGTCTAGTTGTAGTGAGGTAACGTAAACTTCCTATCATACCCCTATAAGTTTTTTGATCGAAGCTTTCTCTACTTTCATCAACTTTTAACTTAGTGGAGGTGCTCATTGGAGTGTTAATAGCTTTGAGCTTTCCATATAAATCTTTTAGCAAATCTAAAGCATATTTAGTTTGACTAATAAAGATGTCATTTCTTAGTTGCTTAATTTGTAAGCCTAAGAAAAAGGTTAATTCTCTCATCAAACTCATTTTAAATTCAAGACTCATAATTTTAGCAAAAGATTCATAAAGAGATTCATTTATAGAACAAAAAATAATATCATCAACATAAATCTGAACAATGAGAAAATTATTTTCAAAATTCTTGATAAACAATGTAGTATCGACCTTGCCTTTTGTGAAATTATTTTTAATAAGAAAAGAACTAAGTCTCTCATACCAAGCCCTTGGGGCTTGTTTTAAACCATAAAGAGCTTTAGTTAATTTAAACACATGATTAGGGAGGCTATTATTTTCAAATCCGATAGGTTGTTCAACATAAACTTCTTTAGAAATAAAGCTATTAAGAAAAGCACTTTTAACATCCATTTGAACTTAAAATTATTATTACTAGCATAGGCAAGGAGCATCCTTATGGCTTCTAATCTAGCCACAGGAGCGAAGGTTTCTTCGTAATTGATACCTTATTCTTGGTTGAAACCTTTGGCTACTAATCTAGCCTTATTTCTAACCACGATATCATATTCATCTTGCTTATTTCTAAAGACCCATTTAGTACTAATAACAAAATAGTCATTTGGCCTAGGAACAAGCTTCCACACCTCATTTCTCTCAAATTGATTTAACTCATCTTGCATTGCGATAATCCATGAATCATCTTTCATGACTTCGTCAATACATTTGGGAGAGAAAAGCGACGTTGGCACAAAAATTTTACGAGAAGAACGTGTTTGAACCCCCTTAGATGTGTCTCCTAGGATTAGCTCCTTAGGATGAGCATCTACATACTTCCAATTCTTGGGTCAGGATGTTTCGAAAGTGGATGCATCCAAGTTGCTAGTTTGAGAAGGGGTTTCATTTAAATTCAAAGAATCGAAATTAACATCATCATCAAAATCAGTTTTCTTGATTTCGAAAATCTCATTGAAAATAACATGAATGGATTCTTCTATAATTAAAGTTCTTTTATTGAAGATACGAAAAGCTTTAGAAACCGAAGAATAACTAAGGAAAATTCCTTCATCGGATTTAGCATCAAATTTTCCTAAGGCATCTTTTTCATTCAAGATAAAACACTTACACCTAAAAACTTTAAAATATGAAACATTGGGTTTTTTATTGTTCCACAACTCATAGGGAGTTTTGGTGAGTAAGGGTGTTATTAGAACTCTATTCAAAATATATAGCATGCAGTGTTTACGGCTTTGGCCCAAAAATATTTGGGTAGACTATGTTCATTCAACATGGTTCTAGCCATTTCTTGTAAATTTCTATTTTTTCTTTCCACCACTTCATTTTGTTGAGGATTTCTTGGAGTAGAGAAGTTGTGATTGTATCCATTAAATTCATAAAATTCTTGGAAATCACAGTTTTGAAATTCACCACCATGATAACTTCTAATTGACGAAATCATAGAACCCTTTTCATTTTGGACAAGTTTGCAAAACTTGGTAAAATATCTAAAGCATTCATTTTTGTGTTTTAAGAAATAAGTCTATGTGTATCTACTATAGTCATTTACAATGACAAATGCAGATTTGCTACCTCCTAGGCTTGATGTAGAGATAGGTCCAAACAAGTCCATATGGATCAATTGTAAGGGCCTAGAGGTGCTTATTTGATTCTTAGATTTGAAACTACCCTTAATTTGTTTTCCTAATTGACAAGCATCACACACATTATCTTTGATGAACTTGATATGAGGAATTCCTCTTACAAGTTCTTTGGATGATATTTGAGTGATTAGTTTCATGCTAGCATGACCTAATCTCTTGTGCCAAAGCCAAGCATCCTCATTCAAAACCGAGAAACACATTTCATTACAAAGATTATTGATGTCGATGGTGTATATGTTATTTTGTTTTAATGCAATCATAGATGTGTTTTTGTGTGGTTTTTCAATGATGCATGCATTAGATTCGAATTTGACAATATATCTTTTATCACATAATTGACTAATGCTCAAGAGGTTATGTTTTAAACCATCAACTAACAAAACATCTTCAATAAAGAAGTTGGATTTGTTACCTATGGTTCCTTTGCCAATGATTTTACCCTTGTTGTTATCTTCGAATGTGACATAGCCTTCGTCTATGCTAGTGAGCTTAGAGAATTAAGATGGATCTCTAGTCATATGCCTTGAGCATCCACTATCAAGGTACCATCTCTTGCTCCTAGCTTGTGATGGTATATGTTTCTATAAGAAAGGATGATTTTTAGATACCCATTTACTTTTGGGTGCCTCAAACACTAATTTAAATTGTTTATCATGTTGCATAGAATTTATCGTGGTTCCTTTAGGAACCCAAATCAGTTTGTTCAGACTAACTTTCTTGAATGGACAATGATAAGTTCTATATCCATGTTTGCAACAAAAGTTGCATTTGCTTTGGTGTTGAACATGTAAGATAGGGCTTTTAATGACAGTGATTGGATTTGATGAGGACTTCTCACAAATCCGATTCCACTTCTTTTAGGAATATGACCCTTATTTGTAAGGATCGTATTCAAAGACTTACTACCAACCTCGAATTTCTTCAAGGTTTCCTTAAGTAGCAAGTTCTCCTTTTAGAGAGTTTCTAGATCATGGCATGGAGCTAAACTATCATGATATTCAGTTTTTAATTTATCAAAATTACAAGTAAGACTATCATGCTCCTTTTTTAGCAATTTATATTTTCTACTAATAGTTTTGCATTCATCAAATAAGTCATGGAAGGCATTTAGTAATTCGTCAAATGATAAATCTGCATCAATTAAATTCATTACCTCATCTCCGATGGCCATTAGGGCATAATGAGCAACTTGCTCGGTGTTGGACTCCTCTTCTTCGGATGCGCTTGAGTCATCCCATGTTGCTTTTAGCGCCTTCTTCTTTGGTGTTTTCTTCTTAGCTTGGGGACAATCACTTTTGTAGTGTCTCGACTTCTTGCATTTGTAGCAAATAACTTGGTCCTTTTTGGGTTCAAATTTATTTTTTGTATCATTTTTAAACTTGTTTCTTTTATTGAATTTTTTGAATTTCCTTGTTAGAAGTGCCAAGTCATCATCACAATCTTCATCACTTGAGTTTTCTCTCAAGTGGTCTTCGAAAGTTCTAAGTGTCATATCCTTCATATTCTTTGAAGGATGTCTTCTTACTCTTCATGACTTTGCAAGGATGTCGTCAATAGTTTAAAAGCTCTTGGCAAATATTTTCGAATCTTGAACTTATGAATAAAGTTTTACACTCACTTTCTAAAACTTGGGATTCAAAAGTAATAACTATTCATGAATAAAAAAACTTAAACTATTTTCCTCTCGAAAAACTAATTGGGTTTTTAATGACCTATGAAATGACTAATGTGGTACTTGATGAACATGAGAACCACCTTCCAAAGGACAGGAAGGATTTGAGATTTAGAACAATCAAAGACCACTTGAGCATAAGCTCAAGTGATGGTGAACTTGAACTCCTCACTATAAAATTTAAAAAGTTTATGAAACAAAAATTAAAGAACAAAATGAACGCAATTGCTTGCTATAAACGTAAGAAGAGGGAAGCACTTTAGGATGAATCGAGCTCCTCTGAAGACAAGAAGAAAATCAACAAAGGTGAGGTGGCAAACTACTCCTTAACAGCTTTCAACAATGAGGTTATCAAAATACCCTTAGTTTATTTCAAAATTACATAATACTTTTCATGAGTTATTTTAATTTAGTTTAAGAAAATTATATAAATTTTTCTTGAAAATTGCATGTTTAATAATGTAATGAAAATGTAAAAAAATTAGGAATCATGCTTATCTTTATGGTAATTTTGAAAATGATCATGAAAATTGCATGTTTTATGTTATAGGAATAAAATGTTAGATTTAAATCTAATGATAATCCTATATATGTTTTTCAAAAAGAAATAATATGTATCTTAATGATTTCCGATTTTGATTGAAACCATGCTTGATGTCTTAATGAAAATGTTAAGAGGTTTGATATCATGCTTAATATGAAATTATGCACGATGACTGTTGGGTAATTTATGATTTCTATGATGAGATTTGCTCTTTTGATTCTAAACTATGATGTATGGTTTTCATATGGAAAAAACTTGAGCACACTTATATGAAATCAATCACTTAAAATGAAACACATAAAAAGGAAAATATATTATCATTGGAATTAAAATGATGAATCAAATATCTTGTTTGAAGAAGCCTTGTTTAATGTGTTATACTTTTTTTAGTTTTGATGGTTTTTATGATGAAATTTACTTTTCGATCCTAAACATTGATGCATGTTTTTTTTTGTCATAAAAAAGATAAAGGCATGCTTGTATGAAACAAACAACTTCAAATGAAACACATAAAAGAGGAATACATTTTCCATCTCTATCTTATTGATTTTTCATTAATGAATCCATGTATATTATGCTTTTGTGAATCTCATGGAGTATGAAAATGATTTAAATTTAATGGATTTTATCGAAATCATGATCTTGATTTTTTGAGATTTATAACTTGAGATTTCTTATGCATGAATCAAGATATTATATCATTTGATCTCTTATGTTTCTCTTTGTCATTTACTAAAAAGAAAAATAATCCAATTCATGATATTGATTTCTTGATTTATAATACTTGAAATCTTTCTATGAATTAAGATCATTTTCTCCCTATTTCTTTTTGCCAAAAGAATATTTGTCAAAATGAATCATGTGTTTTGGTATTTCATGATATGATTTTTTTTTTTATATGTTCATGAAGAACTGATCAGCAACTTTTTCGTGATATTCATCATGAGATAAAATGAATGTGATGAAATGAAATTATGCATGAAATACTCATGAAAAATTATGATTATGCATGATAGGATTTGACATTTAGATACCATCATGATACTATGATTCGTTGCTAAAACGATGATCTGATGATTGATTTATATTTAGTACGATGTATAAAGTAAGGATGATATGTAAGGTTTTGGAATTGTGCATATTTTAATTTAAATCTAGAATGATGCACAAACATATTGAAAAAGGATTAATACTTTACCTTTGTCATAATCTGAAAATTGATATAAAGGGTCTTCTCTTCTTTTTGACAATGACAAAGGGGGAGATAAAAGATGCTAGCTCACACAATTCAAGAAGAAAGCAAAAATTGCACTTCTCAAAAGAGAAGAAAGAACTTGCTTCTTGAACATATCAAATTGTTAGCTTCCATGTTGTAAAATGATGTAATATTTTGTTAGCTTGTATTTTTGCAAAGGGAGCAAAAATAATCACACTTCTTAAAAGAGAAGAAATTGCTATCTTGAACATCACCGAGGATTGCTAGCTTACAACCTCAAGAAGATGCAAAAATATGCTATCTTGCACATCGCAAAGAAAAGCAAATTTGTAAACTTGCACAAGTCAAAATTATTGCTAGCTTGTATGTTGCAAAACTTACTTTCTTTTTCAAAAACTTGCTAGCTTGAACATTGCAAAACAAAGATGCTAAACTTGCACATCTAGCAAAATTTACAAACTTGCAAAACTCAAAATTTTTGCTAGCTTGCATGATGTAGAACTTGTTATCTTGCATTTGTTTTTAAAAACTTGCTAGCTTGCATGCTCTTAAATGATATGAATTTACTAGCTTGCATGATGATTAAACTTGAGATTTATTATGCAACGATTTGAACTTGTATCTCAAACACTTGAAAGTTACACTTCTTCTTTTTGTTGATGGCAAAGGGGGAGAAGAATGATCATGTTATGCATGATGACTAGTTGAAAACATTCATGATGAAATTTGCAATGACTTGAATTCAGCTTGAATTCAAGGTTCTATCAATATGGCATATTGATAGGGGGAGTTTGTTTAAACTCTAGGAGTTAAGGTTAACTCCGTCATCAATTGGTTGTCATCATGAAAAAGGGGGAGATTGTTGAATCTCGGATTTTGATGATGAAACCAATTGTAGTGTTGATCTAATATGCGTTTAAGTGACGTAGAGCTAACATCGATCAGGAGAGGTAAATTGATTAAAGTAGGATGAATTGGACATTGGGCCAGAGTAAATATGTCAGAATATTGGATGTCAGGCCGGAGGAACGGTCGACGTATTGGCAGAAGGCTTTGGGCCTAGAAGAGCAGACATTACACCAAGGAGATCGGAGTTGCGAAGGTCAATATATCGATTAGGCAAAAGCCATAATAGAGACAATGCATTGAAGGATCGGACAATGCATCGGAAGAACCAATGACATGCTGGACAACACATGATTAGTGCTTGTAATAATTTGCCTAGATCGAGTTAGGTTTTAGATTCTAATTGAGTTGGTTTAGAATATAATTAAACCAACTCAATTAGGGGCCAATTGGGCCCCAAATAGGGCTTTTTGGGCCAAGAAAAAGGCTCATTTAGTGACCCAAGTTTGGGCTATGTTGGGCCAAGTAGAAGGCCCAAACAGTGACCCAAGAGGTGGTACCGTCATGGTATAGTCTTCGAGACTATGTCAGGCGGTGGTACCACCCAAACACAACCTCCGAGAGGCTACAGGCGGTGGTACCGCCCAGCACAGCCTCCCAGGCGGTGGTACCACCCAATGGTAGGGTACCAAGTGGTGGTACCACCTAGTGCAGTGTCAATGTCAGACTAACACTAGCGGTGGTACCGCCTAGCACAGGCAGTGGTACCACCCGTTCCTAGGAAACCCGAGATGAGAAATTTTTAGGCTCCAAGTTTGAATCAACTTAAGGCTTATAAATACCCCCTCTCATCCCTGGTTAACATACACAAATACAGAGAGATTAAAAGTGGGAAAATGCTATTGCAAACACTTGAGAGATCCCCTCCTCTACTCTAAAGATTAGAATTTTGTTTAAGTGAGGAGTGAGTGCTTGTAAGGGTTGTCTCCTAAACCTATGAAAAGGAGAAGAGGGGTGTAAAAGGGTAGTTGGTCTTCGCTCATTGAAGGAAGATCAATAGTGGATGTCGGTGGTCTCGATGGAAGTGGAATCGGAGGAATGGATGTAGGTCGATGACGACAAAACCACTATAAATCTGGTTTGCTTTTCAATTGTGCAATTTACTTTAACTACAAACTACCATACTTCATTACTCTACTTACTTACTACCTTTAACACTCTTCCATACGCTTTCAAGCTATCTTTCTGAAATTGATTTTCATCGAACATATGAAGAATTTTTCAGAACTGTCGTGATTTTATCGTTGTACTAATTCACCCCCCCTCCTCTTAGCGCTGACCCTTTTCCTAACATCATTATATGTGGTTGTGATGGTTTTACTTTTGTAAATTTAGGATACTTTGGATTGAATATTTGATCAAGTGTAACTCATGTAATTTTTCTCAAACTAATTCAAATTTCTCTATAACTATTATAATATAACTCTAGCAAGTTTAGTATTATATTTCATAATTGTTTTTGAATTTATGGTGACTAATTATCCAAATAGGGTGCTTTTGGTTGAATTTGTGATTGAGTATAACCCGAGTTTAACTAAAAAATTTTCATCAAACCTATCAAAACTTCTCTATAACTATCCTAATATGATTCCAGTATGTTTAGTATCACTTTTGTTAGTTTCTTTTGATTTTAGGGTGATTAATTATTCAAATAGGATATTTATGTTTTAAATCTATGATTGAGTGTAACCCAAGCATAGTGTAAGTGTTAACACATAGAGACCATTGACTGGTGAGTCGATCCGATTGGTTCAATATCAAAAGTGCGGGTCCCTTCTGATGAGTCCTCCTAGCTGATATAGAGAGCGGGCGTTGCAGGAAGGATGAAGGAATCGATAGGGAGAGGCAGTTTTTCGGGAGCAGCTTTGTCTTCAAGTGGTGAAGAAGCTTAGTTTGGGAGCCAGGTGGTCCCCTTTGTTGGGTAGCCTCTTAGTTGTGCCTCCGGGCTATGCCGACGACCCTACATAATAAGCTTAGCCAATAGTGTCCCAACTTGACCCTGGTGAATCTTGGATTTTGATGATGAAATCATTTGGTAAAATTATTTGATCTAATCTATATGTTGAGATAAGTATGCAGGATTAACTATGATAGTAGTAAGGCATAAAGCATATGATGAGCCAGAGTCGAAGATTCAAACGATATATTGGAAGCGTGTCGGGAGCTCACCAAGAGTTCTCCGAAGATCACTAAGAGTTCATCGGAAGATCGCCGAGAGTTCGCTGGGGGTTCGTCAGGAGTTCGCTGGGGGTTCGTCAGGAGTTCGCTGGGGGTTCGTCAGGAGTTCGCTGGGGGTTCGTCAGGAGTTCGCTGGGGGTTCGTCAGGAGTTCGCTGGGGGTTCGTCAGGAGTTCGCTGGGGGTTCGTCAGGAGTTCGCTGGGGGTTCGTCAGGAGTTCGCTGGGGGTTCGTCAGGAGTTCGCTGGGGGTTCGTCAGGAGTTCGCTGGGGGTTCGTCAGGAGTTCGCTGGGGGTTCGTCAGGAGTTCGCTGGGGGTTCGTCAGGAGTTCGCTGGGGGTTCGTCAGGAGTTCGCTGGGGGTTCGTCAGGAGTTCGCTGGGGGTTCGTCAGGAGTTCGCTGGGGGTTCGTCAGGAGTTCGCTGGGGGTTCGTCAGGAGTTCGCTGGGGGTTCGTCAGGAGTTCGCTGGGGGTTCGTCAGGAGTTCGCTGGGGGTTCGTCAGGAGTTCGCTGGGGGTTCGTCAGGAGTTCGCTGGGGGTTCGTCAGAGGGAGAGGCAGTTTTTCGGGAGCAGCTTTGTCTTCAAGTGGTGAAGAAGCTTAGTTTGGGAGCCAGGTGGTCCCCTTTGTTGGGTAGCCTCTTAGTTGTGCCTCGGGCTATGCCGACGACCCTACATAATAAGCTTATGCCAATAGTGTCCAGGAGTTCGCTGGGGGTTCGTCAGGAGTTTGCTAGAAGCTCGCTAGAAGACTCACCGAGAAGTTCGCTAGAGGTTCGCCGAAAGAAAAATTGACATATCGGACAGAGGTTGCTTGCCTTAATCGTAGTTAGAACACTAGTTGAGTTAGGATTGGGAGGTAATCCCACTGACTTAGTTAGGGGCCAACTAGGCCCTTAACAGGACTGAATTAGGCCGATTGAATAGCCCATTCAGCACTTGAAGTCACGATCGACGGTGGCACCGCTTGGGACTTAGTCTACCAGGTGCTCTGGGCGGTGGTATCACCTAGATTGAGTGGTGGTACCATCGATAGTTAATGCTGTCAAACGGTGGTACCACCCTGTTAGGCGGTGGTATCGCCAAAGCTTGATCTCTGAGATCTGTCAAGCGGTCGTACTGCTTAAATTGAGTGGTTGTACCACCCAGTGTCAATTTTCAGGCGATAGTATTGCCCAATAATGGCGGTGGTACTGCTAGGACCCCGAAATATTAGGATGTGACACTTTTTGACTCTAATTCAGAAGACATTGGGGCTTATAAATACCTCACCCTTAAAACTGCATATAGAATAGATTATGTTACTTAGGGAGATCGTAATCCCTGAATCCTTGCAGATCTCTAGGAGAGGGTGAAGAAGGTCAAGCACCCTCCTCTCTAGTAGTGATCCATAAACTGCGATGACACTCCTCAAAACTCTAGGCCTGCTTTGAGATGTAGAGGGGGACGAGAATAGGAGAGGCAAGCAAAGGCTTTAGCCTCTGAACTATTGATTCCCTCCTATTTATAGAGGTCCCCAATCAACTTAACCCTAATGGATCCTGCCCTATTGGGTATTGGATCTCCATCCAACTACCGAAGCCTATTAGATTAGTGGATCTAATAATCTCTCATGGGCTCTTATTGGATCTTATGCATTAGATCCAATAATTCATGGGCTTATTGGATATCTAAAAAGATAGGGGCTCTAGCGGATATCTCATATCCGAACCTTTACTCATCGTAATGCCTCTAGGCCCTGTAGGCCCTCTAGGCCCAATATCAAGCTAGCAATGAGTCATACCTATCAGAACTCCTTCTGGCTTAGTGAATTATTATCTCCATAATAATTCACTCGACTCATCGACTACGAACATATTAGGCCACTACGCCGTAGTTCCCAAACGATATAGGGGAATCTAATCCATTAGACTTGTTTGTCCTTGGTTACTGTATACCTATAGTCCCTCATCCATATAATATCCCAGAGACTGTATATTGGGTATGGTGCTGTCAGACACATACGGTTTCTACTTGAGTCTCGCTCTAATTGGATTCTCCCAAAGAACTCTTTCTCTCTCAATCTGAATGACCCTAGCTAGGGATTTGTCTGAGCAAGAATACATGAGACATTCCTCTAATAACACTAAGAGTGGATGATCCTCTATTGACACTCAATAGCCCTCGTAAGGTTGACTACTACTTCTGATGACCGGTTTTGCTAGATTTGGGACATCCAAACCTATAATTCTGATATCAAAGAGTGGAGCACTCATACTGAACACCCTTGGTATCTCAAGTCTAAGGACACCATTGGGACTACGGAATCGTTGTCTAACAATAAGGCATCATCAACCATTCAACATTCCATAAGTGGATTAATCAGTGAACATATTCTCCAATGAGCACCTGTATTGTATCTCTAGTGTCTCCACATGAGCAGTTATAAGACCAACTGCATCTATTATATGGATGAGTATACAACATACTAGTTTGTCCGGTCATCTCGATGTCCTTCTCGAGTAACCTATGACCAGGATTATTTAGGATCTGTGTTTAAAAGTGAATCGATCTCAATATTGTGATCTCATCATGATCTGATTCTCATTGCACAGATCAAGAAGATCACAATATACATATGCATATATGTAATAATCAATATAAAGTGATAAATGCCAAAATATAATAAGCAAAAAGACTATGTGTCAAGTCACATATGCCATCACTCACATGATTGGCTTGTAGAGCACATATGACTAGCAATCTCCTACTTGACCTAAAACCAATTACCTATGTGTTTGATCCCCTTCATTAGACCCTTGTGATGCTCAAAGATAATATGAGACAACAGCTTTGTCAATGGATCTACAATGTTATCTTCGGATGGAACTCTTTCGACTGCTATATCTCCTCGGGCCACGATCTCTCTAATAAGATAGAACATCCTTAGAACACTTCTAATAAGACCTAGGTTCCCTCAGTTGAGCAATTGCCTCATTATTATTGCAATATGAGGAATCAGCTCTTCGTTGTTTGGCACGACTCCTAGATCTGTGATGAACTTCTTCATATAGACTCTCTGCTTTGCTACTTTTGCTATAGTAATGTATTTCGACTCTATGGTCGAGTCAGCAATAGTATCTTGCTTGGAACTCTTCTAGCATATTGCTCTTCCATTCAAGGTGTACAAATACCCAAATTTGACTTGCTATTATCAATATCAGACTAAAAACTTGAGTTTGTGTAGCCTTCAACCCTGATGCTACTACCTCCATATACTAGTAAAAGATCCTTAGTCCTTCTCAAGTACTTAAGGATACACTTTACTACTTTCTAATGCTCTAAGCTTAGATCTACCTGATACCTACTCGTGACACTCAGAGTATATGCTTTGTCAAGCCTGGTACATAGCATGACATACATGATAGACCCTATCACTAAGGCATAGGGTATTCTATCCATGTCATCCTTTCTTTAGGAGTCTTTGGGGACATACTCCTAGAAAGTGATATCTCATGTCTCATCGGTATGAGACCTCTCTTGAAATTTTTTATGCCATATCTTTTGACAATGGTGTCTATGTACCTGGACTGGGACAAGTCAAGTATCCTCTTAGATCTTTCTCTATAGATCTGAATTCCCAAGATATAGGATGCTTCCTCTAAGTCCTTAATGGAGAAGTGTCTAAATAACTAGGTCTTTACTGTGGATAACATTCCTACATCATTCCCAATTATTAGGATGTCATCCATATATAACACCAAGAAGGTGATAGTGCTTCCACTTACCTTCCTATACACACAAGGCTCATCTTCATTTTTAACGAAGTCATAAGATCTGATTGCCTTATCAAATTTTATGTTCCAACTTCAGGAAGCTTGCTTTAGTCCATAAATGAATCTAAGTAACCTGCACACCTTATCTGGGCAGTCCTTAGACATGAATCCCTCGGACTATATCATATACACCTCCTTCTCGAGGTTCCCATTGAGGAATGTGGTTTTCATGTCCATTTGTCGGATCTCATAATCATAGTATGAAACAATAGCCAATAGAATTTGGATGGATTTTAGCATGACTAAGGGTGAGAATGTTTCATCGTAGTAAACACATTGCCTTTGACGATACCCCTTAGCCACTAGCCTTGCTTTATAGGTCTCTATTTTTTCATCTACTCTGATGTTTTTCTTAAAGATCCACTTGCAACCGATGGGTACAATACCCTTGGGCACATTAACTAGGTTCCAAACTTTGTTGGAGTACATGGAATCTATCTCAGAATTCATAGCTTCTTGCTACTTCCCGGAGTCTATACTCATAATAGCCTCCTCGTTGGTTTGAGGATCAATATCCTCAACCTCCTCTCCCCCAATATGTCCCACATATCTCTCAAGAGGATGGGATACTCTACCAAACCTACATAAAGTTGAAACTTATGTGTTAGGTACCTGAATAGACTCGGGCTGTAAAGTGGTGCTTGAGCTAGGTCCTCCAATCTTGCTCAACTCTATCATACTCGCACTGTCTCCGCCAAAAATATGTCCTTTATCAAGGAACACTACTCTCTTAGATACAAAAACTTTTGGTTCTTGAGATGATAGAAATAATACCCATAAGTTTCCTTGGGGTATCCCATGAACTTGCACTGCTCCGTCCTCGATTCCAACTTATCGGGGTTATATCTTTTAATGTGGGTAGAGTAGCCCCAAATCTTAATGACCTTAAGATTGGGCTTCTTCCCTTTCCATATCTCATATGGTGTAGACACTACCGACTTAGTTGAAACTCTGTTTAGAAGGTAAGCTGTGGTCTCTAATGTTGAATCTCAAATTTTGATGATGAAGTCAATTATAATTTGTTTGATCTAATCTATATGTTGAGAAAAGTGTGCAAGATCATCTACGATAGCAGTAAGACATAAAGCAGGTGTTGTGCTTGAATCAAGATCGAGATCACGTTGGGAGTTTGAGAGTTCACCGGAAGTTCGGACGTTCGTCGAATGTTCTGTTGGAACCAACCGAGAAGATCATCGTAACTCCAAGAATATCATTGTAAAGTCTAGGAGCATGTCGGGTGTCCGCCGGAGCATTGCCGAGAGTTCATCGGATATTCATCAAAAGTACATCGAAAGCTCGCTGGAAGAGCAATTGACGCACTGGAACAAGAAGTACTATGATCATGTCTTAATTATCATAGTTAGAGCATAAATTAAGTTAGGATTAGGAGGTAATCCCACAAACTTAATTAGGGGCCAATTGGGCCCTTAATAGGGCTAAATTGGGCCAAATTGAGTAGCCAATTCAGGCCCTGAAAACATAGCCGGCGATGGTACCACTTGGAAAGCAGTGCCCCAAGTTATTTAGGTGGTGGTACCATCGATAGTTAATGCTGCCAGCGATGGTACCGCCCCTCTCAAGCAGTGGTACCGTCAGAGCTCGTCTCCGAGCTCTGTCAAGTGGTGGTACTGCCTAGACTAAGCGGTAGTACCACTCAGTGTCAGTTGTCAAGTGATGGTACCGCCTAGTAATGGTTGTAGTAGTGCAAGCACCCCAAAAAATTGGGATGAGACACTTCTTGGCTCCATTTTTGAAACTATTGGGGCCTATAAAAACTCCATTCTTTGAAGTGTTAAAGAGTTGAAAAGTGCTAAAGTTCTCCTCCTCCCTTTCTAAGTGTTGAGATCATTCAAGAGAGGTGTGAGACTTTTAAGGATTCTCTCCTAAACTCATAAAAAGGAGAAAGCACTGTAAAGAGGTGGTTGGTCTTCACTTATTGAAAGAAGGCCTTTAGTGGACGTCGGTGACCTCATTGGAGGAGGAATCCGAAAGTGGATGTAGGTCACGTTGACCGAACCACTCTAAATTCTGGTTTGATTTTTATTTGTGCTATTTACATTACTATAAATCTCTTTAATCTTCTCTTGCACTTTTACGAAAGCTCTCAAGTTTAATTTCTCTTCGAAATGAATTGAATCGAAACCATTTTCGTCGGAATCAGTTTTAATCAAAACAAAGACTTTTGAAATCGTGAAAGTTTTCCGCTGCACTAATTCACCCCCCCTCTTAGTGCTGCTCTTGATCCTATCAATTAGTATCAGAGCAAGGTTCACTGTCATTTGGTTTAAAACCCAAGAGAGATGGCATTTGCTGGCAACCAAGAGGATCATTCAATTACACATCCGCTCATATTCAATGGGATAGATTACACATATTGAAAGACTAGAATGAAGATCTTCCTAATTTTCATAGATTTTGAGCTATGGAACGTTGTCGAAGATGGTTTTCAAAAGTCTTCTCTTCCAATGAATGATTGGAATGAATTGGAGAAAAAAACTTTTACTTTAAATGCCAAGGCTATGAATGTCTTGTTTTGTGCATTAGATAAAAATGAGTTTAATCGAATATCGATTTGTGAAATGACTTTTGATATTTGGCACACACTCGAAGTGACTGATGAAGGTACTAGTAGAGTGAAGGAGTCAAAAATCAATCTTTTAGTGCACACTTATGAGTTATTTTAGATAAAACTGAGTAAGACCATTGGAGACATGTACACCCGATTTACATATGTCATCAATGATCTAAAAGTACTTGGTAAGAGTTTCTCGGATTTTGAACTTGTTAATAAGATTTTAAGATCCCTTCCAAAAAATTGGGACCCTAAAGTAACAGTCATTCAAGAGGCTAAATATCTAAATAATTTTTCACTTGAAGAACTAATTGGGTCACAATGACCTATGAAATGACATGTAAAGCTCATGAAGAGCTTGAGGACACCCTTCGAAAGAACTAGAAGGATTTGGTATTGAGAACACAAGAAGAGCATTTAAAAGAAAACTCAAGTGATGAGGACTTTGATGATGACATGACACTCTTAACAAAGAAGTTCAAAAGATTCATAAAAAGAAATAAATTTAAAAATGATACTAAAAATAAAATTGAACCTAAGAAAGAACAAGTGATATGTTATGAATACAAGAAGCTAGGACACTTCAAATGTAAATATCCCCAAGCAAAGAAGAGGCAACTAAAGAAGAAGGCTCTCAAAGCTACATGGGACGACTCAAGTGCTTCTGAAGAAGAGGAGCCAACCAACACCGAACAAATTGCTCACTATGTGCTAATGGCTATTGGAGATAAGGTAACAAGTTCATTAGACACAAATTTAACTTTCGATGAGCTTTCAAGTGCTTTTCATGAATTGTTTGATGGATGTAGAATCTTGAGTAAAAAGTACAACTCTTTGAAAAAAGAATATGCTTCTCTTATTAGTGATTTTGATAGAGTAAAGATTGAGCATAAAAATAGCTTAGCTTCCTGCACAAAATACTATGATCTAGAAATACTTCAAAAGGAAAACTTGCTACTCAAAGAAACCTTGAAGAAATTTGAGATTGGTAGTAAGTCCCTGAACATGATCCTTGCCAATAAGAGTCATGATCATAAAAAAGACGGAATCGGATTTGTGAGTAGCTCTCACCAAAATCCAACCACCTTTATTAAAGGCCCTACCTTGCATATATCACCTCACACCAAATGCAACTTTTGTTCCAAACTTGGACATGTTACGTACAAATGTCCATTCAAGAAATATAGTCTATATAAATTGATTTGAGTTCCTAAAAGAACCTCAAATGGCTCAACGTAGCATGATAAGTTATGTAGATCAATTTTTGAGGCACCCAAGGTCAAATGGGTACCTAAAGATCACCTTTTTTTAAGAAAAATGTACCATCACAAGCTAGGAGCAAGAGATGGCACATTGATAGTGGATGCTCAAGGCATATGATTGGAGATCCATCACATTTCTCTAAGCTCACTAGCCTAGATGAAGGATATATCACCTTCGGAGACAACAACAAGGGTAAAATCATTGGCAAAGGAACCACAGGTAACAAATCCAACATTCTTATTGAAGATGTATTGTTAGTTGATGGTTTAAAGCATAACTTTTTGAGTATTAGTCAATTATGTGATAAAGGATATATCGTTAGATTTGAATCTAATGCTTGCATTCTTGAAAAACTATACCAAAACACATCAATGATTACACTAAAACAAAATAACATATACACTATTGATATTAATGATCTTTGCAATGAAATGTGTTTTTCAATTTTGAATGACGATGCTTGGCTTTGGCATAGGAGATTAGGTCATGCTAGCATGAAACTAATCTCTCAAATTTTATCTAAAGAACTCGCTAGAGAAATTCCTCATATCAAGTTCGTAAAAAATAATGTGTGTGATGCATGTCAACTAAGAAAACAAATAAAAGGTAACTTCAAACCTAAGAACCAAATAAGCACCTCTAGACCATTACAATTGATCTATATGGACTTGTTCAGACCAATTGCTACATCAAGCCTAGGAGGTAGCAAATATGCATTCGTTATTGTGGATGATTTTAGTAGATACACATGGACTTACTTCTTAGCACATAAAAATGATTGCTTTAGGTATTTCTCTAAGTTTTGTAAACTTGTTCAAAATGAAAAAGGTTTTATGATTTCATTAATTCGAAGTGATCACAGTAGTGAATTTCAAAACTGTGATTTCTAAGAATTTTGTGAATCTAATGGATACAACAACTTCTCTACTCCAAGAAATCCTCAACAAAATGGAGTAGTAGAAAAAAAGAATAGAAAATTACAAGAAATGGCTAGAACCATGTTAAATGAACATAGTCTACCCAAATATTTTTGGGCCAAAGCCATAAATACGACATGCTATGTTATGAATAGGGTTCTAGTAAGACCATTACTTTCCAAAACTCCTTATGAGTTGTGGAACAACAAAAAGCCCAATGTTTCATACTTTAAAGTTTTCGGGTGTAAATGTTTTATTTTGAATGAAAAAAATACCTTAGGAAAGTTTCATACAAAATCCGATGAAGGAATTTTTCTTGGTTATTCTTCTATTTCAAAGGCTTTTCACATCTTTATTAAAAGAACTTTAGTTATAGAAGAATCTATTTATGTTGTTTTTAATGAAATTTCCAAAGTTAAGAAAAATGATTTTGATGATGATCTTAATTTTGATATTTTGAATTTAAATAAATCACTTTCTTCATCTAGCAACTTGGATACATCTTCTTTCGAACATTCTTTACCGAATAAATGGAAGTATGTAGATGCTTATCCTAAGGAGCTAATTATATGAGACACATCGAAAGGGGTTCAAACTCGTTCTTTTCTTAAGAATTTTTGTGCAAATACCACTTTTCTCTCCCAAATTGAACTAAATGCATTGACAAGGCCTTGAAAGATGATTCATGGGTCATCATAATACAAGAAGAGTTAAATCAATTTGAGAGAAATGGGTGTGGAAGCTTGTTTTGAGGCCAAATGACTATTTAGTGATTGGTAATAAATGGGTCTTTAGAAACAAGCAAAATGAACTTAGTATTATGGTTAGAAACAAGGCTAGATTAGTGGCTAAAGGTTCCAACCAAGAAAAATGTATCGATTATGAAGAAATCTTCGCTCTTGTGGCACGATTAGAAGCCATAAGCTGTTGGAAGATCGCCGGAAAGCTCGCCGGAACAAGACTTGAAGTTCGCCGGTTAAAAACTTGCTTAGGATTATGTTTTTTTTTAGTTACGTAGTTTGCATGTAATTAAGGTTAGGATTAAGAAATAATCCTATATCTTGATTAGGGGCCAACTAGGCCCAAAATGAAACCTAGTTTGGGCCGGACTTAAAGCCTAACCAGTAACCAATAATGTTGGGCGGTGGCACCGCCCAGCACCCGAGAGCCAGGCGATGGCACTGCCCAGCACTCGAGAGCCTGGCGGTGGCACCGCTGGACTGGGCGGTGGCACCACCCAGTACACTATTAGTGTCACAACTGACAGGCGGTGGCACCGCCACTGACAGGCGGTGGCACCGCTAGCTTCGGGAACCGAAGAGAATTCAAATTTTGGAGCCCAAATTTGAATCCTCTTGAGGCCTATAAATACCCCTCTATTCTCAGCTGAGATTACAACTTTTTGAGAAGCAATAGAGTAAAAAAAAAGGGTCTTAGCAAAGCCTTAGCAAGTCTTACTTTCAAATTGCTTGAGTGTTCACCTCCCTTTCTTTCTTGCTGAAATTTTGTAAGAGTGTGAACTACTTGTAAAGGTTGTAAGAGGGGTGTTTGTCCTTCCCCTTCAAGGTGATTTGCTAGTGGAAGTTGGAGGCCTCATCGAAGAAGGCTTCGCAAGTGGATGTAGGTCATTTTGACCGAACCACTTTAAATCTGCGTGTTCCTTGAATGTGTGAGTTGTTATTTTTCTGCAATCATTATCTACGTAGAAGCAAGTTTTTGTTCTTCACTTTACTCTAGTTACTATCGAACGAAATATCCTCACATTTTACGGAATCAGTTTCAAACCTACTAGTTTTAATCCGCTGCACTAATTCACCCCCCCCTCTTAGTGCCGCTCCGATCCTAACAATTGGTATCAGAGCAAGGCTCACTCTCATATTTGGTTTAATACCCAAGAGAGATGGCTTACTCCGGCATGCATGAGGGACACTCCATTACACGTCCACCTATGTTTAATGGGTTAGATTACACGTATTGGAAGACACGTATGAGAATCTTCCTCATTTCCATGGATTTCGAGCTTTGGACTATTGTTGAAAATGGATTTCAAAAATCTTATCTTCCGATGAGCGAATGGAATGAATCGGAGAAGAAAGTTTTTGCTTTAAACGCAAAGGCTATGAATGCCTTGTTTTGTGCACTAGACAAAAATGAATTTAATCGCGTTTCAATTTGTGATTCTGCTTTTGATATTTAGAGAACTCTTGAGGTCACTCATGAAGGCACTAGCCGAGTGAAAGAGTCCAAAATCAACATTCTTGTGCACTCTTACAAACTTTCCGAATGAAACCAAGCGAGTCCATCGGAGACATGTACACCCGTTTCACGGATGTCATCAATGGACTCAAAGCTCTTGGTAAAGATTTTTCTAACTTTGAATTAGTAACTAAAATCTTAAGATCCCTTCCTAAAAGTTGGGATCCAAAAGTTACTGCCATTCAAGAGGCCAAGGACCTTAAAAGATTCCCTCTTGAAGAACTTATTGGGTCTCTAATGACCTACGAAATGACATGTCAAGCTCATGACGAGCTCGAGAACCCCCTTCCAAAGAACATGAAGGATATGACACTCAAATCACAAGAAGACCACTTGAAAGGAACATCAAGTGATGAGGACAGTGACAATGACATTGCACTTTTGACTCAAAAATTTAAAAAATTTATAAGAAAGAACAAATTTAAAAATAACACCAAAAACAAACTTGAACATAAAAAGGACCAAGTGACATGCTATGAATGCAAGAAGCCGGGGCATTTCAAAAATGAATGTCCCCAAGCCAAAAAGAGAACATCAAAGAAGAAGGCGCTCAAAGCAACGTGGGATGATTCAAGCGCATCTGAAGAAGAGGAGTCCAACACCGAGCAAGTTGCTCATTACGCCCTAATGGCCATCGGAGAGGAGGTAACAAATTTAATTGATGCAGATTTATCTTATCATGAATTATTAAATGCCTTCCATGAGTTATTTGATGAATGTAAAACAATTAGTAGAAAATATAAATTGTTAAAAAAGGAGCATGATAGTCTTACTTGTAATTTTGATAAATTAAAAACTGAATATCATGGTAGTTTAGCTCCATGCATAAAATGCCATGATCTAGAAACTCTCCAAAGGGAGAACTTGCTACTTAAGGACACCTTGAAGAAATTCGAGGTCGGTAGCAAGTCTTTGAACATGATCCTTACAAATAAGGGTCACGTTCCTAAAAGAAGTGGAATCGGATTTGTGAGAAGTTCTCACGAAAATTCAACCACCTTCATTAAAGGTCTTATCTTACATGTTCAACACCAAAGCAATTGCAACTTTTGTTGCAAATATGGACATAAAACTTATCAATGTCCATTCAAGAAAATTAGTCCGAACAAATTGATTTAGGTTCCTCAAGGAACCATGATCAAGTCTATGCAACATGATAAACAAGTTACATCAGTTTTTGAGGCACCCAAAAGTAAATGGGTACCTAAAAATAATCCCTTCTTGTAGAAACATACACCATCACAAGCTAGGAGCAAGAGATGGTACCTTGATAGTGGATGCTCAAGGCATATGACCGGAGATCCATCCCAATTCTCCAAGCTCACTAGCATAGACGAAGGCTATGTCACCTTCGGAGACAACAACAAAGGCAAAATCATTGGCAAGGGAACCATAGGTAACAAATTAAACTTTTCTATTGATAATGTATTACTAGTTGATGGATTGAAACATAATCTCTTGAGTATTAGTCAATTATGTGATAAAGGTTATATCGTTAGATTTGAATCAAATGTGTGTATTATTGAAAAACCAAACACTAACATGACTATGATTACATTAAAATAAAATAATGTCTACACCATCAATCTTGATGAACTAGGTAATGAAATGTGCCTCTCCGCTTTAAAAGATGATGCTTGGCTTTGGCATAGGAGATTAGGCCATACAAGCATGAAACTAATATCTAAGATCTCCTCTAGAGAATTAGTACGAGGGATTCCCAATATGAAGTTTGTTAAGGACAAAGTATGCGATGCGTGTCAACTAGGTAAACAAATAAAAACTAGTTTCAAACCAAAAAATCAAATTAGCACCACTAGACCATTACAATTGATCCATTTGGACTTATTTGGACCAATTGACACGACAAGTCTAGGAGGAAGCAAATACGCTTTTGTGATTGTAGATGATTATACTAGATACACTTGGACCTATTTCTTGGCTCACAAAAGTGATTATTTCAAATATTTCTCTAAATTTTGTAAACTCACTCAAAACGAAAAAGGATTCATGATTTCATCAATTCGAAGTGATCACGATGGCGAATTTCAAAACCGCGATTTCCAAAATTTTTGTGAAGTTAATGGATATAACCACAACTTCTCTACTCCAAGAAACCCTCAACAAAATGGAGTAGTAGAAAGAAAAAATAGAAATCTACAAGAAATGACAAGAACTATGTTGAATGAACATAGTCTACCCAAGTACTTTTGGGTCGAAGCCATGAATACGGCTTGCTACATCATGAATAGGGTTTTAATAAGACCATCTCTATCAAAAACTCCCTATGAATTATGGAATAACAAAACACCAAATGTTTCTTATTTTAAAGTTTTCGGTTGCAAATGCTTTATTTTAAATGAAAAGGATGCATTAGGAAAATTTGATGCTAAATCCAATGAAGGCATCTTTCTTGGTTACTCTTCCGTTTCTAAGGCTTTTCGTGTTTTTAATAAAAGAACCTTAGTTATAGAAGAGTCTATTCATGTAAACTTTAATGAAATTTTCGAGTTAAAGAAAAATGATTTTGATGATGATATTGGTTTTGAAAATTTGGATTTAAAGGAACCCCCTCCTCAAAATAGCAACTTGGATGCATCTTCTTCCAAAATCTCCTTACCAAGGAATGGAAGTATGTAGATGCTCATCCAAAAGAGCAAATTATAGGAGATACATCACAAGGGGTTCAAACTCGTTCTTCTTTCAAGAATTTTTGTGCTAATGCTGCCTTTCTCTCTCAAATCGAACCTAAATGCATTGACGAGGCCTTGAAAGATGATTCTTGGGTCATTGCAATACAAGAGGAATTGAAACAATTTGAGAGGAATGAGGTATGGAAGCTTGTTCCTCGACCTAGTGACCATTTAGTCATTGGTACTAAATGGGTCTTTAGAAACAAGCAAGACGAATGTGGTATCGTGGTTAGAAACAAGGCTAGATTAGTGGCCAAAGGTTTCAACCAAGAAGAAGGTATCGACTACGAAGAAACCTTCGCTCCTGTGGCAAGATTAGAAGCCATTAGGATGCTCCTTGCCTATGCTAATAGTAATAATTTTAAACTATTTCAAATGGACGTCAAAAGTGCCTTCTTGAATGGTTTTATTTCGGAAGAAGTATATGTCGAACAACCTCCTGGATTTGAAAATTCTCTTCTTCCTAATCATGTATTCAAATTGACTAAAGCTCTCTATGGTTTGAAACAAGCTCCTAGAGCTTGGTACGAACGGCTTAGTTCCTTTCTTATTTTAAATAATTTTACCAAAGGCAAGGTTGATACTATATTGTTTATCAAACATTTTGAAAATAATTTTCTTATTGTGCAAATTTATGTTGATGATATTATTTTTGGTTCTTCGGATGAATCACTATGTGAATCATTTGCCAAAAATATGAGTCATGAATTTGAAATGAGTTTAATGGGTGAATTAACATTCTTTTTAGGATTGCAAATCAAACAACTTAATGACGGTATATTTCTTAACCAATCTAAATATACATTAGAATTGTTAAAACGATTTAACATGGATAATTCAAAAGCAATAAACACCCCTATGAGTACTTCGACTAAGTTAGATATGGATGAAAATAACGAAAAGTTAGATCAAAAAACGTATAGGGGAATGATAGGTAGTCTACTCTACCTCACCGCGACTAGACCGGATATTATGTTTAGTGTGGGACTTTATGCTAGGTTTCAATCTAATCCTAAATTATCTCATCTCAAGAGTGTTAAAAGAATATTTAGATATCTTAAAGGAATTCCAAATTTAGGACTTTGGTATCCGAAATCAGAAAAATTTGATTTAATAGCTTATGCAGATGTCGATTTTGGTGGATGCAGGATAGATAGAAAAAGTACATCCGGCACATGCCAATTTTTAGGACATGCACTTGTTTCTTGGACTTCCAAGAAACAAAATTCAGTTGCACTATCTACGACAGAAGCCGAATACATCGCTGCAAGTGCATGCTGTGCACAAATTGTTTGGACGAAAAATACATTAGAAGATTATGGAATTCACTTGAAAAACATTCTCATAAAATGTGATAATACAAGTGCCATAAGTCTTACCAAAAATCCAATTCAGCACTCTAGAATTAAGCATATCGACGTTAGGCATCATTTCATATGCGATCATGTCCTTAATAATAATGTTGTTCTAGAATTCATTGACACAAAGCATCAATTGGCAGATATCTTTACAAAAGCTTTAAATGAAGACCAATTTGAATTTATTAGAAGGGAACTAGGCATGTTAAATTGTCCCTAAGAATGTACTTTCCGAAAAGTTTTTCATCCTCTTTCCGTTCCTTAGTAGATTTGATCATTCTCTTTCAATTATAAAAGAAATGTTTATCCTAACATCTCTGAAAAATAAATAATAATAATAATAATAATAATAAAAAAAGGACGGAGAAGGAATGAAATTTTTTTTTTTTTCGCGGCATGCCAGCGGTGGCACCGCCAGAACCAGCGGTAGCACCGCCTGAGCGTTCGGTCGCTAGGCGGTGGCACCGCTCGGTTTGGCGGTGGCACCGCCCGAGAGCCCCTATATAAATCTTAAGGGTTAGGGCCGGTGGTGACACCGCCCCCAACCCGTGAGAACCTGCCTCAACCCTCCCTCAACCTCTCTAAAGCCTCATTCCAACATTTAGAAGCCTTGGAAAGGGATTTTTGTTGGTCCAAGCTCTCCATCTTTCAAGAAATTCTCCTTAAGGTAAAATCTGAAATTTTCTTCTTCCTCTTTTCATTATTTTCCCTACCCTTTACAGTTTAATATTTTTGATCCATCATCTTATCTAGATAATGGCTCCTAAGAGATCAAAAGGGAAAAGGATTGTAGGAGATTCATATGACCAAAATCTTTTTAAATCTAAAGAAGTAGCACTTAAATTTCCAAATTTCGAAACAAGAACTATACATAAGGGTAAACATGTTGATCTAAATGAACTAGGAAACCTAGAACCCATTAGGTGGTTTGCACATTTAGATGCCTTACCTCTCCTACAAATCAATGAACCAATTTATCCTAGGTTAGTTAGGCTATTTTATGCAAACTTGTGTGTGGACAACGAAAGCCTAAGTACTTACCTTTTAGGAACATAGATTAGAATCTTTGATAGCACTATTTGTGAATTAATTGGACTAATTGAAAAAGATAGGGGCTGTTATTTTAGAGGTAAATGGGATGTAAATGTAATCGGAGCAACTTACTTCGTAGCCGTAGAAACTATTTTTGCAAATCCGAACCTCGGCATACTACCCAAGAGCTGCGAACACTTACTACCCTTTAACTCTAAAATTCTTCATCACATCATAACAAGCATCGTATTTCCTAAACAATTTCATCTTGATGAAATAAGTCAAATAGAGATGAGCACAATGTATTGGATTATGACCGGTCAACATAACTGCTTTGGATACTCAATCCGGCAACACATGAAGGATATTATAGCTAAAGACGGTATGTTATCATATGGGGGGTTAATCACACGACTTATACTTGCCCATGACATTTGTATCCCACCCGATGAAGAGACAATTCAAAGTGATCGATATAACATCATCAACATAAATCTATTGAAAAGACTTAGGTGCACTTTTAGCAACGGTATATGGGTGAGGCAACCTAAAAGGACTTATCCAATTCCTCCACCAGTAGAACACCCTGAAACACCAATTCTTAGGGGAAATGAATCTCCTCCTCCTAGTCCTTTTGGCGCAGCACCTTCAGCTCCTGCTTCATCCTCTGAAGAACTCATTTTGGTAGAATTGTATCAGATCAAATCACAACAAGACTAACTCAAAACACAGCAAGAGCAGATTCAAACTCAACAATTTGAAATTTTGCAGGAACTACGGCAAATGAATCAAAAAATAGATGTCCTGTATCAGCACTATACATTTCCTCCTAAAGATTAATCGATGTATCTTTTATCTTGACATGCGATCTTTGTCATCTTCTTTCCTTGAATGATGTTGAACCTTCTTTTGCAATGTATTTTGAATGATGTTGAACCTTCTTTTGTGATGTATTTTGAATGAAAGATAAAGTTTTAATTCTGGATTTTTTTTTTAACTAAATTCTATAGTAGTGTTGAATTCCTTTGCTTTAATAATCATAAATTATACGCTTAAAGACACTCTCTTTTTTTATTGATGACAAAGGGGGAGAAATATGGTAAATTGATAATTGCTATGCTATGATTGCCATATTTTCACTATGAAATGTTTGCATTATATGTTAATATCTTGCTATGATCACTATCATTCACGTTTGAAATATAAAACTTGAAAATGGTTGTCAAGTCTTGACATCATTTTCAGAAAGATACATCATGATAGGAATCATGATGGGAGTATTGATAAGGTTTGACTTATCAATATGTCTCTTGAATTCAAAGGTTTTGAATTCAAGAATGACTTATCTCAAGTATGGCATATAGATAGGGGGAGTTAATGTTAACTCCATTATTAATTGATTGTCATCATCAAAAAGGGGGAGATTGTTGAATCTCAGATTTTGATGATAAAGTCAATTGTCATGTTTTATCTAATCCATATGTTGAGATAAGTATGCAGGATTAACTACGAAAGCTTGAAGACATAAAGCGAGTCTACCGGAATCAAGTTCGATGGGTGTTTGAGAGTCCGAAGATTCATCGGAGATGCTGCCGGAACCAATCGAGAAGAAATCGGGGACTTGCGGAGTTTTCGGAAGTCCGCCGAAGAGATCATCGGAGGTTCGCAGAGATCACCGAGAAGGCTCGGCTACTCGTTGATTTCACCACAAGATCGGGAGCCAGCTGGGAGTCCGTCGGAAGAAATCCAAGGGCGTATCGGAAGTCCACCGGAAGATCGCCGGAAAGCTCGCCGGAACAAGACTTGAAGTTCGCCGGTTAAAAACTTGCTTAGGATTATGTTTTTTTTTAGTTACGTAGTTTGCATGTAATTAAGGTTAGGATTAAGAAATAATCCTATATCTTGATTAGGGGCCAACTGGGCCCAAAATGAAACCTGGTTTGGGCCGGACTTAAAGCCCAACCAGTAACCAATAATGCTGGGCGGTGGAACCGCCCTACTGGGCGGTGGCACCGCCCAGCACCCGAGAGCCAGGCGGTGGCACCGTCGGTCTGGGCGGTGGCACCGACCAGCACCCGAGAGCCTAGCGGTGGCACCGCTGGACTGGGCGGTGGCACCACCCAGTACACTGTCAGTGTCACAACTGACAGGCGGTGGCACCATCACTGACAGGCGGTGGCACCGCTAGCTTCGGGAACCGAAGAGAATTCAAATTTTGGAGCCCAAATTTGAATCCTCTTGAGGCCTATAAATACCTCTCTATTCTCAGCTGAGATTACAACTTTTTGAGAAGCAATAGAGTAAAAAAAAAAGGTCTTAGCAAAGCCTTAGCAAGTCTTACTTTCAAATTGCTTGAGTGTTCACCTCCCTTTCTTTCTTGCTGAAATTTTGTAAGAGTGTGAACTACTTGTAAAGGTTGTAAGAGGGGTGTTTGTCCTTCCCCTTCAAAGTGATTTGCTAGTGGAAGTTGGAGGCCTCATCGAAGAAGGCTTCGCAAGTGGATGTAGGTCATTTTGACCGAACCACTTTAAATCTGCGTGTTCCTTGAATGTGTGAGTTATTATTTTTCTGCAATCATTATCTACATAGAAGCAAGTTTTTGTTCTTCACTTTACTCTAGTTACTTTCGAACGAAATATCCTCGCATTTTACGGAATCAGTTTCAAACCTACTAGTTTTAATCCGCTGCACTAATTCACCCCCCCTCTTAGTGCCGCTCCGATCCTAACAAAAAGCACATCCAAAACATGTCAATTTTTAAGACACATACTTATTTCTTGATCTTCGAAGAAACAAAACTCGATTGCACTATCTACAACCGAAGCTGAGTACATTGCAGCTAGTGCATGTTGTGCACAAATTATGTGGATGAAAACACTTTAGAGGATTATAAGATTCATCTGAAAAATATTCCCATAAAATATGATAACACATGGACAATATGTTTAACAAAAAATCTCATTTAATACTCTAAAACAAAACATATTGATATTAGGCATCATTTTATACGAGATCATGTCAATAATCATGATGTAATCCTAGATTTTATTAATACAAAACATCAATTAGTCGATATCTTTATAATATGATTTTACTAGAAGAGAATTAGGAATGTTAATTTATCCAAATGCATGAATATGATGTATATCTTTTTCAGACTATCTTTGTGAATTTCTTGAATGGAGCTTTCATGAGTTTATGCCATATTAAGTTTATTCTATATCTTTGCTCCATCACGTAATGATGTTTGATACATGGAATTCATTGACAAATGCATCTCTCATGTATTTCACTCTTATGAATTTTTTTTAATGAGAAATGGATTTGATGTGATCATTCATGGAATTTCTTTTATGATTCTTTCACATGAATTCTTTCTTAATGAAAAAAAAATTTATATGAATTTTTTAGTATGAGATGAACACTTGCAATAGTGACGATTTGATTTCACCTGAATATCTTGATCCTTGTGAAAATTGAAGCATGATTTAATGAAACTCTTTTATCATTTTTGACTTGATTCAAATCATTTCACAAAGTTGGTTTTTAATGGATTTCCTCCTTTCTTTCCTTCTTCATGCAAAGTTTTGATGAAAAAAGGAGAGAAGTTGATGAAAGCTATCTCATTAATGTGTATAACTTTGAGAACTTTTGAAAGATACCATGTCATGAATGCTTGCAATATGATTAGTATCGTCAAATACAAATTAAAATGTGGCATGAATTTTTACCATGCTTGCATTGTTGAATTATCCTCCTTTTTGTTGATGACAAAGGGGGATAAATGATACCAAAATGTGGTAAATTGATAACAAATATATGCAATGTATTTCATCATATATACTTGAAATGTTTGCTTGATAACTTTGTTTCATTATGATAAGATATCTAGAGCTTAACTTGCTATTTTTTAATGATATATTGCCATAGAATGATGAAATTGCTATCTTTGTCATTTTTCATATTTAAAATATCATATTTGAAAATGGATGTTACGACTTTGCTAGTCATAAGTACCCAACAAGCCAATCATGTGAGTGATGGCATATGTTGTTAGGATCAAGAGCACTAAGAGGGTGAATTAGTGCAGCGAAAAATTTTCGACGATTTAAAATGACGTTCGTATGATAAGAACGATTTCAGTATGAAAGTCGAATCGGAAATTGCTTTAACTTAAGATCAAGTAAAGTGCAGTTAAAGTAAAGCTATGGAAGTAGTTGCAGTTAAGATAGAGAACAGAATGTAAATGCAAACCGAGATTTAGAGTGGTTCGGTCAATCATGACCTACATCCACTTTTGGCTTCCTCATCCGATGAGGTCACCGACGTCCACTAGAGGCCTTCCGTCAATAGGCGAAGGCCAACCACCCTTTTACAGTTTCACTCCTTTTGACGGGCTTAGGAGACAACCCTTACAAATTTTTCACTCCTCTCTTGAATGATCAAAACTTCGAAGAAAAGAGGGAGAAGAACTTCTAGCCTTTTACAACACTTTTAAGCTCTCAAAATCTCAAGATAAATACTAAGTTTCGGTGCCCTTTCATGCATGAAAGGGTGGGGTTTATATAGGCCCCAAACTGATTTGAATTTGGACCTAAAAAATGTCAATTCCCATGTTTTCGGGGTCCTGGCGGTACTACCGCCTGACAGAGCTCGGAGACCGAGCTCGAGCGGTACCACCGCTTGACAGGGGCGGTGCTACCGCCCACCCAGTCTCACTCGGAGACTGAGCCCAGGCAGTGCCACCGCCTAACAAGGGCGGTGCTACCGCCCAGTCTCACTCGTAGACTGAGCCTAGGCGGTGCCACCGCCCAGCCTCACTCCGAGACTCGGCTGCTAGGCGGTGCCACCGCCGACCCAAGCGGTGCCACCGCCAGCCAGGGAATCTGGGTCCGAATGTCAGATCCATTCGGCCCAATTTGGGTCTGTTAAGGGCCCAATTGCCCCAAGATTAAGTTAATGGGATCACCTCCCATTTCTAACTTAATCATCATGCTAACTACAATATTTTTCAAGACATTTACTGCAACTTGCTCCGGTGCGTCAATCGCTTCTTCCGTCGAGCTTCCGGCGAACTTCCGGCGATCATCCGACGAACCCTCGGCGATGCTCCGGCGGACTTCCGGCAAACTCCTGGACTTGCGATGATCCACTTGGCGAGTTTCGATGAGCTTCTTTGGCAAGCTCCTGAACTTCTCGGATTTGTTCCCGCAGAACCTCCGATGACCGTCCGGACTTCCGTCGAACTCTCGAACCCCCATCGTGATCATAGTCTTGACTTCGGTACAACTCCTGCTGCATGTCTTACTTTCATCATAGTTAATCCTGCACACTTATCTTAACATATGGATTAGATAACAAATGACAATTGACTTCATCATCAAAATCCGAGATTCAACAATCTCCCCTTTTTTGATGATGACAATCAATTGATAGCAGAGTTAACTTTAACTCCCCCTATCTATATGCCATACTTAAGATAAGTCATTCTTGAATTCAAAGCCTTTGAATTCAAGAGACATATTGATAAGTTAAGGTTGTTTAACCTTATCAATACTTTCATCATGATTCCTATCATGATGTATCTCTGTGAAAATGATGTCAAGGCTTGACATCCTTTTTCAAGTTTTACATTTCAAATGTGAATGATAGTAATGGTAGCAATTCATCATATGGTAAGATATCAACATGTGAAATTACGATGCAAGTTCTTGATATCTTAACATAATGCAAATATTTCAAGTGTTTAGCAATCATAGCATTTTTATCATCAATTTACCATATATTTCGATGTAAGCTTTTTTAACATAATTCAAATTCAAATATGGCACTCATAGCATCAATTCATATATTTCTCCCCCTTTGTCATCAACAAAAATGAGAACGATATAAGCAAATTTTAAACACAAGTGAGTGATAGGTAATTTTTTAACAATGAGTGATAGGATACCAATTATACAAACATCTCAAGGAAAGATTAAATCACGCTTCATTTTTACAGGGATCAAGATATGTATGTGAATCAATATCCTTGCAAGTAAAAAATCTACCCTTTTTTTTTTTCAAGATATGTATGTGAAAATACTTTTTCACATTATAAGCCTATGAAAGATGCATTTGCTAATTGATTCCACATGTCAAAAATCAATGAATCAAACTCGATATAATATATGCTTATGAGAGCTACATTAAGTTCGAAAGAGAATAAGGTATCAAGAAAATCCGAAAATAAAATTTAACACTTTCATGCATTTGGATAAGGTTTTGCTATAGATTTTCCAATACAATCATGAAGATAAAACATGCTCATTATCATGGAAATTTTTATATACAAAATACATAATTTCCAAAATATTACTAAGGCATGTAATCATGTAAAATCATCATAGCAATTGAGTGATTTGATTATTGAATCAAGAAAGTCCGAAAAATAGATTTAATGAGTTCAAGCATTCAGATACATTAACATTCCTAATTCTCTTCTAATGAAATTAAATTGTTCTTCACTTAAAGGCTTTGTAAAAATATCAGCTAGTTGATGTTTAGTATCAATGAACTCTATAACTATATCATGATTAGTGACATGATCTCGTATAAAGTGATATCTAATATCAATATGTTTTGTTCTTGAGTGTTGAAAGGGATTCTTTGATAAACATATAGCACTTGAGTTATCACATTTAATGGGAATATTTTTAAGATGAACTTTATAATCTTCTAAGGTGTTTTTCATCCACACAACTTGTGCACAACATGCACTAGCTGCTATATACTCAGCTTCGGTTATTGATAGTGCAACCGAGTTTTATTTCTTAGATGACCAGGAAACAAGAGCATGTCCCAAAAATTGATATGTTCCTGATGTGCTTTTTCTATCTAATCTACATCCAGCAAAATCTGCATCAGCATAAGCAATTAACTCAAACTTCTCGGTTTTCGGATACCATAATCCTAGATTTGTGGTACCTTTAAGATATCTAAATATTCTTTTAACCGCTTTGAGGTGAGATATCTTAGGGTTCGATTGAAACCTAGCACAAAGTCCTACACTGAACATGATATCTGGTCTAGTTGCAGTGAGGTAAAGTAAACTTCCTATCATACCCCTATAAGTTTTTTGATCGAAGCTTTCTCCACTTTCATCAACTTCTAACTTAGTGGATGTGCTTGGTCTTACTAGAACTCTATTCAAAATATAGCATGCAGTGTTTATGGCTTCGACCCAAAAATATTTGGGTAGGCTATGTTCATTCAACATGGTTCTTGCCATTTCATGTAAATTTCTATTTTTTCTTTCTACTACTCCATTTTGTTGAGGATTTCTTGGAGTAGAGAAGTTATGATTGTATCCATTAAATTCATAAAATTCTTGAAAATCACGGTTTTGAAATTCACCACCATGATCACTTCTAATTGACGCAATCATAGAACCCTTTTCATTTTGGACAAGTTTGCAAAACTTAGTAAAATATCTAAAGCATTCATTTTTGTGTTTTAAGAAATAAGTCCATGTGTATCTACTATAGTCATCTACAATAACGAAGGCGTATTTGCTACCTCCTAGACTTGATGTAGAGATAGGCCCAAACAAGTCCATATGGATCAATTGTAAGGGCCTAGAGGTGCTTATTTGATTCTTAGATTTGAAACTACCCTTAATTTGTTTTCCTAATTGACAAGCATCACACACATTATCTTTGATGAACTTGATATGAGGAATTCCTCTTACATGTTCTTTGGATGATATTTGAATGATTAGTTTCATGCTAGCATGACCTAATCTCCTATGCAAAGCCAAGCATCCTCATTCAAACCGACAAACACTTTTCATTGCAAAGATCATTGATGTCAATGGTGTATATGTTATTTTGTTTTAATGCAATCATAGATGTGTTTTTGTGTGGTTTTTCAACGATGCAAGCATTAGATTCGAATTTGATAATATATCCTTTATCACACAATGACTAATGCTCAAGAGGTTATGTTTTAAACCATCAACTAACAAAACATCTTCAATAAAGAAGTTGGATTTGTACCTATGGTTCCTTTGCCAATGATTTTACCCTTGTTGTTGTCTCCGAAGGTGACATAGCCTTCGTTTATGCTAGTGAGTTTAGAGAATTGAGATGGATCTCCGATCATATGCCTTGAGCATCCACTATCAAGGTACCATCTCTTGCTCCTGCAGGTACCATCTCTTGCTCCTAGCTTGTGATGATGTATGTTTCTACAAGAAAGGATGATTTTTAGGTACCCATTTACTTTTGGGTGCCTCAAACACTGATCTAAATTGTTTATCATGTTGCATAGAGTTTATCGTGGTTCCTTTAGGAACCCAAATCAATTTGTTTGGACTAACTTTCTTGAATGGACAATGATAAGTTCTATGTCCATGTTTGCAACAAAAGTTGCATTGGCTTTGGTGCCGAACATATAAGATAGGGCCTTTAATGAAGGTGGTTGGATTTTGGTGAGGACTTCTCACAAATTTGATTCCACTTCTTTTAGGAACATGACCCTTATTTGTAAGGATCATATTCAAAGACTTGCTACCAACCTCGAATTTCTTCAAGGTGTCCATAAGTAGCAAGTTCTCCTTTTGGAGAGTTTCTAGATCATGACAATTTTTACATGGAGCTAAACTATCATGATATTCAATTTCTAATTTATCGAAATTACAAGTAAGACTATCATGCTCCTTTTTTAGCAATTTATATTTTCTACTAATAGTTTTGCATTCATCAAATAAGTCATGGAAGGCATTTAGTAATTCATCAAATGATAAATCTGCATCAATTAAATTTGTTACCTCTTCTCCGATGGCCATTAGGGCGTAATGAGCAACTTGCTCGGTGTTGGACTCCTCTTCTTCGGACGCACTTGAGTCATCCCACATTGCTTTGAGTGCCTTCTTCTTTGGTGTTCTCTTCTTGGCTTGGGGACAATCACTTTTGTAGTGTCCCGGCTTCTTACATTCGTAGCAAATAACTTGGTCCTTTTTGGGTTCAAATTTATTTTTTGAGTCATTTTTAAACTTGTTTCTTTTAATGAATTTTTTGAATTTCCTTGTTAGAAGTGCCAAGTCATCGTCATAGTGTTCATCACTTGAGTTTTCTCTCAAGTGGTCTTCGAAAGTTCTAAGTGCCATATCCTTCCTGTTCTTTGGAAGGATCTCTTCTTGCTCTTCATGAGCTTTGCAAGTCATTTCGTAGGTCATTAATGACCCGATTAATTCTTCAAGAGGGAAGTTGTTTAGATCTTTAGCCTCTTGAATAGTAGTGACTTTAGGGTCCCAACTCTTAGGAAGGGATCTTAGAATCTTATTTACGAGCTCAAAATCCGAAAAACTTTTGCCGAGTCCTTTTAGACCATTGACGACATTCGGGAAACGGGTGTACATATCGCCAATAGTCTCGCTCGGTTTCATTCGGAAAAGTTCAAAAGAATGTATCAAAAGATTGATTTTTGACTCTTTCACTCTACTTGTGCCTTCGTGAGTCACTTCGAGTGTATGCCAAATATCAAATGCGGTTTCACAAACCGAAACACGATTGAACTCATTTTTATCAAGTGCACAAAATAAGGCATTCATAGCCTTTGCATTAAGAGCGAAAGTCTTCTTCTCCAATTCATTCCAATCGATCATTGGAAGAGAAGATTTCGAAAATCCATTTTCGACAAGATTCCAAAGTTCAAAATCCATTGAAATAAGAAAGATCCTCATTCGGGTCTTCCAATAGGTGTAGTCCATCCCATTGAACATGGGTGGACATGTAATAGAGTGGCCCTCTTGATTTCCGACGTATGCCATCTCTCTTGGGTTTTAATCCGATTGAGAGTTAACCGAGCTCTGATACCAATTGTTAGGATCAAGAGCACTAAGAGGGGGGGGTGAATTAGTGCAGCGGAAAACTTTCGACGATTTAAAATGACGTTCGTATGATAAGAACGATTTCAGTATGAAAGTCGAATCGAAATTGCTTATACTTAAGATCAAGTAAAGTGCGTTAATGTAAAGCTATGGAATAGTTGCAGTTAATAGAAAATAAATGTAAATGCCAACCGAGATTTAGAGGGTTCGGTTCATCTTGACCTACATCCACCTTTTGGCTTCCTCGCCGATGAGTTCACCGACGTCCATAAGCCTTCTTCATAGGCGAAGGCCAACTACCCTTTTACAGTTTCACTCTTTTTACGGGCTTAGGAGACAACCCTTACAAATTTTTCACTCCTCTCTTGAATGATCAAAACTTCGAAAAAAAGAGGGAGAAGAACTTCTAGCCTTTTACAACACTTTAAGCTCTCAAAATCTCAGAATAATGCTAAGTTTCGGTGCCCGTTCATACATGAAAGGGTGGGGTTTATATAGGCCCCAAACTGATTTGAATTTGGAGCTCAAAAATGTCATTCCCATGTTTTTGGGGTCCTGGTGGTACTACCGCCATAAATGGGGTGGTACTACCGCTTGACAGAGCTTGGAGACTGAGCCCAGGCGGTGCCACCGCCTGACAGGGGCGGTGCTACCGCCCAGTCTCACTCGGAGACTGAGCCCAGGCGGTGCCACCGCCTGACAGGGGCGGTGCTACCGCCCAGTCTCACTCGGAGACTGAGCCCAGGCGGTGCCACCGCCTGACAGGGGCGGTGCTACCGCCCAGTCTCACTCGGAGACTGAGCCCAGGCGGTGCCACCGCCTGACAGGGGCGGTGCTACCGCCCAGTCTCACTCGGAGACTGAGCCCAGGCGGTGCCACCGCCTGACAGGGGCGGTGCTACCGCCCAGTCTCACTCGGAGACTGAGCCCAGGCGGTGCCACCGCCTGACAGGGGCGGTGCTACCGCCCAGTCTCACTCGGAGACTGAGCCCAGGCGGTGCCACCGCCTGACAGGGGCGGTGCTACCGCCCAGTCTCACTCGGAGACTGAGCCCAGGCGGTGCCACCGCCTGACAGGGGCGGTGCTACCGCCCAGTCTCACTCGGAGACTGAGCCCAGGCGGTGCCACCGCCTGACAGGGGCGGTGCTACCGCCCAGTCTCACTCGGAGACTGAGCCCAGGCGGTGCCACCGCCTGACAGGGGCGGTGCTACCGCCCAGTCTCACTCGGAGACTGAGCCCAGGCGGTGCCACCGCCTGACAGGGGCGGTGCTACCGCCCAGTCTCACTCGGAGACTGAGCCCAGGCGGTGCCACCGCCTGACAGGGGCGGTGCTACCGCCCAGTCTCACTCGGAGACTGAGCCCAGGCGGTGCCACCGCCTGACAGGGGCGGTGCTACCGCCCAGTCTCACTCGGAGACTGAGCCCAGGCGGTGCCACCGCCTGACAGGGGCGGTGCTACCGCCCAGTCTCACTCGGAGACTGAGCCCAGGCGGTGCCACCGCCTGACAGGGGCGGTGCTACCGCCCAGTCTCACTCGGAGACTGAGCCCAGGCGGTGCCACCGCCTGACAGGGGCGGTGCTACCGCCCAGTCTCACTCGGAGACTGAGCCCAGGCGGTGCCACCGCTTGACAGTGGCGGTGCTACCGCCCAGTCTCACTTGAGACTGAGCCTAGGCGGTGCCACCGCCTGACAGGGGCGTGCCACCGCCCAGCCTCACTCCGAGACTCGGCTGCTGGGCGGTGGCACCGCCGACCCAGGCGGTGCCACCGTCGGCCAGGGAATTTGGGTCCGAATGGGCTGATCCATTCGGCCCAATTTGCGCCTGTTAAGGGCCCAATTGCCCCAAGATTAAGTTAATGGGATCACCTCCTATTTCTAACTTAATCATCATGGTAACTACATTATTTTTCAAGACATTTACTGCAACTTGCTCCGGTGCGTCAATCGCTTCTTCCGTCGAGCTTCCAGCGAACTTCCGGCGATCATCCGACGAACCCTCGGCGATGCTTCGGTGGACTTCCGGCAAACTCCTGGACTTGCGATGATCCACTTGGCGAGTTCCGATGAGCTTCTTTGGCAAGCTCCTGGACTTCTCGGATTTGTTCCCGCAGAACCTCCGATGACCGTCCGGACTTCCGTCGAACTCTCGAACCCCCAACGTGATCATAGTCTTGACTTTGGCGCAACTCCTGCTGCATGTCTTACTTTCATCGTAGTTAATCCTGCACACTTATCTTAACATATGGATTAGATAACAAATGACAATTGACTTCATCATCAAAATCCGAGATTCAACACATGTGACTTTACACGAAATTTTTTTTGCCTATTACATTTTAGCATTTATCACTTTATATTGACTATTGTATATATGCCTGTATATATTGTGATATCCTTAGATCTGTGCAAGAAGAATCGGATCGTGATGAGATTATGATAATGAGACCAATTCACCTTTAAACACAAATCCTAAATAATTCCGGTCATTGGTTACTCAAGAGGGACATCGAGATAACCAGACAGATTGGTGTGCTATATACCCTTTCATATGATGGATGCAGTTGATCTCATAGCTGCTCGTGTGGAGACACTAGGGATACAGTACAGGTGCTCATTGGAGAATGAGTTCACCGATTGATCTGCTGACGGAATGTTGGATGGTTGATGATGCCTTATTGTCAGATAGCGATTCCGTAGTTCCAATGGTGTATCTAGTCCTTAGACTTGAGACACAAAGAATGTCCTGTATGAGTGCTCCATTCTTTAATACCAGACTTATAGCTTTGGATGTCCCATATCTAGTACAACCGGTCATTGGGAGTGACAGTCGATCTTATGAGGGCTATTGAGTATCGATAGATGGTCATCCACTTTCGGTGTCATGAGAGGAATATCCCATGTATTCTTGCTCAAACAAATCCCTGGCTAGGGTCATTCGGATTAAGGGAGAAAGAGTTCTCCGGGAGAATTCGATTAGAGCGAGACTTGAGTAGAAACCGTATCGGTCTGATTGCACCATACTCGGTATTCGATCTTTGGGATATTAGATAGATGGAGGACAATAGAATTAATTAATTAAAAGATTTAATTGATTATTATTATTTATTATCTAGTAGTCCTATGTGATGATGATTTATACATGTAATGTATAATGTGTGGACGGATGATCATGGACCTTGTGATGTGTGTACTTGTAATTATTATTATTGGGGCTTGCGAGCCTCTATTATATTTCTCATTTATTGTCAGGCCTGCATACCTATGATTAAGTTGTAATCACATGAGGAGGCATAGTAGGAACGTGGATGCGATAGTGGGACCCACGGGACGAACGATCGCAATGCATGGAGATGCATCAAGATGTCGACGGAACCGACGAGGGCAAAATGGATGATCACAGGGCATAGAGATGCATCGTTGCACACATAGATCTTGATGTGAGTGATTAGGCCTACTAGCTCAGGCCTGATCACATTAGGCTATGGTCCATGATCATCTGGTGTGATTGTTTTTACATCTACTAGATATGTATATATATTTGCATGCGATGTAGATATATATTAAATATGTATATGTGTGACATGTCATATTAGGAGACCAAATTATAGAAACCCCTCTCTTGATAATATTAAATCAATAAATATGAGACAATAAGATTGACCCACGTGGCCTTTCATCATTATAGGTAGGAACCAATTCTCGGTGTAGGTTGAGTTGGTCGAGTCCCTCGAGGCTCACCTATATCACGATTCGCTATCTTATTTATCTATGATAAAGAGATATCACTGATGACTTGAGGATATGGTATGCTTAGTCGAGTCCCTCGATGGTATATCATCGAATCAAACTCATCTTGTAATGATGGTATTGACTTAACCGAACATCATGGTTGGTCGAGTCCCTCGAGACCATAGTGATTTGGAGGCCGAACAGGATGGGAATCATAAAGGGTTGTGATCAGTAAGAGTTGCTTGCCTTTTGGGCTTAGTGTGATTGGTCGAGTCCCTCGAGATTACATTAAGACACTGATTGGATCATGATCCCCACTAGAAGACTGTCGGAGACTTCCGTTTCATGTGTTGAGGGTGTCGTGTGACTTGCTAGTAAAATAGTGGAAGCAAATTAAGATAGAAGTCCATATCTTGATTGTTTATTTCTTGCAAAATCTACATGTTATTCATTTCTGCTGCATCTATATTTTCAAAAAATGTCACTTTCAAATCCCTTACATGGCATACTTGATGTCAACCGCCTCATTGATCCAAATTATACAAATTGGCTCCGCAACTTGAGAATTGTTCTCACGACGGAGAAAATCGCGTACATCCTTGATACAGTGATGCCTATGCCCAAGGAAGGGGCAAGCGAGGATGAGATCACTCATTATGTGAAGTACATTGATAACTCCACTCTTGCTCAGTGTTACATGTTAGTCTCTATAACTCTTGAGTTACAGAGACAACATGAAAAGATGGATGCCAGATCCATTCTCCTATATGTCCGTAAATTATTTGAGGAACAGGGAAGGACTTAGCGATATGAGATATCCAAGAGCCTCTTCTGCGTAATGATGACTAAGGGGACACCGGTTTAGAACCATGTCTTAAAGATGATTGAGTAAATAGAGAAACTCATAGGTCTATGAATGGTCCTAGAGGATAACTTATGTGTGGACATTGTGCTTCAGTCCTTACCAGATTTCTTTTCACAATTCATAATGAATTTTAATATGAATAAGCTTGAGGTGACTCTCCTAGAGCTCCTTAATATGTTGAGGGAGGCAGAGAGTACTATAAAAAAGGAGAAGTCAATTCTCTACACTAGTGAGACTAGAAAGAAAAGGAAAGCGAAAAAGTCCCTTAAGAAGGGCAAGGGCAAGGGCAGATCAGGTAAAGTAAAAGTTGCTAAGAAAGACTCGACAAAGGACAAAGGCCAATGCTTCCACTGTGGCAAAGATGGGCACTAGAAGAGGAACTGCAAAGAGTACCTTGCAGAGAGGGTGAAACAGAAGCTTGGAGAAGCTTCAGGTACATTCATGATCAGTCTTCATTTATCAGACTCTTATGATAACACATAGGTATTGGATATCGGTAGTGCTTATCATATATGCAATTCGTTGCAGGTTCTAGCAAGGCCTAGGAGACTGGAGAGAGACGAGATGAACCTCAAGATGGGCAATGGAGCAAAAGTTACTATAGTAGCTATTGGTGAGGTCGCCCTACATCTGCTTGGTGGAGCTATTATTGCATTAGATGCATGTTATTTTATTCCTTCTATATCAAAAATATTATCTCCATTTCATGTTTGACTGTTAGTGGATATAAATTAGTTTTTGAGAAAAATGATTGTTCGATATTATTAGATGATGAGATCATCATGAAAGGAACATTGCATAATGGTTTGTTTATGCTAGACACTACTCTACATATCATGAATGTAAGTATGTCTAAGAGGAAATAAGATGAACTAAACAATGCATACTTGTGGCATTGTAGGCTAGGTCACATCCATGAGGGAAGGATTCAAAAGTTGTTAAATAATGGATATCTAGATCCATTTGACTATGAGTCATATGCAACTTACGAGTCTTGCCTTCGTGGAAAACTGACCAACTCTCTATTTAGTGGAATTGGAGAGAGAGCCACTGAGCTGCTGGAACTTATACATAGTGATGTATGTGGACCTATGTCAACTCATGCCATTGGTCGTTACTCCTACTTTATTACCTTTACTAATGATTTCTCAAGGTATGGATTTATGTACTTAATGAAGTACAAGTCCAAGGCCTTTGAGAAATTCAAAGAGTATAAGAGTGAAGTGGAGAACCAGACTAGAAAGAGTATCAAGACTCTTCGATCAGATTGAGGAGGTGAGTACTTAAGTACAGAGTTTACTTGGTTCCTCAAGGACCATGGGATATTATCCCAATAGACACATCCTTATACACCTCAGCTCAATGGTGTGTTTGAAAGGAGAAATCATATATTTTTAGACATGGTACAGTCCATGATGAGTTTCACTGACCTACCCATCTCATTCTGGGGATATGCCCTAAAGACCGTAACTTACATTCTGAACAGAGTTCTAACTAAGTCAGTAGTGTCTACACCATATGAGATCTGGAAAGGAAAGAAGTCTGATATTAAGGTTATTAAGATTTAGGGCTACCTTGCCTAGGTTAAAAGACACAACTCCGATAAGTTGGAATCGAAGACAAAGCGGTGCAAGTTCGTAGGATACCCCAAGGAAACTTGTGGGTATTATTTCTGTCATCTCGAGGACCAAAAGGTCTTTGTAGCCAAAAGAGCAATGTTCCTTGAGAAGGAACACATTCTTGGTGGAGATAGTGGGAGCATGATAGAGTTAAGCGAGGTTGGAGAACCTAGCTCAAGCACCACTCTACAGCCAGAGTCTATTCAAGTACCTAATACACAAGTTTCAACTTTACGTAGGTTCGGTAGAGTATCACATCCTCCTAAGAGATATGTGGGATATATTAGAGGAGAGGATGTTGAGGATATTGATCCTCAGACTTATGAGAAGGATATTATGAGTATAAACTTTAGGAAGTGGCAAGAAGCTATGAATTCTGAAATGGATTCTATGTACTCCAATAAGGTTTGGAACCAAGTTAATGCGCCCAAAGGTATTATACCCATCGGTTGCAATTGGATCTTTAAGAAAAGGATTGGAGTAGATAGAAAGGTAGAAACCTATAAAGCAAAGCTAGTGGCTAAGGGGTATCGTCAAAGGCAAGGTGTTGACTATTACGAAACATTCTCACCCGTAGCAATGCTAAAATCCATCCGAATTCTATTGGTTATTGCAGCACACTATGATTATGAGATTTAATAGATGGATGTGAAAAATCACATTTCTCAATGGGAACCTCGAGGAGGAGGTATATATGATACAACCCGAGGGATTCATGTCCAAGGACTACCCAGATAAGGTGTGCAGGTTACTTAGATCCATTTATGGACTAAAGCAAGCTTCCCGAAGTTGGAACATAAGATTTGATGAGGCAATCAGATCTTATGACTTCGTTAAGAACGAAGATGAGCCTTAAGTGTACAGGAATGTAAGTGTGCAGGTTACTTAGATCCACATATAACACCTTTTTGGTGTTATATGTGGATGACATCCGGATGATTGGGAATGATGTAGGAATGCTATCCATAGTAAATGTTTAGTTATCTAGACACTTCTCCTTGAAGGACTTAGGGGAAGCATCCTATATTTTGGGGATTCAGATCTATAGAGATAGATCTAAAAGGATGCTTGGCTTGTCCCAGTCTTGGTATATAGAAACCATTATCAAAAGGTTTGGCATGAAAAATTCTAAGAGAGGTCTCATATCGATGAGACATGAGATATCGCTTTCTAGGAGTATGTCCCTAAAGACTCCTGAAGAAAAGCGAACATGGATATAATACCTTATGCCTTAGCGATCGGGCTCATCATATATGCTATGCTATGTACTAGGCCTGATATAGCGCATGCTTTGAGTGTCACAAGCAGGTATTAGGCAGATCCAGGCTTGGAGCACTAGAAAGTAATAAAGTGTATCCTTAAGTACTTTTCAGTAGGACTAAGGATCTTTTACTAGTATATGGAGGTAGTAGCCTCAGGATTAAAGGCTACACGAACTCGAGTTTTCAGTTTAATGTCGATGATAATAAGTCAAATTTGGGGTATGTGTACACCTTGAATGGAGGAGCAGTGTGCTGGAAGAGTTCCAAGCAAGATACTACTATTGACTTGACTATAGAAGCAGAGTACATTGCAGTAACAAAGGCAGTAAAGGAGGGAGTCTGGATGAAGAAGTTTATCATAGATCATGGAGTCGGGCCAAGTAGCGAGGAGCCAATTCCTTATATTGCGACAACTATGGGACGATTACTCAAATAAGAGAACTTGGGTCTCATCAGAAGTGTTCTGAGGAGGTTCCAACTTATTAGAGAGATCATGACCTGAGAAAATATAGTAGTGGAAAGAGTTCCATCCGAAGATAACATTGTAGATCCACTGACAAAGCCATTGTCTCAGATTATCTTTGAGCGTCACAGGAGTCTGATGGGGATCAGACATATAGTTGATTAGCTTTAGGTCAAGTGGGACATTGCTAGTCATAGGCGCTTAACAAGCCAATCAAGTGAGTGATGACATGTGTGACTTTACACGAAATTTTTTTTGCTTATTATATTTTGGCATTTCTCACTTTATATTGATTATTATATATGCATGTATATTGTGATGTCCTTGGATCTATGTAATAGGAATCGGATCGTGATGAGTTCATGATAATGAGACCAATTCACCTTTAAACACAGATCCTAAATAATCCCGATCATAGGTTACTCGAGAGAGACATCAAGATAACTAGACAGACTGGTGTGCTGTATGCTCGTCCATATGATGGATGCAGCTGGTCTCATAGCTGCTCGTGTGGGGACACTAGCGATATAGTACAGGTGCTCATTGGAGAATGAGTTCACTAATTGATCCACTTATAGAATGCTGGATGGTTGATGATGCCTTATTGTCAAACAGTGATTTCGTAGTTCTAGTGGTGTATCTGGTCTTAGACTTGAGATACCAAGGATGTCCTGTATGAGTGCTTTATTCTTTGATACCAGATATATAGCTTTGGATGTCCCAGATCTAGTATAGCCGGTCATTGGGAGTGGTAGTGGACCTTGTGAGGGCTATTGAGTGTCAATAGAGGATCATCCACTCTTGTCGTCATGAGAGGAATATCCCATGTATTCTTGCTCAGACAAATCCTTGGCCAGGGTCATTCAGATTGAGAGAGAAAGAGTTCTCCGGGAGAATCCGATTAGAGTGAGACTTGAGTAGAAACCACATGGGTCTGATAGCACCATACCCGGTATACGGTCTTTACGATATTAGATGGATGAGGGACTATAGGTACACGGTAATTGAGGACACACAGGTCCAATGGATTAGATTCCCTTGTATCGTTTGGGAACTACGGCGTATTGGCCGAGTACATCCGTAGTCGATGAGTCAAGTGAATTATTATGGAGATAATAATTCACTGAGCTAGAAGGAGTTTTGACAGCTATGACTCACAGCCAGCTCGATATTGGGCCTAGAGGGTCACACACATATGGAAAGTATTGCGATGAGTAGAGGTTTGGATATGAGATATCAACCGGAGCCCCTGTCTTATTGGATATCCAATAAGCCTTTGAATTATTGGATCCTATGGATGAGATCTAATAAGTGCCCATGATAGATTATTGGATAGAGATCCACTAATCTAAGAGGCTTGGGTAATTAGATGCAGATCCAATACCCAATAAGGGAGGATCCATTAGGGTTTAATAGGGGACCTCTATAAATAAGAAGGATTCAGTGGTCCATAGGCTAGAGCCTTTGCTTGCCTCTCTTATTCTCCTCCCCCTCTCCACCTCAAAGTAGGTCTAGAGTTTTGAGGAGTGTCGTCGTAGCCCTATTGTGTGGATTATCACTAGAGAGGATGATGCTTGACCTCCTTCACCCTCCCTTAGAGGTCTACAAGGAAATATGGATATACAATCTCCCTATGTAACACAATCTATTCTATACGTAGTTTGTTTCGCGGATTTTTTACACACCAATATTCACACGACAATGAACATCTCTTTGAGAATAGGGGATTTTGTTTTCTTATTCTTCCACTACGCATATGATGTCACCCCTAAAATTTCCCAACAAACTTGACATTATACTTGGCATCGTCTCTTGAGAATGTTAGATCATGATAGGAATCATGATGTGCATCTTGATAAGTCTAATAAACTTATCTTATCAGTTTGTTTCTTGAATTCAAAAGCTTTGAATTCAAGAGTATCTTTTTTTAAGTATGGCATATAGATAGGGGGAGTTAAGGTTAACTCTGTCATCAATTGATTGTCATCATCAAAAAGGGGGAAATGGTTGAATCTCGGATTTTGATGATGAAGTCAATTATAATTTGTTTGATCTAATCTATATGTTGGGAAAAGTATGCAGGATCAACTACAATAGTAGTAAGACATAAAGCAGGTGTTGTGCTGGAGTCAATATCGAGATCACGTTGGGAGTTCAAGAGTTCATCGGAAGTTCGAACGTTCGTCAGAAGTTCTGCTGTAACCAACTGAGAAGTCTAGGAGCTTACCAAAGAAACTCATCAGAGCTCGCCAAGAAGATCATCGTAAAGTCCAGGAGCTTGCCGGGAGTTCACCAGAGCATTGCCAAGAGTTTGTTAGATGTTCGCTGGAAGTACGCCGGAAGCTCGCTGAAAGAGCAATTGACACACTAGAACAAGAAGTGTTGTGATCATGTCTGAACTATTATAGTTAGAGCATAAATTAAGTTAGGATTGGGAGGTAATCCCACTAACTTAATTAGGGGCCAACTGGGTGTTAGGATCAAGAGCACTAAGAGGGGGGGGGGTGGGGTGAATTAGTACAGTGGAAAACTTTAGTTGATTAAAAAGACTTTCGTATGAAAACCATTCCGGAAAGAACTTTAACTTGAGAGCAAACGAAAGTATAGATGATGTAAAGCAATGGAGGCAATTTGCAGTTAAGATAAAGAGCAGAATGTAAATGCAAACTGAGATTTAGAGTGGTTCACCCAATCTTGACCTACATCCACTTTTGACTTCCTCCTCTGACGAGGTCACCGACATCTACTAGAGGCCTTCCTTCAATAGGCGAAGACCAACCACCCTTTTATAGCTTTTCTCCTTTTGATGGGCTTAGGAGACAACCCTTACAGATTTTCACTCCTCTCTTGAATGATCAAAACTTAGAAGGAAAGAGAGAGAAGAACTGCTAACCTTTTACAACACTTTTAAGCTCTCAAATACTTAGAATGAAAGCAAGCTTTTGATTCCCTTTCATGCAGGAAAGGGTGGGGTTTATATAGGCCCCAATTAGTTTGAATTTGGTGCTCAAAAGTGTCATCTCCCATATTTTCGGGGTCCTGGCAGTACCACCGCCATAACTGGGCGGTACCACCGCCTGGCACTTGACACTGTGCGATACTACTGCACTGGGTGGTACCACCGCCAATTAGTCTAGGCGGTACCTGTCACGCCCAATGAGCAACTCTATCACGCCCCCCCCCCCCCCCCCCGAATTTAATCCATTCAGGAGGTGTGACCCTGTCTAAAATCAATAATATTATAATTCATCGTCACAAATCAATCCAGGATCCAATCTAACATTTGAGGATACCAAGAACCATTCAAATCAATATTCATAATTCATAAACCTGTACGTTTCATAAATCATACTCCACTTCACTCAAAGATTCATAAAATCCGCAGCTCAACTAAACATCAACCACAATACAAATCCATAATCATAGAAATATATACAATCATAAAAAAAATAATTATTTACCATGAGTTCTTATCCTTATACAACTTAAACTTATCATTCCATAAACATGAACGGTCCATTAAACTTTTACAACACATAAGTATCAATATATCCTTAACATTACATCATAAGTAAAGTATATTATACAACAAAAACCTATCAACCAACAAAGATTAGTCCAAAATCTTCTAGCCTTTCACTACTTCAACCCAATTCTAGCTTTTCAATGCGTGACAAGCCACCTTGAAAAATTTATATAACAACGGGGTGAGCATAAAGAGCTCAGCAAGCAACTAACATATCCATAGCGATAGGAGAAATTCAACCAGGCTTAGTATCAAGATAACAAAAGCAGAAATACAAGTGTTCATTTGAAATCATCTCATTTGATATAAAAATCACAAAGGGTTTCCTCATTCGAAATCAGGCGTTAGACATAACAATACGAGAAAAGAAATTGGAGCATTTCATTGGCAAAATAAGCATTTAGGCATGTATCAAATGGCACCTGAAGCATTTAAGTGTATATCAAAGGTGTAAGAGTGTTTGAGAGCATAACAATGACATACAAAACACTCCAAAGTATAACAAGTGAACCGAATAGTAAATACAAGCTTGTATGTCATTTTTGATGTAGCATGCATTCCATTTTTATCCAAAGCATAAATATAAACTCATAAGCAAAGCTTTGGATATCATATCAAAAACATAGAGGGCGTTGTGGGACCACATACATAATGGTGATTCATCCATTTCAGGATGATAAGCATAGTCTCCCACGTTTGGAGCTCCATCCACCCACGTCTGAGTGAAGTTAATGGGGCCGGTAGAGCATCGCGGGCTCTATGCATAACTCCCTTTACCATTTCTGGCAAAGATTCACAATATCCCATAGACACCAGGGTACAAAAGGGTAGCATGAACAATGACATTGGCACATATTGGAAGCACATGCGGAAACAACGGAAATATGCATGTGCCTTTATCAAACAAGGAAATGCAAACAAAACATTACATAATAAATTTCAGACATACAACAATTTTAAGATGAATAATACAAGAATTTTAAAAGGACTGCAAAAGAATTTAATAGAAATCAAACTTCCAATAGAATGAGACTTGAATAGGCAAAACTCAACAAGGTTTTCAATTCTGGCAGAATTCGAATGGTACATTTCCTGATTTGTTTGAGTGACCAAGCATGCTCCAATTCACTAAAAATAGGTGTCATGGGAAAGCTGTATCAATTTATTTTCCAAAACAGGAAGTTACAACATATAGAGTAAAGGAAGGTCAGAATTGATCATCTCTGTTTTTGCAGAATTGATAGAATCAATTTAAACAGATGTTTCAGAAGACAAACGTACTTCAAAATTTACACGTTGGTGTTAAAAGAAAGATATGCGAATCTAGTTCCCAAATAATCAAGTTTTTTAAAATTCAGAATTTTCACTAGAAAGTTATGAGCAATTTAGTAACAGAAGGTCAGAAGTGATCATCTCTGTTTTGTAGAATAGATAGAATCAATTTAAACTGATGTTTCAGAAGGCAAACATACTTTAAAATTTTCAAATTGATGTCAAAAGAAAGATATACAAATCTAGTTTCCAAAGAACCAAGTTTTACATAATTCAAAATTTTTACTAGAGAATTATGAGTAATTTAGTAACAGAAGGTTCGAAATTACAGTCCCTATTTTGTAGAATCTGTAGGGTTAATTAGGCATTTCGACTCCAAATCATTCAATCAAGGTATCAAAATAAAGGTCTTCGAGCCTAAATCAGAGTTTAGTTCAAAAAGTTAGGACCAAAACAATGCATGGAGGTCAGATTACCGAAAAATTACAAATTCATGGCTTTGTATCAAAACGAAAGAAATGTTTGGTTCTCAGCTGAAATCTTTCAAATTTTGTAGAATGGAAAAGAAAATAGAGATTAGGATTCTGTTGGATGGGGTTAGAATACTTGCCTTAAAAAGTTTTGATTTTCAAATGTGGGGGAATTGATGCAAAGCCTTAAGCCAAGATAAAACTTCTTCTTCAATTCTTTCTCCTTCTCTTCTCCTTCAATTCCTTCTCCTCTTCTCAAGTTACGTTGGCTGCAAAGTTTTCCTTAGTTGTGCCTTAAATTACTTAGGTTTGGCTCATGCTAAAATAGTGAGGTGGCAAGCATGCATTGAGGTTTAGGTGTCAACTTTAGAATAAGTGCAAGTGGCTCATCCTTGCTAATGCCACAAGTCCTCCATATAATTTAATATTAATATAATAAACTGAACTATTAAAGTACTATATAAGCATTTTTTTTTTAAATGAGGGATGTGACAGTACCACCGCCTAGCAGAGCTCATAGACCGAGCTCTAGCGGTACCACCGCTAGCAACAATAATTGTCAGCGGTACCACCACCCAGAATTCTTAGGAGACCGAGTCTCCAGGGCTTTTGTATGAAAACCCTTATAGATTTTAACTTGATTGTCAGCGGTACCACCACCTAGAATTCTTAGGAGACCAAGTCTCTAGGGCTTTCATATGAAAACCCTTTCATATGAATTAGTACAAAGGAAAACTTTAGTTGATTAAAAAGACTTTCGTATGAAAACCATTTCGGAAACAACTTTAACTTGAGAGCAAACGGAAGTATAGATGATGTAAAGCAATGGAGGCAGTTTGCAGTTAAGATAAAGAGCAGAATGTAAATGAAACCGAGATGTAGAGTAGTTCGGCCAATCTTGACCTACATCCATTTTGACTTCCTCCTCCGACGAGGTCATCGACATCCACTAGAGGCCTTCCTTCAATAAGGCAAAGACTAACCACCCTTTTATAGCTTTTCTCCTTTTGATGGGCTTAGGAGACAACCCTTACAGATTTTTGTTAGGATCAAGAGCACTAAGAGGGGGGGGTGAATTAGCGCAGCGAAAAACTTTCGACGATTTAAAACGACGTTCGTATGATAAGAACGATTTCAGTATGAAAGTCGAATTGGAAATTGCTTTAACTTAAGATCAAGTAAAGTGCAGTTAAAGTAAAGCTATGGAAGTAGTTGCAGTTAAGATAGAGAATAGAATGTAAATGCAAATCGAGATTTAGAGTGGTTCGGTCATGATGTAATGCAAATCGAGATTAGTGGTTGACCTACATCACTTTTGGCTTCCTCGTCCGATGAGGTCACCGACGTCCACTAGAGGCCTTCCTTCAATAGGCGAAGGCCAACCACCCTTTTACAGTTCACTCCTTTTGACGGGCTTAGGAGACAACCTTTACAAATTTTTCACTCCTCTCTGAATGATCAAACTTTGAAGAAAAGAGGGAGAAGAACTTCTAGCCTTTTACAATACTTTTAAGCTCTCAAAATCTCAGAATAAAATGCTAAGTTTCGGTGCCCTTTCATGCATGAAAGGGTGGGTTTATATAGGCCCCAAACTGATTTGAATTTGGACCTCAAAAATGTCAATTCCCATGTTTTCGGGGGTCCTTGCGGTCTACCGCCATAAATGGGCGGTGCTACCGCTTGACAGGGGCGGTGCTACCGCTTGACAGGGGCGGTGCTACCGCTTGACAGGGGCGGTGCTACCGCTTGACAGGGGCGGTGCTACCGCTTGACAGGGGCGGTGCTACCGCTTGACAGGGGCGGTGCTACCGCTTGACAGGGGCGGTGCTACCGCTTGACAGGGGCGGTGCTACCGCTTGACAGGGGCGGTGCTACCGCTTGACAGGGGCGGTGCTACCGCTTGACAGGGGCGGTGCTACCGCTTGACAGGGGCGGTGCTACCGCTTGACAGGGGCGGTGCTACCGCTTGACAGGGGCGGTGCTACCGCTTGACAGGGGCGGTGCTACCGCTTGACAGGGGCGGTGCTACCGCTTGACAGGGGCGGTGCTACCGCTTGACAGGGGCGGTGCTACCGCTTGACAGGGGCGGTGCTACCGCTTGACAGGGGCGGTGCTACCGCTTGACAGGGGCGGTGCTACCGCTTGACAGGGGCGGTGCTACCGCTTGACAGGGGCGGTGCTACCGCTTGACAGGGGCGGTGCTACCGCTTGACAGGGGCGGTGCTACCGCTTGACAGGGGCGGTGCTACCGCTTGACAGGGGCGGTGCTACCGCTTGACAGGGGCGGTGCTACCGCTTGACAGGGGCGGTGCTACCGCTTGACAGGGGCGGTGCTACCGCTTGACAGGGGCGGTGCTACCGCTTGACAGGGGCGGTGCTACCGCTTGACAGGGGCGGTGCTACCGCTTGACAGGGGCGGTGCTACCGCTTGACAGGGGCGGTGCTACCGCTTGACAGGGGCGGTGCTACCGCTTGACAGGGGCGGTGCTACCGCTTGACAGGGGCGGTGCTACCGCTTGACAGGGGCGGTGCTACCGCTTGACAGGGGCGGTGCTACCGCTTGACAGGGGCGGTGCTACCGCTTGACAGGGGCGGTGCTACCGCTTGACAGGGGCGGTGCTACCGCTTGACAGGGGCGGTGCTACCGCTTGACAGGGGCGGTGCTACCGCTTGACAGGGGCGGTGCTACCGCTTGACAGGGGCGGTGCTACCGCTTGACAGGGGCGGTGCTACCGCTTGACAGGGGCGGTGCTACCGCTTGACAGGGGCGGTGCTACCGCTTGACAGGGGCGGTGCTACCGCTTGACAGGGGCGGTGCTACCGCTTGACAGGGGCGGTGCTACCGCTTGACAGGGGCGGTGCTACCGCTTGACAGGGGCGGTGCTACCGCTTGACAGGGGCGGTGCTACCGCTTGACAGGGGCGGTGCTACCGCTTGACAGGGGCGGTGCTACCGCTTGACAGGGGCGGTGCTACCGCTTGACAGGGGCGGTGCTACCGCTTGACAGGGGCGGTGCTACCGCTTGACAGGGGCGGTGCTACCGCTTGACAGGGGCGGTGCTACCGCTTGACAGGGGCGGTGCTACCGCTTGACAGGGGCGGTGCTACCGCTTGACAGGGGCGGTGCTACCGCTTGACAGGGGCGGTGCTACCGCTTGACAGGGGCGGTGCTCCTTTTGACGGGCTTAGGAGACAACCTTTACAAATTTTCACTCCTCCTCTTGAATGATCAAAATTTGAAGAAAAGAGGGAGAAGACCTTCTAGCCTTTTACAATACTTTTAAGCTCTCAAAATCTCAGAATAAATGCTAAGTTTCGGTGCCCTTCATGCATGAAAGGGTGGGGTTATATAGGCCCCAAACTGATTGAATTTGGACCTCAAAAATGTCAATTCCCCATGTTTTCGGGGTCCCTTGCGGTCTACGCCATAAATGGGCGGTACTACCGCCTGATAGAGCTCGGAGACCAAGCTCGGCAGGTACCATCGCCTGACAGGGGCGGCACTACGCCAGTCTCACTCGGAGACTGAGCATAGGCGGTGCTACGCTTGACAGGGGCGGTGCTACCGCTTGACAGGGGCGGTGCTACCGCCCACCCAATCTCACTCGGAGACTGAGCCCAGTGCCACCGCCTGATAGGGGCAGTGCCACCGCCCAGCCTCACTTCGAGACTCGGCTGCTGGGCGGTGCCACCACCGGCCAAGGAATCTGGGTCCGAATGGGCTGATCCATTCGACCCAATTTGGGTCTGTCAAGGGCCTAATTGCCCCAAGATTAAGTTAATGGGATCACCTCCCATTTCTAACTTAATCGTCATGCTAACTACAATATTTTTCAAGACATTTACTGCAACTTGCTCCGGTGCGTCACTCGCTTCTTCCGTCGAGCTTCCGGCGAACTTCCGGCGATCATCCGACGAACCCTTGGCGATGCTCCGGCGGACTTCCGGCAAACTCCTGGACTTGCGACGATCCATTTGGCGAGTTCCGATGAGCTTCTTTGGCAAGCTCTTGGACTTCTCGGATTTGTTCCCGCAGAACCTCCGATGACCGTCCGGACTTCGGTCGAACTCTCGAACCCCCAACGTGATCATAGTCTTGACTTCGGCGCAATCCTGCTGCATGTCTTACTTTCATCGTAGTTAATCCTGCACACTTATCTTAACATATGGATTAGATAACAAATGACAATTGACTTCATCATCAAAATCCGAGATTCAACAATCTCCCCCTTTTTGATTATGACAATCAATTGATACCGGAGTTAACTTTAACTCCCCCTATCTATATGTCATACTCAAGATAAGTCATTCTTGAATTCAAAGCCTTTGAATTCAAGAGACATATTGATAAGTTAAGATTGTTTAACCTTATCAATACTTTCATCATGATTCCTATCATGATGTATCTCTCTGAAAATGATGTCAAGGCTTGACATCCTTTTTCAAGTTTTACATTTCAAATGTGAACGATAGTAATGATAGTAATTCAGCATATGGTAAGATATCAATTTGTGAAATTACGATGCAAGTTCTTGATATCTTAACATAATGTAAATATTTCAAGTGTTTAGCAATCATAGCATTTCTATCATCAATTTACCATATATTTCGATGTAAGCTTTTTTTAACATAATTCAAATTCAAATATGGCACTCATAGCATCAATTCATATATTTCTCCCCCTTTGTCATCAACAAAAAGGAGAACGATATAAGCAAATTTTAAACACAAGTGAGTGATAGGTAATTTTTCAACAATGAGTGATAGGATACCAATTATACAAACATCTCAAGGAAAGATTAAATCATGCTTCATTTTTACAAGGATCAAGATATGTATGTGAATCAATATCCTTGCAAGTAAAAAATCTTTTTTTTTTTTAAGAAGGAAATTATAAGAAGGAATCATTTTATCAAATCCATTTCTCGAAAATATTTTTCACATTATAAGCCTATGAAAGATGCATTTGCTAATTGATTCCACATGTCAAAAATTAATGAATCAAACTTATGAGAGCTTGATTTTGCTATAGATTTTCCAATACAATCATGAAGATAAAACATGCTCATTATCATAGAAATTTTTATATCCATAATTTTCAACATATTACATGTAATCATGTAAAATCATCATAGCAATTGAGTGATTTGATTATTGAATCAAGAAAGTCCAAAAATTAGATTTAATGAGTTCAAGCATTCGGACACATTAATATTCCTAATTCTCTTCTAATGAAATTAAATTGTTCTTCACTTAAAGGCTTTGTAAAAATATCAGTAGTTGATGTTTAGTATCAATGAACTCTATAACTATATCATGATTAGTGACATGATCTTGTATAAAGTGATGTCTAATATCAATATGTTTTGTTCTTGAGTGTTGAATGAGATTCTTTGTTAAACATATAGCACTTGTGTTATCACATTTAATGGGAATATTTTTAAGATGAACTTTATAATCTTCTAAGGTGTTTTTCATCCACACAACCTGTGCACAGCATGCACTAGCTGCTATATACTCAGCTTCGGTTGTTGATAGTGCAACCGAGTTTTATTTCTTAGATGACCAGGAAACAAGAGCATGTCCCAAAAATTGACATATTCCTGATGTGTTTTTTCTATCTAATAATCTACATCCAGCAAAATCTACATCAGCATAAGCAATTAACTCAAACTTCTTGGTTTTCGGATACCATAATCCTAGATTTGTGGTACCTTTAAGATATCTAAGTATTCTTTTAACCGTTTTGAGATGAGATATCTTAGGGTTCGATTGAAACCTAGCACAAAGTCCTACACTAAACATGATATCTGGTCTAGTTGCAGTGAGGTAAAGTAAACTTCCTATCATACCCCTATAAGTTTTTTGATCGAAGCTTTCTCCACTTTCATCAACTTCTAACTTAGTGGATGTGCTCATAGGAGTGTTAATAGCTTTTGAGCTTTCCATATTAAATATCTTTAGCAAGTCTAAAGCATATTTAGTTTGACTAATAAAGATACCATTTCTTAGTTGCTTAATTTGTAAGCCTAAGAAAAAGGTTAATTCTCCCATCAAACTCATTTCAAATTCTAGACTCATGGTTTTAGCAAAGGATTCACAAAGAGATTCGTTTGTAGAACCAAAGATAATATCATCAACATAAATCTGAACAATGAGAAAATTATTTTCAAAATTCTTCATAAACAATGTAGTATCAACCTTGCCTTTTGTAAAATTATTTTTAATCAGAAAAGAACTAAGTCTCTCATACCAAGCCCTTGGGGCTTGTTTTAAACCATAGAGAGCTTTAGTTAATTTAAACACATGATTAGTGAGGCTATTATTTTCAAATCCGGGAGGTTGTTCAACATAAACTTCTTCGGAAATAAAGCCATTAAGAAAAGCGCTTTTAACATCCATTTGAAATAACTTAAAATTATTATTACTAGAATAGGCAAGGAGCATCCTTATGGCTTCTAATCAAGCCATAGGAGTGAAGGTTTCTTCGTAATCGATACCTTCTTCTTAGTTGAAACCTTTGGCTACTAATCTAGCCTTATTTCTAACCACGATACCATATTCATCTTGCTTGTTTCTAAAGACCCATTTAGTACTAATAACTAAATGGTCATTTGGCCTAGGAACAAGCTTCCACACCTCATTTCTCTCAAATTGATTTAACTCATCTTGCATTGCGATAATCCATGAATCATCTTTCATGGCTTCGTCAATACATTTAGGTTCAATTTGGGAGAGAAAAGCGGTGTTGGCACAAAATTCTTTAAGAGAAGAACGTGTTTGAACCCCCTTAGATGTGTCTCCTAGAATTAGCTCGATGAGCATCTACATATTTCCAATCCTTGGGTAAGGATGTTTCGGAAGTGGATGCATCCAAGTTGCTAGTTGGAGAAGGGGTTTCATTTAAATTCAAAGAATCAAAATTAACATCGTCATCAAAATCATTTTTCTTGATTTCGGAAATCTCATTGAAAACAACATGAATGGATTCTTCTATAATTAAAGTTCTTTTATTGAATATACGAAAAGCTTTAGAAACCGAAGAATAACCAAGGAAAATTCCTTCATCGGATTTAGCATCAAATTTTCCTAAGGCATCTTTCTCATTCAAGATAAAACACTTGCACCCAAAAACTTTAAAATATGAAACATTGGGTTTTTTGTTGTTCCACAACTCATACGGAGTTTTGGTGAGTAAGGGTCTTACTAGAACTCTATTCAAAATATAGCATGCAGTGTTTACGGCTTTGGCCCAAAAATATTTGGATAGGCTATGTTCATTCAACATGGTTCTTGCCATTTCTTGTAAATTTCTATTTTTTCTTTCTACTACTCCATTTTGTTGAGGATTTCTTGGAGTAGAGAAGTTATGATTGTATCCATTAAATTCACAAAATTCTTAAAAATCAATGTTTTGAAATTCACCACCACGATCACTTCTAATTGACGTAATCATAGAACCCTTTTCATTTTGGACAAGTTTGCAAAACTTGGTAAAATATCTAAAGCATTCATTTTTGTGTTTTAAGAAATAAGTCCATGTGTATCTACTATAGTCATCTACAATGACGAAGGCCTATTTGCTACCTCCTAGACTTGATGTAGAGATAGGTCCAAACAAGTCCATATGGATCAATTGTAAGGGCCTAGAGGTGCTTATTTGATTCTTAGATTTGAAACTACCCTTAATTTGTTTTCCTAATTGACAAACATCACACACATTATCTTTGATGAACTTGATATGAGAAATTCCTCTTACAAGTTCTTTGGATGATATTTGAGTGATTAGTTTCATGCTAGCATGACCTAATCTCCTATGCCAAAGCCAAGCATCCTCATTCAAAACCGAGAAACACTTTTCATTGCAAAGATCATTGATGTCAATGGTGTATATGTTATTTTGTTTTAATGCAATCATAGATGTGTTTTTGTGTGGTTTTTCAACGATGCAAGCATTAGATTCGAATTTGACAATATATCCTTTATCACACAATTGACTAATGCTCAAGTGGTTATGTTTTAAACCATCAACTAACAAAACATCTTCAATAAAGAAGTTAGATTTGTTACCTATGGTTCCTTTGCCAATGATTTTACCCTTGTTGTCTCCGAAGGTGACATAACCTTCGTCTATGCTAGTGAGTTTAGAGAATTGAGATGGATCTCCGGTCATATGCCTTGAGCATCCACTATCAAGGTACCATCTCTTGCTCCTAGCTTGTGATGATGTATGTTTCTACAAGAAAGGATGATTTTTAGGTACCCATTTACTTTTGGGTGCCTCAAACACTGATCTAAATTGTTTATCATGTTGCATAGAGTTTATCGTGGTTCCTTTAGGAACCCAAATCAATTTGTTTGGACTAACTTTCTTGAATGGACAATGATAAGTTCTATGTCCATGTTTGCAACAAAAGTTGCATTTGCTTTGGTGTCGAATATATAAGATAAGGCCTTTAATGAAGGTGGTTGGATTTTGGTGAGGACTTCTCACAAATCCGATTCCACTTCTTTTAGGAACATGACCCTTATTTGTAAGGATCATATTCAAAGACTTGCTACCAACCTCGAATTTCTTCAAGGTGTCCATAAGTAGCAAGTTCTCCTTTTGGAGAGTTTCTAGATCATGACAATTTTTACATGGAGCTAAACTATCATGATATTCAATTTCTAATTTGTCGAAATTATAAGTAAGACTATCATGCTCCTTTTTTAGCAATTTATATTTTATACTAATAGTTTTGCATTCATCAAATAAGTCATGGAAGGCATTTAGTAATTCATCAAATGATAAATCTGCATCAATTAAATTTGTTACCTCATCTCCGATGGCCATTAGGGCGTAATGAGCAACTTGCTCGGTGTTGGACTCCTCTTCTTCGGACGCGCTTGAGTCATCCCATGTTGCTTTGAGCGCCTTCTTCTTTGGTGTTCTCTTCTTGGCTTGGGGACAATCACTTTTGTAGTGTCCCGGCTTCTTGCATTCGTAGCAAATAACTTGGTCTTTTTTGGGTTCAAATTTATTTTTTGAGTCATTTTTAAACTTGTTTCTTTTAATGAATTTTTTGAATTTCCTTGTTCGAAGTGCCAAGTCATCGTCACAGTGTTCATCACTTGAGTTTTCTCTCAAGTGGTCTTCGAAAGTTCTAAGTGCCATATCCTTCCTATTCTTTGGAAGGATCTCTTCTTGCTCTTCATGAGCTTTGCAAGTCATTTCGTAGGTCATTAATGACCCGATTAATTCTTCAAGAGGGAAGTTGTTTAGATCTTTAGCCTCTTGAATAGTTGTGACTTTAGGGTCCCAACTCTTAGGAAGGGATCTTAGAATCTTATTTACGAGCTCAAAATCCGAAAAACTTTTGCCGAGTCTTTTTAGACCATTGACGACATCCGTGAAACGGGTGTACATATCGCCAATAGTCTCGCTCGGTTTCATTCGGAAAAGTTCAAAAGAATGTATCAAAAGATTGATTTTTGATTCTTTCACTCTACTTGTGCCTTCGTGAGTCACTTCGAGTGTATGCCAAATATCAAATGCGGTTTCACAAATCGAAACACGATTGAACTCATTTTTATCAAGCGCACAAAATAAGGCATTCATAGCCTTTGCATTAAGAGCGAAAGTCTTCTTCTCCAATTCATTCCAATCGATCATTGGAAGAGAAGATTTCGAAAATCCATTTTTGACAAGATTCCAAAGTTCAAAATCCATTGAAATAAGAAAGATCCTCATTCGGGTCTTCCAATAGGTGTAGTCCGTCCCATTGAACATGGGTGGACGTGTAATAGAGTGGCCCTCTTGATTTCCGATGTATGCCATCTCTCTTGGGTTTTAATCTGATTGAGAGTTAACCCCGCTCTGATACCAATTGTTAAGATGAAGAGCACTAAGAGGGGGGGGTGAATTAGTGCAGCGGAAAACTTTCGACGATTTAAAACGACGTTCGTATGATAAGAACGATTTTAGTATGAAAGTCGAATCGTAAATTGCTTTAACTTAAGATCAAGTAAAGTGCAGTTAAAGTAAAGCTATGGAAGTAGTTGCAGTTAAGATAGAGAACAGAATGTAAATGCAAACCGAGATTTAGAGTGGTTCGGTCAATCTTGACCTACATCCGCTTTTGGCTTCCTCGTCCGATGAGGTCACCGATGTCCACTAGAGGCCTTCCTTCAATAGGCGAAGGCCAACCACCCTTTTACAGTTTCACTCCTTTTGACGGGCTTAGGAGACAACCCTTACAAAATTTTCACTCCTCTCTTGATTGATCAAAACTTCGAAGAAAAGAGGGAGAAGAACTTCTAGCCTTTTACAACACTTTCAAGCTCTCACAATCTCATAATAAATGCTAAGTTTCGGTGCCCTTTCATGCATGAAAGGGTGGGGTTTATATAGGCCCCAAACTGATTTGAATTTGGAGCTCAAAAATGTCAATTCCCATGTTTTCGGGGTCCTGGCGGTACTACCGCCATAAATGGGTGGTACTATTGCCTGATAGAGCTCGGAGACCGAGCTTGGGCGATGCCACCGCCTGACAGGGGCGGTACTACCGCCCAGTCTCGCTCGGAGACTGAGCCCAGGCGGTGCCACCGCCTGACAGGGGCGGTGCTACCGCCCACCCAGTCTCACTCGGAGACTGAGCCCAAGCGGTGCCACCACCCAGCCTCACTCCGAGACTCGGCTGTTGGGCGGTGCCACCGTTGACCCAGGCAGTGCCACCGCCGGCCAAGGAATCTGGGTCCGAATGGGCTGATCCATTCGGCCCAATTTGGGTCTGTCAAGGGCCCAATTACCCCAAGATTAAGTTAATGGGATCACCTTCCATTTCTAACTTAATCATCATGCTAACTACAATATTTTTCAAGACATTTACTGCAACTTGCTCCGGTGTGTCATTCGCTTCTTCCGTCGAACTTCCGGCGAACTTCCGGCGATCATCCGATGAACCCTCGACGATGCTTCGGCGGACTTCCGGCAAACTCCTAGACTTGCGACGATCCATTTGGCGAGTTCCGATGAGCTTCTTTGGCAAGCTCTTGGACTTCTCGGATTTGTTCCCGCAGAACCTCCGATGACCGTCCGGATTTCCGTCGAACTCTCGAACCCCCAACGTGATCATAGTCTTGACTTCGGCGCAACTCCTGCTGCATGTCTTACTTTCATCGTAGTTAATCCTGCACACTTATCTTAACATATGGATTAGATAACAAATGACAATTGACTTCATCATCAAAATCCGAGATTCAACAATTTTCACTCCTCTCTTGAATGATCAAAACTTAGAATGAAAGAGAGAGAAGAACTGCTCACCTTTTACAACACTTTTAAGCTCTCAAATACTTAGAATAAAAGCAAGCTTTTGATTCCCTTGCATGCAGGAAAGGGTGGGGTTTATATAGGCCCCAATCAATTTGAATTTGGTGCTCAAAAGTGTCATCTCCCATATTTTCGGGGTCTTGGCAGTACCATTGCCATAACTGGGCGGTACCACCGCCTGGCACTTGACACTGTGCGGTACTACTGCTCAGTCTAGGTGGTACCACCGCCTAGCAAAGCTCATAGACCGAGCTCTAGCGGTACCACTGCTACCAACAATAATTGTCAACGGTACCACCACCTAGAATTCTTAGGAGACCGAGTCTCCAAGGCGGTGCCATTGTTGGCCAAGAATTCTGGGTCCAAATGGGCTGTTCCATTCGGCCCAATTTAGGTCTATTAAGGGCCTAGTTGGCCCCAAATTAAGTTAATGGGATCACCTCCCAATCCTAACTTAATCTATATGCTAAATACAACAATTTAGACATCAATACTGCAAATCGTGTTCTGGTGCGTCAATTGCTTCTTCTAGCGAACATCCGAGGAACTCTCGTCGATGCTCCGATGGACTCCCGGCAAATTCCTGGACTTGCGATGATCCTCTTGGCGAGTTCCGATGAGCTTCTTTGGCAAGCTCCTGGACTTCTCGGATTGTTTCTACAGAACCTTCGACGACCGTCCGAACTTCCGACAAACTCTCGAACCCCCAACGTGATCTTTGTCTTGACTCCAACTCAATACCTGCTGCATGTCTTACTGCCATCTTTCTTAATCTTGTACACTTATCTCAACATATGGATTAGATAACCAAATGACAATTGACTTCATCATCAAAATCCGAGATTCAACAATCTCTTCCTTTTTGATGATGACAATCAATTGATGATGGAGTTAACCTTAACTCCCCCTATCTATATGCCATACTTGAGATAAGTCATTCTTAAATTCAAAGCCTTTGAATTCAAGAGATATATTAATAAGTTAAGTTTATTTAAACATATCAATACCCCCATCATGATTCCTATCATGATGTATCTCTCTGAAAATGATGTCAAGGCATGACATCCATTTTCAAGTTTCATATTTCAAATGTGAAAGATAGCAATCATACCAATTCATCACATGGTAAGATATCAACATTATAAAATTATGATGCAAGCTCTTGATATCTTAACATAATGCAAATATTTCAAATGTAAGGTCTATGTATAGCAATTCATTCTATCATAGCAATTCATCATATGGCAAGATATCAATATGTAAAATTGTGATGTAAGCTTTTGATATCTTAACATAATGCAAATATGGTAATCATAGTAATTCTATCATCAATTTATCACATATTCTATCAATTTACCACATATTTCTCCCCCTTTGTCATCAACAAAAAGGAGAACGATTCAAGCATATTTCAAGCATAGTAATAAGTGTGGTAAAGATTCATGTCATAGAAGGATTTATATCATTTTTCAACAATAAGTGATAAGATACCATTCATACAAATTATTTTTCAAGCAATCATGTCATGGTATCATTCAAAAGTCCATTAAAGAGATAGCTTTCATTACTTCTTTCTTTTTATTTGTCATTAACATTTTGCATGAAGGAGGAAAGCCATTGTGAACTATCTTGAATGAAGTTAAAAATGATAAGAGACTAAATCATACTTCATTTTTACAAGGATCAAGAAATGCATGTGAATTAGACCCTTGCAGGTGTTCATCTAAAAAAGAAATCTTCCTTCATCAAGAAGGAATTCATATGAAAGAATTATCAAATCCATTTCTCGATTAAAAATCATTTTTCACAAGGCAAATTAATGAGAGATGCATTTGTTAATCAATTCTATATGTCAAAAATCATGGAGTAATGATATGAAATAAACTTGAAGTAACATAGGCTTATGAAAGCTCCATTAAAGAAATACATTAAGTCCGGAAGAGAAATACAAATTCATGTATTGTTAGGATCAAGAAAATCTGAAAATAAAATTTAACACATTCATGTATTCGGACATAGTTTTACCATAGCTTTTCAAACACAATCATGAAGGTAAAACATGCTTATCATCATGGAAATTTTGACCTCAAGACACACAATTTCCAATATGTTATTGAAGCATATAATCAAGTAAAATTCATATCATAAGATTTTTAGCATTGAGTTTCTAAGTGATTGATCAAGGATCAAGAAAGTCCAAAAATAAAATTTAATAAATTCATGCATTCGAACAAATCAACATTCCTAATTCTCTTCTAATGAAGTTAAATTGTTCTTCACTTAAAGGCTTTATAAAAATATCAGCTAGTTGATGTTTAGTATCAATGAACTCTATAATTACATCATTATTAGTGACATGATCTCGTATAAAGTGATGTCTAATATCAATATGCTTTGTTCTTGAGTGTTGAATGGGATTCTTTGTTCGACATATTGCACTTATGTTGTCACATTTAATGGGAATATTTTTAAGATGAACTTTATAATCTTCTAAGGTGTTTTTCATCCACATAACTTATGTACAACATGCACTAGCTATAATATACTCAGCTTCAGTTGTTGATTGTGCAATTGAGTTTTGTTTCTTAGATGACCAGGAAACAAGGGCATGTCCCAAAAATTGACATGTTCCTGATGTGCTTTTTCTATCTAGTCTATACTCAGCAAAATCTACATCAGCATAAGCAATTAACTCAAAATTCTCGGATTTTGAATACCACAATCCTAGATTTATGGTACATTTAAGATATCTAAGTATTCTTTTAACTGCTTTGAGATGAGGTATCTTAGGATTCGATTTAAACCTAGCACAAAGTCCTACACTAAACATGATATCTGGTCTAGTTATAGTGAGGTAAAATAAACTTCCTATCATACCCCTATAAGTTTTTTGATAAAAACTTTCTCCACTTTCATCAATTTCTAACTTAGTGGAGGTGCTCACAGGAGTGTTGATAGCTTTTGAGCTTTCCATATTAAATCTTTTTAGCAAATCTAAAGCATATTTAGTTTAACTAATAAAAATGCCATTGCTTAATTGTTTAATTTGTAAGCCTAAAAAGAAGGTTAATTCTCCCATCAAACTCATTTCAAATTCAAGGCTAATAGTTTCAGCAAAAATATTCACAAAGAGATTTATTCGTAGAACCGAAGATAATATTATCAACATAAATCTGAATAACGAGAAAATTATTTTCAAAATTTTTGATAAACAATGTAGTATCAACCTTGCCTTTAGAGAAATTATTTTCTATAAGAAAAGAACTAAGTCTCTTATACCAAGAATAATCTCTTGGGGCTTGTTTTAAACTATAGAGAGCTTTAGTTAATTTAAACACATGATTAGGGAGGCTATTATTTTCAAATCCGAGAGGTTGTTCAACATAGACTTCTTCAGAAATAAAGCCATTAAGAAAAGCACTTTTAACATCCATTTGAAACAACTTAAAATTATTACTACTAGGATAGGTAAGGAGCATCTTGATGGCTTCTAATCGAGCCACAGGACTGAAGGTTTCTTCGTAATCGATACCTTTTTCTTGGTTAAAACCTTTGGCTACTAATCTAGCCTTGTTTCTAACTATGATACCAGATTCATCTTGCTTGTTTCTAAAGATCCATTTAGTACCAATAACTAAATGGTCATTTGGCCTAGGAACAAGCTTCCACACCTTATTTTTCTCAAATTAATTTAACTCATCTTGCATTACGATAATCTATGAATCATATTTTATGGCTTTGTCAATACATTTATGTTCAATTTGGGAGAGAAAAGCGGTATTGGTACAAAAGTTTTTAAGAGAAGAACGTGTTTAAACCCCCTTAGATGTGTCTTCTAAGATTAGCTCCTTAGGATGAGCATCTACATACTTCCAATCCTTGGGTAAGGATGTTTCAGAAGTGGATATATCTAAGTTGCTAGTTGGAGAAGGGGTTTCATTTAAATTCAAAGAATCGAAATTAACATCATCATCAAAATTATTTTTCTTGATTTCAGAAATCTCATTGAAAACAACATGAATAGATTCTTCTATAATTAAAGTTCTTTCATTGAAGATACGAAATGCTTTAGAAATCGAAGAATGACTAAGAAAAATTCCTTCATCGGATTTAGCATCAAATTTTCCTAAGGCATCTTTTTCATTCAAGATAAAACACTTACACCAAAAAACTTTAAAATATAAAACATTCGGTTTTTTGTTGTTCCACAACTCATAGGGAGTTTTGGTGAGTAAGGGTCCTACTAGAACTCTATTCATAATATAGCATGTAGTGTTTACGGCTTCGGCCCAAAAATATTTGGGTAGACTATGTTCATTCAACATGATTCTTGCCATTTCTTGTAAATTTCTATTCTTTCTTTCAACTACTCCATTTTGTTGAGGATTTCTTGGAGTAGAGAAGTTGTGGTTGTATCTATTAGATTCACAAAATTCTTGGAAATCATGGATTTGAAATTCACCATCATGATCACTTCAAATTGATGAAATCATAGAACCCTTTTCATTTTGAACAAGTTTACAATACTTGGTGAAATATCTAAAGCATTCATTTTGTGTTTCAAGAAATAAGTCCATGTGTATCTACTATAATCATCCGCAATAACAAAAGCGTATTTACTACCTCCTAGACTTGATGTAAAGATTGGTCCGAATAAGTCCATATGGATCAATTGCAAGGGTCTAGAGGTGCTTATTTGATTCTTAGATTTGAAGCTACCTTTTATTTGTTTTCCTAATTGACAAGCATCACACACGTTATCTTTGATGAACTTGATATGAAGAATTCCTCTTATAAGTTCTTTGGATGAAATTTGGGTGATTAGTTTCATGCTAGCATGACCTAATCTCCTATACCAAAGCCAAGCATCATCATTCAAAACCGAGAAACACATTTCATTACAAAGATCATTGATGTTAATGGTATATACATTATTTTGTTTTAATGCAATTATAGATATGTTTTTGTGTGGTTTTTCAATGATGCAAGCATTAGATTCGAATTTGATAATATATCTTTTATCACACAATTGACTAATGCTCAAGAGGTTATATTTTAAACCATCAACTAACAAAACATCTTCAATAAAGAAGTTAGATTTGTTACCTATGGTTCCTTTGCTAATGATTTTACTCTTGTTGTTATTTCCGAAGGTGACATAGCCTTCGTCTATACTAGTGAGTTTAGAGAATTGAGATGGATCTCCGGTCATATGCCTTGAGCATCTACTATCAAGGTACCATCTCTTGCTCCTAGCTTGTGGTGATGTTTATTTCTACAAAAAAGGATGATTTTTAGGTACCCATTTAATCTTGGGTGCCTCAAAAATTGATCTAAATTGTTTATCATGTTGCATGGAGTTCTTTATGGTTCCTTTTGGAATCCAAATCCATTTTTTTGGACTAACTTTCTTGAATGGACAATGATAAGTTCTATGTCCATGTTTGCAACAAAAGTTGCATTTATTTTGGTGCGAAATATGCAAGATAGGGCCTTCAATGAAAGTGGTTGGATTTTGGTGAGAGCTTCTCACAAATCCGATTCCACTTCTTTTAGGAACATGACCCTTATTTGTAAAGATCATATTTAAAGACTTGCTGCCAACCTCAAATTTCTTCAAGGTGTCCTTGAGTAGCAAGTTCTCCTTTTGAAGAATTTCTAAATCATGACATTTCGTACATGGAAATAAACTATCATTATATTCAGTTTTTAATTTATTAAAATTACTAGCAAGAATATCATACTCCTTTTTTAATAATTTATATTTTTACTAATTATTTTACATTCATCAAATAAATCATGAAAAGCATTTAACAATTCATCAAATGATAAATCTGCGTCAATTAAATTTGATATCTCCTCTCCGATGGCCATGAGTGCATACTGAATAACTTGCTTGGCGTTAGACATCTCTTCTTCGGATGCGCTTGAGTCATCCCACATTGCTTTGAGCGCCTTCGTCTTTGGTGTTCTCTTCTTGGCTTGGGGACAATCACTTTTATAGTGTCCCAGCTTCTTGCATTCGTAGCAAATAACTTAGTCCTTTTTGGGTTCAAATTTATTTTTAGTATCATTTTTAAATTTATTTCTTTTAATAATTTTTTAAATTTTCTTGTTAAAAGTGCTAAGTCATTGTCAAAGTCCTCATCACTTGAGTTTTCTCTCAAGTGGACTTCTAGAGTTCTAAGTGTCATATCCTTCTTATTCTTTGGAAGGGTGTCTTCATGAGCTTTGCAAGTCATTTCGTAGGTCATTAATGACTCGATTAATTCTTCAAGAGGGAAGTTATTTAAATCTTTAGCCTCTTGAATAGCAGTGACTTTAGGGTCCCAACTCTTTGGAAGAGATTTTAGAATTTTATTAATGAGCTCAAAATCCAAAAAACTTTTTGTTGAATCTCGGATTTTGATGATGAAACTAATTGATTGTGTTTAGATGTTTAACTGCATTTTGAGTGACGCAGGTCTACTTGATCAGGACTAGACAGTTGACGCAGAAGGAATTGACGTTGTGCCGGAGGAGATCACGTTAGGATATTGGACGGTAGAACGCTTCGGACGTCGGGCATCGAGCCAAGGAGAGTGGAATTGCACCAAGGATATCGGGGTTGCGGAGGTCAACCGCCGATTGGGCAATAAGCCGCAAGAGTGGATGATGCACTGAAGAATCGGACGAAGCACCAGCCAATAATGTGCCGGGCAACAGAATGTTAATTCGCGTTGTAATAATTGTCTAGATTGGAGTAGAGTTTTGGCTTGTGTGTGCAGGATTAACTACGATAACGATGAAGACATAAAGAGAAACAAAGTGCCGGAGTCAAGCACGAAAGATTCATTGGGAGTTCGAGAGTTCGACGGAAGTCTGAAGGTTCGTCGGGAATGCTGCCGGAACTAGCCGAGAATGAGTAGGGAGCTTGCTGAAGGGTTTTTCGGAAGCTCGCCAAAAGGTTCGTCGGAAGTTCACGGAGCTCACCGAGAAAGATCGAAGCTTGCTGAAGAAGCTCGTCGGAACTCGCCAAGATCAAATCGTGAAGTCTAGGAGCTTGCCGGGAGTCCGCAAAATGGTTTCCCAGAGTTTATCGGAAGACCGCCAGAAGTTCGCCGAAAGCTCGCCGGAAGAAGTCTTGACTTATGGACTTTGTAATAGCTTAGAAAATATCTTTAAATTTGTAGTTAGCATGTTAATTAGGGCTAGGATTAGGTGTTAATCCTATGACCCAAGTAGGGGCCAATTCGGCCCAAGTTCGGACTGGTTTGGGCCAATTTTGGAGCCCAACCAGTGAGCTGAAATAGTGTAGGCGGTGGCACCGCCTAGACTAGGTGGTGGCACCGCCCAGAGGATGAGAGCTGGGCGGTGGCACCACCTGGGCTGGGCGGTTGCACTGCCCAGCACCCGAGAGCTGGGCGGTGGCACCGCCAGCATCGGGAACATAAGAGAATTCAAATTTTTGGAGCCCAAATTTGAATCCTCTTGAGGCCTATAAATACCCCTCAATTCTCAGCAGAGAGAACAACTTTTTGAGCAGCAAGTGATTGAGAGAAAGGTCTTAGAAAAGTCTTAGCAATCCTTGGTTTTCAATTTGCTAGTGTTCACCTCCTTCTTTCTTGAAAATCTGTAAGAGTGTGAACTGCTTGTAAAGAGTTGTAAGAGGGGTATTTACCCTTCCATTTCAAGAGATTTGCTAGTGGAAGGTGGGAGCCTTGTTGAAGAGGGGCCTCGCAAGTGGATGTAGGTCATTTGACCGAACCACTTTAAAAACGGCGTAATCTCTGGTTTGCATTTCATTGTTGCTATTCACATTACTGCAAACTTTTTTACTTGCTTTATTTACTCATTACCTTAGCTGCTCTACTATACGAATACGCTTTCAAGTTCAATTTTTACCGTACGAAAGATTTATCAAAACCGACATTTTAATCCGCTGCACTAATTCACCCCCCCCCCCCCCCCCTCTTAGTGCTCTTGATCCTAACAATTGGTATCAGAGCCCGGTATTTCTCATTTCGGATTTACACCCGAGAGAAATGGCTCTTCATGGCTTTCAAGAGGGCTTTTCGGTTTTTCGTCCACCGTTGTTTAACGGATTGGACTACACTTATTGGAAAACTCGAATGAGAGTTTTCTTGATTCTATGAACTTGGATTTATGGAATATTGTTGAAAATGGTTTTCAACTTCCCTCTAAACCGATGAACGAATGGTCGGATTTGGAGAAGAAACATTTTTCTTTAAACGCAAAGGCTATGAATGCCTTATTTTGCGCTTTGGACAAAAATGAGTTCAATCGGATTTCTATGTGCGAAACGGCTTTTGATATTTGGCGAACACTTGAAATCACACACGAGGGAACTAGTAGAGTCAAAGACTCAAAAGTTAACATTTTATTGCATGATTTTGAGCTTTTTCGAATGCAACCAAGCGAGATTATAGGCGACATGTACACCCGTTTCACGGATGTCGTCAATAATCTAAGAGTTCTTGGTAAATCTTTTTCGAATTTTGACCTCATAAGTAAGATCTTAAGATCCCGTCCAAAAAGGTGGGATCCTAAAATAACCGCAATACAAGAGACAAAAAATTTAAATGATTTTTCATTAGAAGAATTAATCGGGTCATTAATGACCTATGAAATGACACTCTTGGAACATTTTGAACCCGATGAGCAATTGAACCACCTTCCAAAGAATAGGAAGAATTTGGAACTCTAGACAAATGAATACCACTTGAGCGATGACTCAAGTGACGAGGACAATGATGAACTTGAACTTCGAACACTAAATCTTAATAAGTTCATTAAACAAAAATCTAAAATAAACAATGAACTTGAACGGAGGAAGAGGCCAAAGAAGAGGAAGGCAACCAAGGATGAATCAAGAACTTTCAAAGGTGAAATGGCGAATTGGGCTTTGATGGGCTTCGACTACAAGGTAAGTAACTCAACTCTCTTGAATTATTTTGAAATTACTTGAAGTTTTTCATGAGTGCTTAATTTAGATAGTAGGAATAGGAAATAAAAAATTGTTTTTCAAAAATTATATCATGTTTTTCTTTTTAACATCTTTGAAAAATTAAAAAATTTGATCATGAAAAATATATTGCTAAGGTTTCATGCATGTTATGTTTTGAAATATTGAATGATGTATGCAACATTAGGGATGATAATTATATGATATATGATAATGCTTAGGATTAATCCATGCATGTCTATCTTGATGATTTTATGTCATGCATGAGTTTTTGAGGTAAATGTTGATTTGAAACTCTCATTTTCGATTAACATGTTTTTGGCCTAATTGTTTTTATGATGAATTAAGATGACATTCTCATCACATATTAAGATGACATAGTGCATGTACATCTATGTATGAATTTCTTGATAATCTTTTGATGATAGATGTGACATCATGATGTGTTTGATCTTGACGGCTTCTTGACGAAACTTATGTTTCGATTTTAAATGATGATAAATGTTTTTTTCAAGAAGAAATAATGTATATTTTGATGATTTCCAATTTTGATTGAAACCATGCTTGATGTCTTAATGAAAATATAAAGAAGTTTGATATCATGCTTAATGATGATGTATGGATCTTGTATCAAAAACTAAGCTTGAAAAGTTAGATTCACCTAAAAAGAAAAATGTATGACTACAACAAAATGATCTTGATGGAAAATACTTTATGAAATCAATTTCGATGATGCATAATGATGTAATTATGTAATGAAAATATTAAATATTTTGAAACCATGTTTTGATGTCATGCATAATGATCATGCTTAATAGATTTCGAAATTATGCATGATGATTCTTGAGACTTATGGATTATCGATTTTTACGGTAATGAAAATGGCTTTTTCGGTTTTTGAACATTGATGCATATTTTTTATTTGGCATAAATGAAATAAATCACATGAATAGCAACACTTTAAAAGGAAAATATATTATCATGGGAATTAAAATCATGAATCTATTTGTATCACTTTTGTGAATCTCTTGAAAATGATCTTGATTTGATGATTTAAATTTAAATGAGCTTTATCTTGATTTCTCAAAATTTGTAAATTGAGATTTCTTATGCTTAAATCAAGATTTTATATGCTTGAATTAAAATCTTTTTCTCCTAAGGTTCTTTTACTAAATAGAATATCTTTTTCGAAATTCATGACTTAAAATTTCTTTTAAATATCTTTTATTATTTGATCTCCTAAGATTTTCTTTTGATTATTTAAGAGGAGGTTTTTCAAAAGAAATCATGCCTTTTGGTATACACATATTCTAATCTTTCATGATATGATTTTTATGCAATTGCTTGTATTCATGAAAATATTCATCTCATCACCCAATTAATTCTTCTTGATATTCCTAATGTGATGAATGAAATTATGCATGAAATACAAATGAGAAGTTAATTATCATGCATGATAGGATGTAATGAATATTGACATTTAGATACTATCATTTGAAAAAGTTATGATCATACATGGCAAGATGCAATTTGACAGATTAATACCATGATGATTTGAAATGATGCATATGCTTTTTATTATGATGATGTATGCGATGTATTGCATATGCTGTGTATCATGAATGCTTTAAATGATAACTGTTTGGTACCAACAATCATGAAGAGATTAATACTTAAAATGTTGATTTAATATTCGGTATCATGAATACTTTATTATCATACATGAAAATAGTAATAAATATTTTGAAAATAAATGTTTGAATAATGTTAGATGATTTTATATTTTGTGCATGATGAGTTATAGTGATGATTGAAATAATATGAATGATAAAACATGAGATTGTCTATAATGCAAATTTATTGATCTCATGATGTGTAAACTGAAATAATGATTGGAATATTGATGTAATTATAAATGATGATTTGATAATATGCATGAAATACTCTTGATATTATTTTGATGTATACAAATGAAAAGTTTTGATCATGCATGGTAGGATATAATTTGACAAGTTGATACCATCATGATATGAAACATTTATGATTTACAATGATCCATGCAATACTTATGCTTTCTAATTATGATGTGATGTATTGCATATGATGTAAATCATGATTTAAAATACTATGAATTGTTGCTAAAATGATGTATTATAAATGTTGATTTAATATTTTGTGTCATGAATGCTCTAAATGATGACTGCTTGGTATCATGATCAAAATGTTTATAAATAGTTAAAAATTTTAGTATCATGTATGATATCCTCATAATGTTGATCGATTTATTCAATATCGTGCATGAATGAAATATAAGGTTTTTGAAAATGTGCATATTCTAATTTAAAAATTTAATGATGCACAAATAAGATTGATACTTACCTTTGTCATAATTGATGTAAAGGGTCTTCCCTTCTTTTTGACAATGACAAAGGGGGAGATAGCTAATATGCACAAGTTAAGAAGATACAAAAACTTGATTGCTAACTTGCTTATTTCAAGAAGCAAAAGTTGTCTTCTTGAACATCACTATCTTGCCTATCTCAATAAGCAAAGAATTGCTATCTCAAAAGAAGCAAAAATTGTAAAACTTAGAAAACTTGCAATATAATTGCTCTTGCCATGCTTTGTATCAAAAATAGGTTGATATCCTTAAAAGCATCGCATTAAATTTTTTAGTATCGCAATGTATCACATGTATCGCAAATTGAAAATTTTGAGACTATTATCATATCATGTTTAACAATTGATGTCTTTCATGACATGATTTCTTTGCATTTTTGTCTTGTATGTATCATGCGATGATTGAAATATTGATTGATGTAAATTCATAATTTATCATTGGTTCCTCTCCTTTCGGCAATGACATAGGGGGAGAAAGATTGCTAGCTCAAGGCAAATGCTGGCTAGCTTGTACTCTTCCCTACTTTCGACAAAAACAAAGGAGAGAAAGCTTTTGCTAGTTAGAACATGCAAAGAAAAGCAAAGTGCAATCTTGCACAAGAAGCAAGTGTTGAATTGCCATGATTGAACTTAAGAATCTTACTATGCTTTGTGATTATATGTTGTGATGAATATCTAGCTTCCCGTTACAAAACTTGAATATCTTTTAAAATAGCTAGAGCTACTTCTTTGTTGATGACATAGGGGGAGAAGTATATTGATGACTTCATGCATTGAATTGAATATTTTATATATTGCATGATGGTTTAAATGTTTTTCATAACATGTGATGAATGTTACTTGGATTTGGGAAAATCCAAGTGTTCTATCAATGGCATATTGATAGGGGGAGTTTGTTTAAACTCCGGGAGTTAAGGTTAACTCCGGTAGTCATCAATTAGTTGTCATCATCAAAAAGGGGGAGATTGTTGAATCTCGGATTTTGATGATGAAACTAATTGATTGTGTTTAGATGTTTAACTGCATTTTGAGTGATGTAGGTCTACTCGATCAGGACTAGACAGTTGACGCAGGAGGAATTGACGTTGCGCCGGAGGAGATCACGTTAGGATATTGGACGGTAGAACGCTTCGGACGTCGGGCATCGGGCCAAGGAGAGCGGAATTGCACCAAGGATATCGGGGTTGCGGAGGTCAACCGCCGATTGGGCAATAAGCCGCAAGAGTGGACGATGCGCTGAAGAATCGGACGAAGTGCCAACCAATAACGTGCCGGGCAACAGAATGTCAATTCGCGTTGTAATAATTGTCTAGATTGGAGTAGAGTTTTGGCTTGTGTGTGCAGGATTAACTACGATAACGATGAAGACATAAAGAGAAACAAAGTGCCAGAGTCAAGCGCGAAGGATTCATTGGGAGTTCGAGAGTTCGACGGAAGTCTGAAGGTTCGTCGGGAATGCTGCCGGAACTAGCCGAGAATGAGTAGGGAGCTTGCTGAAGGGTTTTTCGGAAGCTCGCCAAAAGGTTCGTCAGAAGTTCACGGAGCTCACTGAGAAAGATCGGAGCTTGCCGAAGAAGCTCGTCGGAACTCGCCAAGATCAAATTGTGAAGTCTAGGAGCTTGCCGGGAGTCCACAGAATGGTTTCCGAGAGTTTATTGGAAGACCACCGGAAGTTCGCCGGAAGAAGTCTTGACTTATGGACTTTGTAATAGCTTAGAAATTTTTTTTAAATTTGTAGTTAGCACGTTAATTAGGGCTAAGATTAGGTGTTAATCCTATGACCCAAGTAGGGGCCAATTCGGCCCAAGTTCGGACTGGTTTGGGCCAATTTTGGAGCCCAACCAGTGAGCTGAAATAGTGTAGGCGGTGGCACCGCCAACATTGGGAACATAAGAGAATTCAAATTTTTGGAGCCCAAATTTGAATCCTCTTGAGGCCTATAAATACCCCTCAATTCTCAGCAGAGAGAACAACTTTTTGAGCAGCAAGTGATTGAGAGAAAGGTCTTAGAAAAGTCTTAGCAATCCTTGGTTTTCAATTTGCTAGTGTTCACCTCCTTCTTTCTTGAAAATCTGTAAGAGTGTGAACTGCTTGTAAAGAGTTGTAAGAGGGGTATTTACCCTTCCATTTCAAGAGATTTGCTAGTGGAAGGTGGGAGCCTCGTTGAAGAGGGGCCTCACAAGTGGATGTAGGTCATTTGACCGAACCACTTTAAAAACAGCGTAATCTCTGGTTTGCATTTCATTGTTGCTATTCACATTACTGCAAACTTTCTTACTTGCTTTATTTACTCATTACCTTAGCTGCTCTACTATACGAATACGCTTTCAAGTTCAATTTTTATCGTACGAAAGATTTATCAAAACCGACGTTGTAATCCACTGCACTAATTCACCCCCCCCCCCCCTCTTAGTGCTCTTGATCCTAACACTTTTATCAAGTTCTTTTAGACCATTGACAATATCCGTAAAGTGGGTGTATATGTCACCTATGGTCTCACTCGGTTTCATTCGAAAAAGTTCATAAGAATGTACTAAAAGATTGATTTTTGACTCTTTCACTCTACTCGTGCCTTCGTGAGTCACTTCGAGTGTATGCCAAATATCAAATGCAGTTTCATAAATTGAGATACGATTGAACTCGTTTTTATCAAGTGCACAAAATAAAGCATTCATAGCCTTTGCATTAAGAGCGAAAGTCTTCTTCTCCATTTGATCATTGGAAGAGAAGACTTTGAAAATATATTTTCAATAATATTCCAAAGTTCAAAATCCATGGAAATAAGGAAGATCCTCATTCAGGTCTTTGAATAGGTGTAGTCCGTCCCATTGAACATGGGCAAACGTATAATAGAGTGACTCTCCTGATTTCTGGTATATGCCATCTCTCTTGGGTTTTAATCCAATAGAGAGTGAACCCGCTCTAATACCAATTGTTAAGATCAAGAGCACTAAGAGGGGGGGGGTGAATTAGTGCAGCGGAAAACTTTCGTACGAAAACTATTTCGGAAAGAACTTTAACTTGAGAGCAAACAAAAGTATAGATGATGTAAAGCAACGGAGGCAGTTTGTAGTTAAGATAAAGAGCAGAATGTAAATGCAAAGCGAGATTTAGAGTGGTTTGGTCAATCTTGACCTACATCTACTTTTGGCTTCCTCCTCCGACGAGGTCACCGATTTCCACTAGAGGCCTTCCTTCAATAGGCGAAGGCCAACCACCCTTTTACAGCTTTTCTCCTTTTGATGGGCTTAGGAGACAATCCTTACAGATTTTCACTCCTCTCTTTAATGATCAAAACTTAGAAGGAAAGAGGGAGATGAACTTCTAGCCTTTTATAACACTTTTAAGCTCTCAAATACTTAGAATAAAAGCAAGCTTTCGATTTCCTTTCATGCAGGAAAGGGTGGGGTTTATATAGGCCCCAATCAGTTTAAATTTGGAGCTCAAAAGTGTCATCTCCTAGATTTCCGCAGTCCTGGTGGTACCACCGCCTGGCACCTGACACTGGGCAGTACTACCGCTTAGTCTGGGCGGTACTACTACTCAATTTGGGCGATACCACCGTTTGGTAGAACTCGGAGACCGAGCCCTGGTGGTACCACCACTGGCAGCAAAAACTACTAGCGGTGCCACCACCCAGACTGGGCGGTTCCTAGGAGACCGAGTCTCTTATGCGGTGCCACCATCGGCCAGGAATTCTAGGTTCGAATGAGCTATTCCATTCGACCCAATTTGGGTTTGTTAAGGGCCCAATTGACCCTAGATTAAGTTAATGGGATCACCTCCCAATCCTAACTTAATCTACTTGCTAAGTATGATAATTAAGATATCAATACTACATATCACGTTCTGTTGTGTCAATCGCTTCTTCTAACGAGCTTTCGACGAACTTTCAGCGAACATCCGATGAATCCTCGACGATGCTCCAGCGGACTCCCAACAAACTCCTGGACTTGCGATGATCCTCTTGGCGAGTTCTGACGAGCTTCTTTGGTAAGCTCCTGGACTTCTCGGATTGTTTCCATAGAACCTCCGATGACCGTCCGGACTTTTGACGAACTCTCGAACCCCCAACGTGATCTTTGTCTTGACTCCGGCTCAACACCTACTACATGTCTTACTGCCATTGTAGTTAATCCTGCACACTTATCTCAACATATGGATTATATAACCAAATGACAATTGACTTCATCATCAAAATCTGAGATTCAACACTGGGCCCTTAATAGGGTGGAATTGGGCCGAATTGAGTAGCCAATTTAGCCCCTAAAAACATGACCGACTGTGGCACCCCTTGGAAAGCAGTGCCCTAGGTTATCTGGGCAATAGTACCATCGGTAGTTATTGTTGCCAGTAGTAGTACCGCCCAGACTGAGCGATAGTACCACCTAGACTGAACGATAGTACCGCCCAGACTAAGCGGTAGTACCACTTAGTGTTAGGTGTCAAGCGGTGGTACTACCCAATAATGGCGGTAGTACCACTAATACCCTATAAAACCAAGATGAGATACTTCTTGGCTCCATTTTTGAAGCCATTGGGGTCTATAAAAACACCACCCTTTTCTGCATGAAAGGGCATGAAAGTATTGGCATAATCTTGAGTCTTCGAAGTGTTAAAGAGTTGTAAAAGTGCTAGAATTCTCCTCCTCCCTTTCTAAGTGTTGAAATCATTCCAGAGAGCTATGAGACTTGTAAACGTTCTCTCCTAAACCCTGAAAAGGAGAAAGCACTGTAAAGAGATGGTTGGTCTTCACCTATTGAAGGAAGGCCTTTAGTGGACGCCGGTGACCTCATCGGAGGAAGAATCTGAAAGTGGATGTATGTCACATTGATCAAACCACTCTAAATTCTAATTTGCTTTTCATTTGTGTAATTTAAATTACTGCAAATCTCTTTAATCTTCTCTTGCACTTTTATGAAAGCTCTCAAGTTTAATTTCTCTTCGAAACGTATTGAATCAAAACCATTTTTGTCGGAATCGGTTTTAATCGAAACAAAGACTATTGAAATCATGAAAGTTTTTCACTACACTAATTCACCCACCCCCCCTCTTAGTGCCGCCCTTGATCCTACCATCTAATAGCATACGATTCCTTATTTCAGATACATCATTAAGCTAAGGTGTATAAGGAGGTGTCCATTGGGATAAAATCCCATGGTCCTTGAGGAAATGGGTAAACTCTATACTTAAGTACTCACCTCCTCGATTTGATCAAAGAGTCTTGATACTCTTTACAGTCTAGTTCTCCACTTTATTCTTATACTCTTTGAATTTCTCAAAGGTCTCGAACTTGTACTTCATTAAGTACACTTGTCGATACCTTGAGAAATCATCAGTAAAGGTAATGAAGTAGGAGTAACCACCAATGGCATGATTGACATGGGTCCACATACATCACTATGTATGAGTTTCAACAGCTCAGTGGCTCTTTCTCTAGTTCCACTAAATGGAGAGTTGGTTAGTTTTACATGAAGGTAAGACTCACAAGTTGCATATGACTTATAGTCAAATAGATTTAGATATCCATCCTTTAGCAACTTTTATATCATTCCCTTATGGATGTGACCTTGCATATAATGCCACATATATGTACTGTTCACCTCATCTAATTTCCTCTTGGATACAACTATATGCATAATATGTAGAGTAATGTCTAGCATATACAAACCATTATGCAATATTCCTCTCACCAATCTCCTCGAATTTGTCAGAATCTATAACAAATTGCATATGTGATAAGTAATACTAGTATTCAATACCAATGCACTATCATAAAAATCTGACAACTAGAGATTAATCATGAATGTACCTAAAGCTTCTCCAAGCTTCTGCTTCGCCTTCTCTATAAGGTACTCTTTGTAATTCTTCTTCTAATGCCCATATTTTGCGTTGTGGAAGTACTGGCCTTTGTCCTTTATCGAGTCTTTTTTAGCAACCTTTGCTTTACCTAGTTTACCCTTGCCCTTGCCCTTCTTGAGGGACTTTTCTGCTTTCCTTTTCTTTTTGGTCTCACTAGTGTAGAGAACTAGATTCTCTTTCTTGATAGTGCTCTCTGCCTCCCTCAACATATTAAGGAGTTCCGGGAGAGTCACCTCAAGCTTGTTCATACTAAAATTCATTATGAACTATGAAAATGAATCTGGTAGGGACTGAAGCACAAGATCCATACATAGGTTATCCTCTAGGACCATTTCTAGACTTATGAGTTTCTCTATCCACTCGATCATCTTTAGGACATGGTTCTGAACCGGTGTCCCCTCAGTCATCCTAGCACGGAAGAAGCTCTTGGATATCTTATATCGTTGAGTCATTCCCTATTCCTCAAACAATTTACAGATATATAGGAGAATGGATCTAGCATCCATCTTGTCATGTTGTCTCTATAACTCAGGAGTTATGGAGCTCAACATGTAACACTGAGCAAGAGTTGAGTCATCAGTGTACTTCACATACTGAGCAATCTCATCCTTACTTGCCCCTTCCTCGGGCATAGACATCACTATATCAAGGACGTACGTGATTTTCTCTATCGTGAGAATAATTCTCAAGTTGTGGAGCCAATCCATATAATTTGGACCAATGAGGCAGTTGACATCAAGTATGCCATGTAAGGGTTTTGAAAGCGACATTTTTTGAAAATAAAGATGTAGCGGAAGCAAATAGCATACAGATTTTACAAAAAATAAATAATCAAGATATGGACTTCTACCTTAATTTGCTTCTACTATTTTACTGGTGAGTCACACGACACCCTTAGCACATGAAATGAAAGTCTCTGACAGACTTCTAGTGGGGATCGGGATCCAATTAGCGTCTTAGTGTAACCTCAAGGGACTCGACCAATCACACTAAGCCTGAACGGTAGGCAACTCTTGCCGATCATAACTCCATGTGATTCCCGTCCTATTCGACCTTTGAACCACCGTGGTCTTGAGAGACTCGACCAACCATGATGTTTGGTTAAGTCAACACCATCGTTATAAGATGAGTCTGATTCGATGATATACCCTCGAGGGACTTGACCAAGCATACCATGTGTTGGAAAATCTAGGCGGCGACATCACATGTGCAATGGAAGAATAAAAAATAAAATCCCCAATTTCCTAAAGATTTGTTCATCGTCGTGCGAAGATTGATGCGCAAAAATCACAGAATAGAAAACCACATATAGTAAAGATTGTGTTATCTAGGGAGATCATAAATCCTTGAACCCCTACAGATCTTTAAGAGAGGGTGAAGGAGGTCAAGCACCCTCCTCTCTAGCGGTGATTCATATAGCAGGGCTTTGATGATACTCCTCAAAACTCCAGACCTTCTCTGAGGTGGAGAGGGGGAGGAGAATAGGAGAGGCAAGCAAAAGGCTCTAGCCTATGAACCATTGAATCCCTCCTATTTATATAGGTCCCCTATCAAACCTGAATAGATCCTCCCCTATTTGGTATTAGATCTGCATCCATTTACCCAAGCCTCTTAGATTAGTGGATATATATCCAATAATCTATCATGGGCTTTTATTCGATCTTATTCATACGATCCAATAATTCAGGGACTTATTGGACATCCAATAAGATAGGGGCTCCGGCGGATATCTCATATCCAAACCTCTATTCATAACAATGCCTACTATATGTGTGTGACCCTCTAGGCCCAATATCGTGCTGACCGTAAGTCATACCTATCAGAACTCCTTCTGGCTTAGCGAATTATTATCTCCATAATAATTTACTCGACTCATCGACTGTAGATGTACCAGGCCACTACACCGTAGTCCTTAGATGATATAGGAGAATCCAATCCATTGGTCCTGTTTGTCCTCAATTACCATGTACCTATAGTTCTCATCCATCTAATATCCTAGAGATCATATATTGGGCACGGTGCTGTCAGACCCATATAGTTTCTACTAGAGTCTCGCTCTAATCGAATTCTCCTGGAGAACTCTTTCTCTCTCAATCTGAATGACCCTAGCCAAGGATTTGTCTGAGCAAGAACACATGAGATATTCCTCTCATGACACTGAGAATGGATGATCCTCTATTGACACTCAATAGCCCTCGTAAGGTTGACTACCACTCCCGATGTTCAGTTGTACAAGATCTGAGTCATCCAAACCTACAAGTCCGGTATCAAAAAGTGGAGCACTCATATAGGATAGATATCCTTGGTGTCTTAAGTCTAAGGATCAGATACACCATTGAGATACAATATAGGTGCTCATTGGAGAATGTGTTCACGGATTGATCCACTTATGGAATGCTGGATGATTGATGATGCCTTATTGTTAGACAGTGATTCCGTAGTCCCAGTAGTGTATCTGGTCCTTAGACTTGAGACACAAAGGATGTCTTCTATGAGTGCTCCACTCTTTGATACTAGACTTATAGGTTTAGATGTCCTAAATCTAGTACAGCCGGTCATCAGGAGTGGCAATCAAACTTACGAGGGCTATTGAGTGTCGATAGAGGATCATCCACTCTTAGTGTCATGAGAGAAATATCTCATGTATTTTTGCTCAGACAAATCCCTAGCCAGGGTCATTCAAATTGAGAGAGAAAGAGTTCTCCGGGAAAATCCGATTAGATCGAGACTCAAGTAAAAACCGTATGGGTCTAACAACACCATGCCCAATATACAGTCTCTGGGATATTAGATGGATGAGAAACTATAGGTACATGGTAACTGAGGACAGATAGGTCCAATGGATTGGATTCTCTTATATCATCTGGGGACTACGGCTTAGTGGTCTAGTACGTCCGTAGTCGATGAGTCAAGTAAATTATTTTGGAGATAATAATTCACTAAGCTAGAAGGAGTTATGATAGGTATGACTTAGGCCAGCTCGATATTAGGCCTAGAGGGTCACACACATATGGTAGGCGTTGTGATGAGTAGAGGTTCGGATATAAGATATCTGTTAGAGCCCCTATCTTATTGGATATCCAATAAGCTTATGAATTATTGAATCATATGAATAAGATCTAATAAAAGCCTATGACAGATTATTGGATAGAGATCCACTTGTCACGCCCCCCCCTGAATTTAATCCATTCGGGAGATGTGACCCTATCTAAAATCAATAATATTATAATTCATCGTCACAAATGAATCCAAGATCCAATCTAACATTTGAGGATACTAAGAACCATTCAAATCAACATTCACAATTCATAAACCTGTATGTTTCATAAATCATACTCCACTTCACTCAAAGATTCATAAAATCCGCAGCTCAACTAAACATCAACCACAATACAAATCCATAATCGTAGAAATATATACAATCACAAAAAAATAATTATTTACCATGAGTTCTTATCCTTATACAACTTAAACTTATCATTCCATAAACATGAGCGGTCCATTAAACTTTTACAACACATAAGTATCAACATATCCTTAACATTACATCAGAAGTAAAGTATACTATACAATAAAAACCTATCAACCAACAAAGATTAGCCCAAAAATCTTCTAGCCTTTCACTGCTTCAACCTAATTCTAGCTTTTCAGTGCATGACAAGCTACCCTGAAAAATTTATATAGCAACGGGGTGAGCATAAAGAGCTCAGCAAGCGACTAACATATCCATGGCGATAGGAAAAGTTCAAGCAGGCTTAGTATCAAGATAACAAAAGCAAAAATACCAGTGTTCATTTGAAATCATCTCATTTGATATAAAAATCACAAATGGTTACCTCATTCGAAAATAGGCGTTAGACATAACAATAGGAGAAAGAAAATTGGAGCATTTCATTAGTAAAAGAAGCATTTAGGCATGTATCAAATGACACATGAAGCATTTAGGTGCATATCAAAGGCGTAAGAGTGTTTGGGAGTATAACAATGGCATACGAAACACTTCAAAGTATAACAAGTGAACCGAATAATAAACACAAGCTTGTATGTCATTTTTGATGTAGCATACATTCCATTTTTATCGAAAGCATAAATATAACCTCATAAGCAAAGCTTTGGATATTATATCAAAAACATAGAGGGCGCTGTGGGACCACATACATAATGTGATTCATCCATTTCAAGATGATCACCAAGCATAAGTCTCCCACGTTTGGGAGCTCCATCCACCCACGTCTGAGTGAAGTCAATGGGGCCGGCAGAGCATCGCGGGCTCTATTCATAACTCCCTTTATCATTTCTGGCAAAGGTTCACAATATTCCACAAGACACCAGAGTACAAAAGGGTAGCATGAACAATAACATTGGCACATATCGGAAGCACATGCGGAAACAACAGAAATATGCGTGTGTCTTTATCAAACAAGGAAATGCAAACAAAACATTACATAATAAATTTCATTCATACAACAATTTTAGGATGAACAATACAAGAATTTTCAAAGGACTAATATAAACCTCAATTGAAGAAGAATTTAGCAGAAATCAAATTTCCAATAGAATGAAACTTGAATAGGCAAAACTCAACAAAGTTTTCAATTCTGGCAGAATTTGAATGGTACATTTCCTGATTTGTTTGAGTAACCAAGCATGCTCCAATTCACTAAAAATAGGTGTCGTGGGAAAGTTGTATCAATCTATTTTCCAAAACATGAAGTTATAATAAATAGAGTAAAGGAAGGTCAGAATTGATCATCTCTATTTTTGCAGAATTGATAGAATCAATTTAAATAGATGTTTCAAAAGGCAAACATACTTCAAAAATTTTCAAATTAGGTATCAAAAGAAAGATATATGAATCTAGTTCTCAACGAATCAAGTTTTGCATATTCAGAATTTTCACTAGAGAGTTATGAGCAATTTAGTAACAGAAGGTCAGAATTAATCGTCTCTATTTTGCAGAATAGATAGATCAATTTAAACAGATATTTTAGAAGGCAATCATACTTTAAAATTTTCAAATTAGGTGTCAAAAGAAAGATATGTGAATCTAGTTTCTAAAGATCTAAGTTTTACATAATTTAGAATTTTTACTAAAGAGTTATGAGCAATTTAGTAACAGAAGGTCCAAAATTATAGTCCCTATTTTGTAGAATCTGTAGGGTTAATTGCAATAGAAGTCATATTATGCATTTTGACTCCAAATAATTCAATCTAGGTATCAAAATAAAGATCTTCGAGTCTACTTTCAAATGGAATAATTTTGCCTAAATCAGAGTTTAGTACAAAAATTAAGGACCGAAACAATGCATGAAGGTCAGATTATTGAAAAATTACAGATTCATGGCTTTGCATCAAAACGAAAGAAATGTTTGGTTTTCAGCTGAAATCTTTCAAATTTTATAGAATTGAAAAGAAAATAGAGATTATGATTCTGTTGGATGGGGTTAAAACACTTGCCTTAAAAAGTTTTGATTTCCAAATATGGGGGAATTGATGCAAAGCCTTAAGCCAAGATAAAACTTCTTCTTCTTCAATTCTTTCTCTTTCTCTTCTCTTTCAATTCCTTCTCCTCTTCTCAAGTTATATTGGCTATAAAGTTTCTCTCAATTGTGCCTTAAATTACTTAGGTTTGGTTCATGCTAAAATAGTGAGGTGGCAAGCATGCATGGAGGTTTAGGTGTCATCTTTAGAATAAATGTAAGTGGCTCATCCTTGCTAATGCCACAGGTCCTTCATTTTATTTATTTATTTTTATTTTTCTTAATGTGAATATTTCATAAACCACCTCCAATTAATGAGATTCACATTTTGGTCCCTCACAATACTTACAATATATATAAAAAAGTATTTAGTGCTATGAATTATTAAAACAAATCCTCATATTTACAAATGAGAGGGATGTTATACTCTCCCCTCCTTAAAAGAAAATTTAGTTATCTAAATTTGTCATACCTCTTTTGGTGAAAAGATGAGGATAAGCTTTCTTCATTTCTTCCTCTAGCTCCCAAGTCGCTTCATTTGTAAGATGATGCTTCCAAATTACTTTAACCAGAGTAATGATTCTATTTCTTAAAATCTTCTCCTTTTTATCAATAATCCGAATGGGCTTTTTATTATAAAACAAGTCTTTCTCAATCACAATCAGCTCATACTTAATGACATGAGAGGGATCAGGTATATACTTTCTGAGTATTGACACATGAAATATATCATGGATATGACACATCGATGGTGGCACGATAATCTTGTAAGTGACAGAGCCAATTCTTTCAAGGATCTCAAAATATCCAATGAACCTTGGGTTTAACTTTCCTTTCTTTCGAAATCTTACAACGCCTTTGGAAGAGGAGACCTTTAGGAATACAAAATCCCCTACTTGGAACTCGATATCTCGTCTTCTATTGTCAGCATAGCTCTTTTGCCGACTTTGAGCAGCCTTTAGCCTTTTTATGATAACCTGAATCTTTTTAGTAGTCTCTTGTACTTTATCTGGTGCTAACAACTTTCTATCACCAACTTCCTCCCAACATATAGGCGTTCTACACTTTCGCCCATACAATGCTTCATAAGGAGCCATCTGAATGCTCGAATGGTAACTATTATTGTAAGTGAACTCAATAAGAGAAATATCTTTATCCTATTTACCTCTCCAATCCATAACATAAGCTCTAAGCAAATCCTCAAGTACTTGAATTGTTCTTTCAGATTGACCATCAATCTGAGGGTGATAGGCAATGCTAAACTTTACTTTGGTGCCTATTGAATCCTGTAATCTCCTCCACAATCTAAAAAGAAATCTGGAGTCTCTATCCGAGATGATCTCCTTTGGGACACCATGAAGTCTTACTATTTTATCAACATACAGATCTACAAGCCTATCAAGAGAATAAGTAATATTGATTGTGACACGCCCCTCAAAAATATTGATAATATTAAAATTTTCATCACAAATCAATCCAGGATCCAAACTAACATTTGAGAATACTAAAAACCATCAAAACATCTAATAATTCTGAAAAACCTGTGCAGTTTATAACTATACAAAACATCACTCGATGATTCATAAAATCCAAACCCAACTCACCAAAATAATAATCACAACATAAATTCACAAGCGTGGGAGCTTATACAATCACAAAACCAACATTTACAACAAGTTCATATCATTACACGAATTTAACTTAACATTCCAGAATCCTACATATGAGAGGTTCTTTAAACTTATATAAAATCCACAAGCTTAGATTCACCGTCAACATTTCATTAATCGCAGAGTATGCTTATACGACAAAAACATATATACTAATAAAGATCTACCCAAAATCTTCTAGCTTTCCACTACCTCAGCCCAATTTTAACATTTAAGTAAGCGACAAGCTATCCTGAAAAATTTATATAGCAACGGAGTGAGCATATAAAGCTCAGCGGTGACTAACATATCCATGGTAAAAGAGGACAACTTCCAAACAAATAAGGTTTTCAAAATACAAGGCAGAACATAAAGAATTCATAGACGTAATCATGAAACCTTTTTCGTTTTGAGTGAGTTTACAAAATTTAGAGAAACATTTGAAACAATCACTTTTGTGAGCCAAGAAATAGGTCCAAGTGTATCTAGTATAGTCATCTACAATTACAAGAGCGTATTTGCTTCTTCCTAGACTTCTCGTGTCAATTGGTCTAAATAAGTCCAAATGGATCAATTGTAATGGTCTAGTGGTGCTAATTTGATTTTTTGGTTTGAAACTAGTTTTTATTTGATTACCTAGTTGACACGCATCGCATACTTTGTCCTTAACAAACTTCATATTTGGAATCCTGTTAGAACCCTTGCAGATTCTAAGCTTGGGGTTGATCTCTTTAGGGGATCAGTCTCCTGGAACTCTATAGGGGTTCCTTCCTCCAAGTTGCTGCTCAAAGGCTGCAGAAAATATTCATCTATTGCTTATAAAAAGAGGAGGAATACATGGCTATTTATAGGGCTTCTAAACCTTAACTCCTAATAGGACTCCTACTTCTAATTAACTCCTAATAGGACTCCTACTCAAGACTCCTATTCCTTTTCAACTCCTAATTCTTCTCTAAGAAACAACCTCCTAACCCTAGCTGGCCTCTTCACCTTTTTAATAGGGGTCGACTTAGGTAAGTTTTACATAAATGTCCCTCTCAATTAGGACTCTCCTAGCTAGAGTTCTAACAGACCCGCCCTCTTCAAATCAGCCTTGTCCTCGAGGCTGACGATTCATGAATTCTGGGAATTTGATCTTCAAGTCATCATAGTTCTCCCAAGTGGCATCTTCTATCAGTAGGTTCACCCACTATATTAGCACTTCAATAGTGGGTTGTCGTCGTCGAGTCACGATCCGTCGATCAATAATGGCACTTGGTTGGATTTGGAGTTCTCCTTGAGTAGTCATATTTGGTGGGTGGCTTTGGGCTGTCTCCAAGCACCTATTTACAACTTCCGTCTAGCTGTCGGTTTGTGGGTGATATGCCATACTCCTTTTCAATTTAGTACCCTGCATATAGAATAACTTTGTCCAAAATCTGCTCGTGAAGATGCAAGTAGAATTTGTCATAAGCACAATGTGTCCTCTATAGTGTAATTCTTTTGAGTCTCAATTGCAATGAGCCACGGAGCTTGATGCTTCCTCCAATTTTTTTATGATCTTACTGGTCTCCAGATCTTCCTACCATTCTATCATAATATCCTCAAGGAAGTCACTGGTCGAAAGTGAAACGATCGAAAATTCAACTTGCTCTGGTAGTTGCGAAAGCGCATCTGCAACAACATTCTCTTTCCCCTTTTTGTAAGTTCTTTCATAATCAAATCCAAGAAGTTTTGTTACCCATTTTTGCTGCTCAAGGGATGATATCTTTTGCTCCAAAAAGCACTTGAGGCTTTTATGGTCAGTTTTAATTTGAAATCGTCGACCGATCAAGTAGGGTCTCCACCTCGTTGTTGCGCGCACAATGGCGGGCATCTCCTTATCATATGTTGACATGTTTTGATGGGAGAGAGACAATGTCTTGCTAGTGTATGCGAGTGGTCAACCATCTTACATGAGAATGGCTCCGATTCTGACTCCAGATGCGTCGGTCTCAATAATGAAGGGTTGGTTGGAATCTGGTAGTGCTAGCACCGGCGTCGTCGTCATGGCTGCCTTAAGTTTGTCGAAGGCAGCGGAGGCTTTGTCCGACCATTGGAAGATATCTTTTTTCAGTAAGGAAATAAGTGGTGCACTAATCTTTCCATAGTTTTTCATGAACTTGCGATTGTAGCCTATTAAACCGAGAAAGCCACATAGCAATTTTATGTTACACGAGGTCAGCCAATTCTGCATTGCTCTAATTTTGGAGGGGTCCACTACCACACCTTCCTCTGATATGATATGCCCATGATTTTCTACCTTCTGGCAAAAATTCATAGTGGCCGTTGTGTGTTCAAAAGGCGATTTTCGGTATGTCTTCTTTGCACACTCATATTTGATGATACCCGGATCGAAGGTCCAGCTTTGTGAAGATTTGTGCTCCCTTTCATCTAGCAATTCATCTGCTATTGGAATAGGATATTTGTCCTTGATGGTTATGCCATTGAGGGTTTGGTAATCAATGCACATTCGCCATGTTTCGTCCTTCTTTCGTACGAAGAGCATCGGTGAAAAGTAGGGGCTGCAACTTGGCTGAATAACTCCTATTTCGGGCATCTCTTTTAGAATCCTTTCTATTTCATCCTTCTGCAGATATGAATGTTGATATAGCCAAGTATTTGCAGGAGGTTTGCCCAGAAGAATCGGTATACAATGATCATGCCGATGGGCAAGAGGTAGGTTGCGTGGTTCGTCAAATATATCTGAAAATTCAGCAAGCAAAGGAAGTAGGTTTGGATCTTCAAATTCTATTGGCTCTCCCTTAGTTTGCTGCTCAAGTTGTACCAAAAAGCTGCTGCATGCTTTATGCAAAACCTTCTCTATTTGTTGTGTGCAAATCATCATTATGTCGCCCCCATGTTTCCCGTGTAGAATCACCTGTTTCCCTTTACTGTAAAATCTCAAAATTAGTTTCATAAAATTCCAGGAAACATTACCTAATGTTGTCAACCATTCAATTTTGAGCATAGCCTCATGATCATAAAGAGGAAGGAGGAAGAAATCTGCAATTATCTCTTGGTCCTGCAGTAACAGTTTCTCCCGCGGGCGCCTACGATCACACTTCAAAATCCATCCATTGGTGAACTTGACATCAAACCTACTATAATAATCGATAGGTAAGGCCATCTGGACAGCAACTTTACTATCTAGGAAGTTATTAGTGCTGCCTGTGTCGACGAGAACAGTGATCGATTGTTGTTTGAGAAGGCCTTCAACTTTCATCGTTTGCGGGTTTGAGTAGCCGGCTAGTGTATGTACCGTAACTTCGATCGGTTGTGGCTCTTCTTCTGCATCTTCCTTTTCATTATAAAGGCACTCTTCTAGATGTTCAATGACCTCTTCTTCTACTGGTTCAATCATAAGAAGTCTCTCTTTTCTACAGTGATGCTCGCGGCTCCACGGCTCATCGCGGTGCCAACATAACTCCTCCGTAGATCGCTCCTGAAGCTCTTCTCTTGTCATCATTTTTGGTGCAGGGACTTGGTTGATAGTAGAGGGGGGTTGAGGGCTTCTGCATTGTAGGTCGAGAAGCGATCCTAGTTCTATGAGTTTCATGGTTCAATCGCTCCTCTTGATGTTGTGCGAAAGAGATGGTTGCCATAAGCGTGTACGGTTGTCGTGCTTGAACTTCTCCCCGGATCTCTGGCTTCAAGCCCTCAATGAAGGTCCCTAATAGTTGTTTTTGAGACCAATCATAAGTTTGATTAGATAACCTTTCAAACCTGGTTTGGTACTCCTTAACGGTAGAGGTTTGTCGGATCTTTGCTAGAGGTTTGTCAATATTCTCGTAATCGATTGGTCCGAACCGGATCAATAGTCCTTCTTTGAATTGTCGCCATGAGAGGACTCCATGAGTATATTTAAACTAGTCAAACTACTATATGGCATCCCCTTCAAGATGTATAGCTGCAATTTCCACCATAGATGCATCCGCAGTTTTGTGGTACCGAAAATATCGCTCCGCGCGCGAGATCCAACCAATCGTGTCTCCTTTTTCCCATCTAGGGAAGTCCACCCTCATGCCTGGATAGTTTGGATCAATCATAGAGCCTCCCCTCCCTTGGAAGTCTCCTCTTCGGGCTTGGTACGATTGGGCAGAGCTCTCTCCTTGATGTGATTTCTTCAGGCTTGGTGGTCGGCCCAATCTGAGTTCGATAAAGAGCGTCCAAATCTTATCCTCCATTTGTGCCTCGAAGGCTTCGAATTTAGCATTGATTGCCACCTCAGATGCCATAGTACATGCCTCCAAATCTGTGATATTAAGATCTCTCTTTTGTTGTCAGGTTAAAGGCATGTATAGGTTGAGAGAAGTGGTGGTCGAAAGGGTTGGTGGATTGATGGATGTAGGCTACGGTTTAGGCTTGTTTTGTGGCTATTTTGGGTGTAGTTTGAGGGTGTGGTTTAGTGGAGTTTTAGGGCTGTGGATGAAAGTTTTAGATCTGTGGTAGATGGCAGCAAATGTTTGATAGAAATCAGTGGAAGTTTGCTGCAGAATTGTGTTGTCTTGTAAGAGCAGAATTGTCGTCGAAGAAACAACGGTTTCTCAACAAAATTTCCACAAAAAGCTTAAGAGATTTGAGGAGGGAATTGATAGCAAAATCTCAATGTATATGACAGTAAGTATATCCAATTTAATCAAGAAAATTTCGGCAGTATAACAGCAAAGAAATTGGTGCAAGTTGCGATAGCAGAATTCTCGTCGAAAAATTTCAGCGGTTTGCGACGAAAATTTACAGCAACACAAAATCGTTTTTAGAGGTGAATTCCTTAATAGATCAATCTTAGATGGAAGCCAAGATGATCTATAAAATATATAAGAAATTTTGTTCAAAAAGATTGCAAATAGATCGGTTAAGGCAACAATATGCTGCTGAAATTTTCTGCAGCACAGATTTTCAAGTGTCACAGATTGGACATAAAATATCAGTAGTTTATATTAAGAATTTTTTGACAAAACCAAAGGGAAATCCACTGTTAGGAAGTATTAAAGCTATCATAAAAATTTCATAGAGATTTGGACAGAAAAATATAGTACCAAGATTAAACAATTTGTACTATGCGGTTGGAATTTCACAGTGCAGATTTTCAAGTATAGCAGTTTAAACGTAAAAGATTAATGGTTTATATTAAGAATTTTTTGACAAAACCAAAGGGAAATCTGCTATTAGGATGTGTCAAAGCTGTCATAAAAATTTCATAGAGATTTGGATAGAAAAACTGCAGTATCAAGATCAAACAAACTGTGTTGTGCAGCTGAAATTTTACAGTGCAGATTTTCAAGTACAGCAGATTAGATGTAAAAGATCAATGGTTTATATTGAGAATTTTTTGATAAAACTAAAGGGAAATCTGCTGTTAGGAAGTGTCAAATCTGTCATAAAAATTTTGTAGAGATTTGGATAGAAAAAAATGCAGTAGCAAGATCAAACAGATTGTGTTATGCGGTTAAAATTCTGTAATGTATCTTTCGTCGTAGAGATGAAAACTTTGCGGTGAAAAGTTTATGCAGCAATATAGGAACAAATTTTTTTTGGACTTTTGAATAAGGATAACCAAATTGCAGCAGCAGTAAGGTAGGAAACCATAACCTGTTGCAATTCATGGGGAGATCAAAGGATGATCTGCGGTGGTGGAGATGATGGCGGAATTTAGCGACGATCTTTTAAGCAATTATGGGAATTGCTTTGGGCGGCTGTGGAGAGATGATGGATGGCTATGGAAGGGCAGCGAGATGCCAAGAACGCTGCTCTGATACCAAGTGTTAGAACCCTTGCAGATTCTAAGCTTGGGGTTGATCTCTTTAGGGGATCAGCCTCCTGGAACTCTATAGGGGTTCCTTCCTCCAAGTTGCTGCTCAAAGGCTACAAAAAATATTCATCTATTGCCTATGAAAAGAGGAGGAATACATGGCTATTTATAAGGCTTCTAAACCTTAACTCCTAAAAGGACTCCTACTCAAGACTCCTACTTCTAATTAACTCCTAATAGGACTCCTACTCAAGACTCCTATTCCTTTTCAACTCCTAATTCTTCTATAAGAAACAACCTCCTAACCCTAGCCGGCCTCTTCACCTTTTTAATAGGGGTCGGCTTAGGTAGGTTTCACATGAATGTCCCTCTCAATTAGGACTCTCCTAGCTAGAGTCCTAACAAATCCCTCGTACTAATTCTCTAGATGAGATCTTAGATATTAGTTTCATGCTTGCATGGCCTAATCTCCTATGCCAAAGCCAAGCATCATCTTTTAAAGCGGAGAAGCACATTTCATTACCTAGTTCATCAAGATTGATGGTGTAGATATTATTTTATTTTAATGTAATCATAGTCATGTTATTGTTTGGTTTTTCAATAATACACACATTTGATTCAAATCTAACGATATAATCTTTATCGCATAATTGACTAATACTCAAGAGATTATGTTTCAATCCATCAACTAGTAATACATTATCAATAGAAATGTTTAATTTGTTACCTATGATTCCCTTGCCAATGATTTTGCCTTTGTTGTTGTCTCCGAAAGTGCCATAGCCTTCGTCTATGCTAGTGAGCTTGGAGAATTGGGATGGATCTCCGGTCATATGCCTTGAGCATCCACTATCAAGGTACCATCTCTTGCTCCTAGCCTGTGATGGTGTATGTTTCTACAAGAAGGGATTATTTTTCGGTACCCATTTACTTTTGGGTGCCTCAAAAATTGATCTAACTTGTTTATCATGTTGCATAGACTTGATCATGGTTCCTTTAGGAACCCAAATCAATTTGTTCGGACTAATTTGCAATTGATAAGTTTTATGTTCATATTTGCAACAAAAGTTGCAATTGCTTTGGTGTTGAACATGTAAGATAGGACCTTGAATGAAGGTGGTTGGATTTTGGTGAGAACTTCTCACAAATCTGATTCCACTTCTTTTAGGAACGTGACCCTTATTTGTAAGGATCATGTTCAAAGACTTGCTACCAACCTCAAATTTCTTCAAGGTGTCCTTAAGTAGCAAGTTCTCCTTTTGGAGAGTTTCTAGATCATGACATTTTATGCATGGAGCTAAACTATCATGATATTCAGTTTTTAATTTATCAAAATTACAAGTAAGACTATCTTGCTCCTTTTTCAATTTGTATTTTCTACTAATTGTTTTGCATTCGTCAAATAACTCATGGACGGCATTTAATAATTCATGATAAGATAAATCTGTATCAATTAAATTCGTTACCTCCTCTCCGATGGCCATTAGGGCGTAATGAGCAACTTGCTCGGTGTTGGACTCCTCTTCTTTGGATGTGCTTGAATCATCCCACGTTGCTTTGAGCGCCTTCTTCTTTAATGTTCTCTTTTTGGCTTGGGGACATTCATTTTTGAAATGCCCTGGCTTCTTGCATTCATAGCATATCACTTGGTCCTTTTTATGTTCAAGTTTGTTTTTGGTGTTATTTTTAAATTTGTTCTTTCTTATAAATTTTTTAAATTTTTGAGTCAAAAGTGCAATGTCATTATCACTGTCCTCATCACTTAATGTTTCTTTCAAGTGGTCTTCTTGTGATGTGAGTGTCATATCCTTCCTGTTCTTTGGAAGGGGGTTCTCGAGCTCGTCATAAGCTTGACATGTCATTTCGTAGGTCATTAGAGACCTAATAAGTTCTTCAAGAGGGAATGTTTTAAGGTCCTTGGCCTCTTGAATGGTAGTAACTTTTGGATCCCAACTTTTAGGAAGGGATCTTAAGATTTTAGTTACTAGTTCAAAGTTAGAAAAATCTTTACCAAGAGCTTTGAGTCCATTGATGACATCCATGAAATGGGTGTACATGTCTCCGATGGACTCACTTGGTTTCATTCAGAAAAGTTCGTAAGAGTGCACAAGAATATTGATTTTGGACTCTTTCACTCGGCTAGTGCCTTCATGAGTGACCTTAAGAGTTCTCCAAATATCAAAAGCAGAATCACAAATTGAAACGCGATTAAATTCATTTTTGTCTAGTGCACAAAATAAGGCATTCATAGCCTTTGCGTTTAAACCAAAAACCTTCTTCTCTGATTCATTCCATTCACTCATCGGAAGAGAAGATTTTTGAAATCCATTTTCAACAATAGTCCAAAGCTCGAAACACATGGAAATGAGGAAGATTCTCATACGTGTCTTCCAATAAGTGTAATCCGACCCATTAAACATAGGTGGACGTGTAATAGAATGTCCCTCATGCATGCCGGAGTATGCCATCTCTCTTGGGTATTAAACCAAATATGAGAGTGAGCCTTGCTCTGATACCAATTGTTAGGATCGGAGTGGCACTAAGAGGCGGGTGAATTAGTGCAGCGGATTAAACCTAGTAGGTTTGAAACTGATTCCGTAAAAAGCGAGGAGATTTCGTTCGATAGTAACTTGAGTAAAGTGAAGAACAAAAACTTGCTTCTATGTAGATAATGATTGCAGAAAAATAACAACTCACACATTCAAAGAACACGTAGATTTAAATTGGTTCGGTCAAAATGACCTACATCCACTTGCAAAGCCTTCTTCGATGAGGCCCCCAACTTCCGCTAGCAAATCACTTTGAAGGGGAAGGACAAATACCCCTCTTACGACCTTTACAAGTGGTTCACACTCAAGCAATTTGAAAGTAAGACTTGCTATGGCTTTGCTAAGACCCTTTTTTTTACTCTATTGCTTCTCAAAAGTTGTAATCTCTGTTGAGAATTGAGGGGTATTTATAGGCCTCAAGAGGATTCAAATTTGGGATCCAAAATTTGAATTCTCTTCGATTCCCAAAGCTAGCGGTGCCACCGCCTGTCAGTTCTGACACTGATAGTGTACTGGGCGATGCCACCGCCCAGTCCAGCGGTGCCACCACCTAGCTGTTCGGGTGCTGGGCGGTGCCACCACCTAGACCGGCGGTGCCACCGCCTAGTTCTTCGGGTGTTGGCGGTGCCACCGCCTGGCTCGGGTGCTGGGCGGTGCCACCACCCAGTATGGCGGTTCCACCGCCCGACCTTATTGGTCACTAGTTGGGCTTTAAGTCCGGCCCAAATCAGGTTTCATTTTGGGCCCAATTAGCCCCTAATCAAGATATAGGATTATTTCTTAATCCTAACCTTAATTACATGCAAACTATGTAACTAAAAACATAATCCTAAGCAAGTTTTTAACCGACGAACTTCAAGTCTTATTCCGGCGAGCTTTCCGGCGATCTTCCGACGAACTTCCGATACGCCCTTGGATTTCTTCCGACGGACTCCCAGTTGGCTCCCGATCTTGTGGCGAAATCAGCGAGTAGCCAAGCCTTCTCAGTGATCTCTGCGAACCTCCGATGATCTCTTTGGCAGACTTTCGAAAACTCCGACAAGTCCCCGATTTCTTCTCGATTGGTTCCGACAGCATCTCCAACGAATCTTCGGACTCTCAAACACCAATCGAACTTGATTTCGGTAGACTCGCTTTATGTCTTCATGCTTTCATAGTTAATCCTGCATACTTATCTCAACATATGGATTAGATAAAACATGGCAATTGACTTCATCATCAAAATCCAAGATTCAACAGGATGTAGTTGGTTTCATAGCTGCTCGTGTGAAGACACTAGGGATACAATACAGGTGCTCATTGGAGAATGAGTTCACTAATTAATCCGCTTACAGAATACTGAATGGTTAATGATGCCTTATTGTCAGACAACGATTTCGTAGTCCTAGTGGTGTGTCTGGTCTATTGACTTGAGACACCAAGGATGTCTTGTATTAGTGCTCCACTCTTTGATACCAAACTTATAGGTTTAGATGTCCTAGATCAAGCATAATCGGTCATTGGGATTGGTAATCAATCTTACAAGGGCTATTGAGTTTCGATAAAGGATCATCCACTCTTGGTGTCATGAGAGGAATATCCCATATGTTCTTGCTTAGACAAATCCCTAGCTAGGGTCATTCAGATTGAGAGAAAAAGTGTTCTCTGGGAGAATCCGATTAGAGCGAGACTCGAGTAGAAACTGCATGGGTCTGACAACACCATACCTAGTATACGGTCTTTGGGATATTAGATAGGTGAGAGACTATTGGTACTTGGTGAGGATAAACAGGTCCAATGGATTGGATTCTCATGTATCGTTTGGGGATTACGGTGTAGTGGCCAAGTATGTTCGCAGTCAATAAATTGAGTGAATTATTATGAAGATAATAATTCACTAAGCCAGAAGGAGTTTTGTCGGGTATGACTCACGACCAGCTCGATATTGGGCCGAGAGTGTCACACACATATAGTAGGCATTGCGATGAGTAGAGGTTCAAATATAAGATATCTATCGAAGCCCCTATCTTATTAGATATCCAATAAGCCCTTGAATTATTGGATCCTATGAATGACATCCAATAAGAGCCCTTGAGAGATTATTGGATAGAGATCCACTAATCTAAGGGACTTGGGTAGTTGGATGAAGATCCAATACCCAATAGGGGAGGATCCATTAGGATTAAGTTGACAGGGGACCTCCATAAGTATGAGGGATTTAGTGGTTTATAGCCTAGAGCTTTTTGCTTATTTCTCCTATTCTCCTCCCCCTCTCCACCTCAAAGCAGGCCAGGAGTTTTTGAGGAGCATCATTGCAGCCCTATTGTGTGGATCACTACTATAGAGGAGGGCACTTTACCTCCTTCACCCTCTCCTAGAGATCTGTAGGGATTCAGAGATATACGATCTCCGTAGGTAACACAATCTATCCTACATGTGGTTTTCTGTTTCGTAGATTTTGTGCACCAATCTTCACATGACGATGAACATATTTTTAGGAATTGGGGATTTTATGTTCTGTTCTTCCGCTGTGCATGTGATGTCACCCCTAAAGATTTCCCAATAGTGGTATTAAAGCCAAGTTGTTCATGTGATAGAATAGTTTTGAACTACATGCATAGTGTTTTGGAGAAGATTTTAGCGTCAAAATCATTGTCGCAAAAGCGAGAAAGGGCAGCAATTGTTGCCACCCTTGCTGCCGTCGTAGATGGCAGTGCTACCATCTGCATGTAGGCAGGTAGGCCCCCTACAACGGCGCCCGCAGGTAGGGCCGCAGGCAAGCAGCTACCTACGCATGGGTACTACGCTTGCGTGCAAGGGTGGTGCCTGCGGATGTTGGGACCATGGGCAGAGGCGCCGCACAACAGCTGTGTCTATGGGCACTACTCCCGCGAGTTGAAGCGCCGTAGGGTAGCGGCACCGTAGGGTGCTGCGCCCGCGAGCACAACCGCCTACGGGTGCTGCATGGGGTAGCACCATCCATAGGGTCGCTGTCGACGAGGGTGGAGCCACTTGTAGGGGCAGCTACTCGTGGGGGCGCTCACCTGCAAGGGCGGCGCCCCCGCGCCCCCCTAGCCAACCCCACAAGGCCGTCGCTAGCAGGGTGACAACGGCCGCGACCAATAGGGCATGAGGAGTTTTAGTGTTTTGGGCAAAAAGATAGTTTTGCCCTTGTGAATTTGAGAAATTCTAATTCTCTCATTTTGTCCAAATTATAAAAATATAAAAATACCCCTCAAAATTTAAAAAATTCCTTACATGTCCCTAATTTCAGAAAATATTAATTAATTAAAATTTTTAATAGATTATTATTTTTATGATTATCTAATAGTCCTAAATGATGATGATTTATACATGTGTATGTATATGTGGACAGATGATCATGGACCGTGTGATATATGTACTTGTGATTATTATTATTGGAGCCTACGAGCCTCCATTTTATTTCTCATTTATTGTCAGGCCTACGTGCCTATGATTAAGTTGTAATCATATGAGGAGGCATAGCAGGAGCGTGGAAGCAATAGCGAGACCCACAAGATGTACGATCTCGATGAATGGAGATGCGTCGAGATGTCGACGGAACCGATAAGGACGAGATGGACGATCACATGGCATGGACATGCACCGTTGCACACATACATCTTGATGTGAGTGATTAGGCCCACTAGCTCGAGCCTGATCACATTAGGTTATGGTCCATAATCATCTGGTGTGATTGCTTATACAACTACTAGATATCTATATATATATATGCATGCGATGTAGATATATATTAAATATGTATATATGTGACATGTCAAATTAGAGAAACCCCTCTCTTAATAATATTAAGTAGGTAAATGTGAGGCAATTAGATTAACCCACGTGGCCTTCCATCGTTATAGGTAGGGATCGATTCCCGATGTAGGTTGAGTTGGTCGAGTCCCTCGAGGCTCACCTATATCACGATTTGCCATCTTGCCTACGACATAGAGATGTCATTGGTGACTTAAGGACATGGTATACTTGGTCGAGTCCCTCGAGGGTATATCATCTAATCAGACTCATCTTGTAATGATGGTATTGACTTAACTGAGCATCATGGTTGGTCGACTCCTTTGGGACTATGGTGATTCGGAGGCTGAATAGGATGGGAATCACAAGGAGTTGTGATTGACAAGAGTTGCTTACCTTTTGGGCTTTGTGTGATTGGTCAAGCCCCTCAAGGTTACACTAAGATGCTAATTGGATCTTAATCCCCACTAGAAATCTGCCGGAGACTTCTGTTTCATGTGCTGAGAGTGTCGCGTGACTTGTTAGTAAAATTATGGGAGCATATTAAGATAGAAGTCCATATCTTGATTATTTATTTTTGTAAAATCTGTATGTTATTTATTTCTATTGTATCTTTATTTTCAGAAAATGTTTCTTTCAAATCCCTTACATGGCATACTTAATGTTAACCACCTCATTGGTCCAAATTATACAGATTGGCTCTACAACTCAAGAATTGTTCTCACGGTGGAGAAAATCATGTACGTCCTTGATACAATGGTTCCTATGCCCGAGGAAGGGGCAAGCGAGGACGAGATCACTTGCTACGTGAAGTACATTGATGACTCTACTCTTGCTCAGTGTTATATGTTGGACTCTATGAGTCCTGATTTATAGAGACATCATGAAAAGATGGATAACAGATCCATTCTCCTATATGTCCATAAACTGTTTGAGGAATAGGGAAGGACTCAGCGATATGAGATATCCAAGAGCTTCTTCCGCACTAGGATGACTAAGGGGACACCAGTTTAGAACCATGTCCTAAAGATGATTGAGTGGATAGATAAACTCATAGGTCTAGGAACGGTCCTAGAGGATAACCTGTGTGTGGACATTGTGCTTTTGTCCCTACCAGATTCTTTTTCATAGTACATAATGAATTTTAATATGAACAAGCTTGAGGTGATTCTCCCAAAGCTCCTCAATATGTTGAGGGAGGTAGAGAGCACTATAAAAAAGGAGAAGCCGATTCTCTACACTGGTAAGACTAAAAAGAAAAGGAAAGTAGAAAAGTCCCTTAAGAAGGGCAAGGGCAAGGGCAGACCAGGTAAAGCAAAGGTTGCTAGGAAAGATCTAGCAAAGGACAAAGCCCAGTGCTTCCACTGTAGATGGGCACTGGAAGAGGAACTGTAAAGATTACCTTGCAAAGAGGGCAAAACAGAAGCTTAGAGAAGCTTCAGGTATATTCATGATTAATCTCTAGTTATTAAATTTTTATGATAGTGCATTGGTATTGGATATCGGTATTGCTCATCACATCTGCAATTTGTTGTAGATTCTAGTAAAGCCTTGGAGATTCACAACAGGAATATTGCATAATGGTTTGTTTATGCTAAACACCACTCCACATATCATGAATGTAGGTGTGTCCAAGAGGAAATAAGATGAGGTGAATAGTGTATACCTATGACATTATAGGCTAGGTCACATCCATGAGGGAAGGATTCAAAAGTTGCTAAAGGATAGATATCTAGATTCATTCGACTATGAGTCATATGTAACTTATGAGCCTTGCCTTTGTGGAAAACTAACCAAATCTTCATTTAGTGGAATTGGAGAGGGAGCCACTGAGCTATTGGAACTCATACATAGTGATGTATGTGGACCTATATCAACTCATGCCATTGGTGGTTACTCTTGCTTCATTATCTTTACTGATGATTTTTCAAGGTATGGATATGTGTACTTAATGAGGTATAAGTCCGAGGCCTTTGAAAAATTTAAAGAGTATAAGAATGAAGTGGAGAACCAGATTGGAAAGAGTATTAAGACTCTACGATTAGATCGAGGAGGTGAGTACTTAAGTACAGAGTTTACTTAGTTCATCAAGGACTATGGGATATTCTCCCAATGGACACCTCGTTATACACCTTAGCTCAATGGTGTGTTTGAAAGGAGGAATCATACGCTATTAGACATGGTACGGTCCATAATGAGTTTCGCTGACCTACCCATCTCATTCTGGGTATATGCCCTAGAGACCATAGCTTACCTTCTAAACTTCTAAATAGAGTTCCAACTAAGTCAGTAGTGTCTACACCGTATGAGATATGGAAAGGGAAGAATCCCAATCGTAAGATTGTTAAGATTTTGGGCTGCCCTACCTACATTAAAAGACACAACCACGATAGTTCGAATCGAGAATGGAGTGGTGTAAGTTTGTGGGATACCCCATGAAAACTAATAGGTATTATTTCTATCATCTCGAGGACCAAAAGGTCTTTATAGCTAAGGGAGCAATGTTCCTTGAGAAGGAACACATTCTTGGCAAAGACAATGGGAGCATGATAGAGTTGAGTGAGGTTGGAGAACTTAGCTCAAGCATTACTCTACAGCACGAGTCTATTCAAGTACCTAATATACAAGTTTCAACTGTATGTAGATATAGCAGAGTATCCCATCCTTTTGAGAGATATGTAGGACATATTGGAGGAGAAGATGTTGAGGATATTGATTCTTAGACCTACGAGGAGGCTATTATGAGTATAGACTCTGGGAAGTGGCAAAAAGCCATAAATTCTAAGATGGATTCCATGTACTCCAATAAGGTTTGGAACCTAGTTGATACGCCCGAGGGTATTATACCCATCGGTTGCAATTGGATCTTTAAGAAAAATATCGGAGTAGATGGAAAGGTAGAGACCTATAAATCAAGAGTAGTGGCTCAGGGGTATCGTCAAAGGCATGGTGTTGACTATGACAAAACCTTCTCACCCGCATCCATGTTAAAATTCATCCGAATTCTATTGGCTATTGCAATACACTATGATTATAAGATCTGGTAGATGTACATAAAAACTACATTCCTCAATGACAACCTCGAGGAGGAGGTGTATTTAATACAACCCGAGGGATTCGTGTCTAAGGACTACCTAGATAAGGTGTGTAGGTTGCTTAGATCCATTTATGAACTAAAACAAGCTTCCCGAAGTTAGAACATAAGATTTGATGAGGCAATCAGATCTTATGACTTTGTTAAGAATGAAGATGAGCTTTGTATGTACAAGAAGGTAAGTGGGAGCATTATCACCTTCTTGGTGTTATATGTGGATGACATCCTGATCATTGAGAATGATGTAGGAATGCTATCCATAGTAATGACTTGGTTATTGTTAGGACTCTAGCTAAGAGAAACCTAATTGAGAGAGGCATTCATGTAAAACCTACCTAGTTGACCCCTATGAAAGAGGGGAAGAGGCCGGCTAGGGTTAGGAGGTTGTTTCTTAGAGATGCATTAAGAGTTATAAAGGAATAGGAGTCTTGAGTATGAGTTCTATTAGGAGTCTTAAGTAGGAGTCCTAATTGAGTAGGAGTATTGAGTAGGAGTCCTATTAGGAGTTGGGGTTTAGAAGCCCTATAAATAGCCATGTATTTATTCTCTTTTTTCAAGCAATAGATGAAACTTTTATGTAGCCTTTGAGCAACAATTTGGAGGAAGGAACCCCTATAGAGTTCCAAGGAGGCCGATTCCCTAAAGAGATCAACCCCAAGCTTATAATCTGCAAGGGTTCTAACACCAGGTATCAGAGCAGCAATATTGCTGCTTTTGCTGCCATCCCTGTAGCCAACCACCAACCAAGCAATTCTCATAATTGCTCTTGATGTCGCCATCTCCACCGTCATCTTTTGCCATAAATCAAATCAATCTACTACCATCACCTCCAATTGTATTAGAGATCTGATATTCTCCTATCACTAATACCTTTTGTTACTACAATTTTCCATTCAAAATACCACAAAGAAGTCTTCTTATCTATCCTGTGCTGTGAATTCCTTTCGTCGCAAAAGTTATTATCTTTGCGAATGAAGTATTGCTATAAAAAATTTCAGTCGCATATTGTTGCCTTAACCGATCTATTTGTAATCGTTTTTAAACAAAATTTCTTATACACTTAATAGATCATCTTGGCTTCCATCTAAGATTGATCTATTGAGGTATTCACCTCTAAACCGTTCTTATGTTGTTGTAATTTTCATCGTAAACCATTGAAATTTTTCGACGAGAATTCTGCTATCGCAACTTACACCAATTTCCTTACTGTTATACTACTGAAATTTTCTTAATTAAATTGGTCATCCTTGCTATTATATAAATCAAGATTTTGCTATCAAATTCCCTCCTCAAATCCCTTGGTTTTTGCTAGAAATTTTATTAAGAAACCATTGTTTCTTCGATGACAATTCTACTCTTACAAGACAACATAGACCTGCAGCAACTTTCACTGATTTTTATCAAACCTTGTTGGGAAATTTTGGGGGATGACATCATATATATAGTGGAAGAACAAGAAAAGAAAATCTCTAATTTTCCAAAAAGATGTATGTCGTCATGCGAAGATTAGTGCACAAAAATCAGCAAAACAAACTACGCATATAATAGATTGTGTTACCTAAGGAGATCGTATATCCCTGAATCATTGCAGATCTCTAGGAGAGGGTGAAGGAGGTCAAGCATCCTCCTCTCTAGCGGGATTCACACAGCAGGGCTATGACGATGCTCCTCAAAACTCCAGGCCTACTCTAAGGTGGAGAGGGGGAGGAGAATAGGAGAGGCAAGTAAAAAGCTCTAGCTTATGAACCACTAAATCCCTCCTATTTATAGAGGTCCCCTATTAGGTATTGGATCTGCATCCAATTACCCAAGCCTCTTAGATTAGTGGATCTCTATCCAATAATCTCTTATGGGCTCTTATTAGATCTCATCTAGAGGATTCAATAATTCAAGGGCTTATTGGATATCCAATAAGACAAGGGCTCTGGCGGATATCTCATATCTGAACCTCTATTCATCACAATGCCTACCATATGTGTGTGACCCTCTAGGCCCAATATCGAGCTGGCCGTGAGTCATATCTATCAGAACTCCTTCTAGCTCAATGAATTATTATCTCCATAATAATTCACTCGATTCATCGACTACGGACGTACTAGGCCACTACGCCATAGTCCCTAGACAATATAAGGGAATCTAATCAATTGGACCTGTTTGTCCTCAGTTACCATATACCTATAGTCTCTCATCCATCTAATATCCTAAAGACCATATATTAGGCATGGTGTTGTCAGACCCATACGGTTTGTACTGGAGTCTCGCTCTAATCGGATTCTCTCGGAGAACTCTTTCTCTCTCAATTCGAATGACCCTGGTCAAGGATTTGTTTGAGCAAGAACACATGGGATATTCCTCTTATGACGTCGAGAGTGGATGATCCTCTATTGACACTCAATAGCTCTCGTAAGGTCGACTACCACTCCCAATGACCGGTTGTACTAGATATAGGACATCCAAACCTATAAGTTCGGTATCAAAGAATGGAGCACTCATATAGGACATCCTTGGTGTCTCTAGTCTAAGGACAAGATACACCATTGGGACTTTGAAATCGCTGTTTGACAATAAGGCATCATCAACCATCCAGCATTCCGTAAGCAGATCAATCAGTGAACTCATTCTCCAATGAGCACCTATACTGTATCCCTAGTGTCCCCACATGAGCAGTTATGAGACCAGCTGCATCCATCATATGGATGGTATACAGCACACTAGTCTATCCGTTTATCCCGATGTCCCTCTTGAGTAACCTGTGACCGGGATTATTTAGGATCTGTGTTTAAAGGTGAATCGGTCTCATTATCATGATCTCATCAAGATCCGATTTCCATTGCACAGATCCAAGGACAACATAATATATACATGCATATATGCAATAGTTAATATAGAGTAATAAATGCCAAGATATAATAAGCAAAAAAGATTTCGTGTCAAATCACACGTGACATCACTCACGTGATTGGCTTGCTGGGCACTTATGACTAGCAATCTCCCACTTGACCTAAAGCCAATCACCTATGTGTTTGATCTCCATCAGACCCCTGTGATGCTCGAAGACAATATAAGATAATGGCTTTGTTAGTAGATCTACAATGTTATTTTTGGATGAAACTCTTTCCACTACTACGTCTCCTCGGGTTATGATCTCTCTAATAAGCTGGAATCTCTTCAAAACACTTCTGATGAGACCTGAGTTTCCTTATTTTAGTAATCGCCCCATAGTTGTGGCAATATTAGGAATCATCTTCTCGCTAGTTGGCCCAACTCCTAGATTTGTGATGAACTTCTTTATCCAAACTCCTTCCTTTGCTGCCTCTACTGTAGTAATGTACTCCGCCTCTGTGGTCAAGTTAGTAGTAGTATCTTGCTTGAAACTCTTCCAGCACACTACTCCTCTAGTCAAGGTGTATACATATCCCGAATTCGACTTGCTATCATCGATATTAGACTAAAAACTTGAGTCTGTGTAGCCTTCAACCCTAAGGCTACACAGACTATTATCTCCATATACTAGTAAAAGATTCTTAGTTTTTCTCAAGTACTTAAGGATACACTTTACTGCTTTCCAGTGCTCAAAACTTGGATCCGCTTGATACCTGCTCATGACACTTAGAGCATGCATTATGTCGAGCCTAGTACATAGTATGGTATACATGATAGACCCTATCGCCGAGGTATAAGGTATTATATCCATGTTTGCCCTTTCTTTGGAGTCTTTGGGGACATACTCCTAGAAAGCGATATCCCATGTCTTATCGGTATGAGACCTCTCTTGGAATTTTCCATGCCAAACCTTTTGACAATGGTTTTTATGTACCTGGACTAGGACAAGCTAAGCATCTTTTTGGATCTATCTGTATAGATCCGAATTCCCAAGATATAGGATGCTTCCCCTAAGTCATTCATGGAGAAGTATCTAGATAACCAAGCCTTTACTATGGATAGCATTCATACATCATTCCTAATGATCAGGATGTCATCCACATATAACACCAAAAAGGTGACAGCACTCCCAGTTACCTTCCTGTTCCAACTTCGGAAAGCTTACTTTAGTCCATAAATGGATTTAAGCAACTTGCACACCTTATTTGGGTAGTCCTTGGACACGAATCCCTTGGGTTGTATCATATACACCTCCTCCTCAAGGTTCCCATTGAAGAATGTGGTTTTCACATGCATCTGTCAGATCTCATAATCATAGTGTGCTGCAATAGCTAATAGAATTCGGATGGATTTTAGCATTGCTACGGGTGAGAAGGTTTCGTCATAGTCAACACCTTGCCTTTAACGATACCCCCTAGCCACTAGCCTTACTTTATAAGTCTCTACATTTCCATCTACTCTAATATTTTTCTTAAAGATCCACTTACAATCGATGGGTATAATACTGTCGGGCGCATTAACTACTTGCCAGTTCCCGGAGTCTATACTCATAATGGCCTCCTCATAGGTCTGAGGATTAATATCCTCAACATCCTCTCCTCTAATATGTCCCACATATCTCTCAGGATAATAGGATACTCTGTCGGATCTACATAAAATTGGAACTTATGTATTAGGTACTTGAACAGACTCGGGCTGTAGAGTGGTGCTTGAGCTAGATTCTCCAACGTCTCTCAACTCTATCATGCTCCCATTGTCTTCGCCAAGAATGTGTTCCTTCTCAAGGAACACTGCTTTCTTGGCTACAAAGACCTTTTGGTCCTCGAGATGATAGAAATAATACCTACAAGTTTCCTCAGGGTATCCCACGAACTTGCACCGCTCTGTACTCGATTCTAACTTATGGGGTTGTATCTTTTAACGTGGGCAGGGCTGCTCCAAATCATAACAACCTTAAGATCAAGCTTCTTTTCTTTCCATATCTCATATGATGTAGATATTATCGACTTAGTTATAACTTTGTTTAGAAGGTAAGCTGCGGTCTCTAGGGCATATCCCCAGAATGAGATGGGTAGGTCAACGAAACTCATCATGTACCGTACCATATCTAACAATGTACGATTTCTCCTTTCAAATACACCATTGAGCTGAGGTGTATAAGGAGGTGTCCATTGGGATAATATCCCATGGTCCTTGAGGAAGTGAGTAAATTCTATACTTCAGTACTCATCTCCTCGATTTGATCGAAGAGTCTTGATACTATTTTCAATCTGGTTCTCCACTTCATTCTTATACTCTCTTAATTTCTCAAAGGCATCGGACTGGATACTATTTCATTAAGTACATATATCCAAGAAATTATCAGTAAAGGTAATGAAGTAGGAGTAACCACCAATGGCTTGAGTTGACATGGGTCCACATACATCACTATGTATGAGTTCCAGCAGCTCAGTGGCTATCTCTCCAATTCCACTAAATGGAGAGTTGGTTAGTTTTCCACAAAGGCAAGGCTCACAAGTTGCATATGACTCATAGTCACATGGATCTAGATATCCATCTTTTAGCAACTTTTGAATCCTTCCCTCATGGATATGACCTAGCCTACAATGCCATAGGTATGCACTGTTCATCTCATCTCAGTTTCCTCTTAGATACATTTACATTCATGATATGTGGGGTAGTGTCTAGCATAAATAAACCATTATGCAATGTTCCTTTCATGATGATCCCACCATCTATTAATATCAAACAAACATTGTTCTTGATAATAAAACACTAACTGTCAACATGAAATAGAGATAATGTTTTTGATAATAAAAGGAACAAAATAACATGCATCTAATGCCTATAAGGTAGATATGGGGTGACCTCACCAACAGCTACTATAGCAACTTTTGGCTCTATTGCCCATCTTGATGTCCATCTCGCCTCTCTCCAATCTCCTAGGCCTTGCTAGAACCTACAATGAATTGCATATATGAGAAGCACTAACGGTATCCAATACCATGTATATCATAAGAGTATGACAAATGGAGATTGATCATGAATGTACCTGAAGCTGTCTCCAAGCTTACTATTTCACCCTCTCTACAAGGTACTCTTCGTAGTTCCTCTCCTTAGTATATTGAGGAGCTCTAGGAGAGTCACCTCAAGCTTGTTCATATTAAAATTCATTATAAATTATGAAAAAGAATCTAGTAAGGACTGAAGCATAATGTCCACACATAAGTTATCCTTTAGGACCATTCCTAGGCCTATGAGTTTCTTTATCCACTCAATCATTTTTAGGACATGGTTCTAAATCGGTGTCCCCTCAATCATCCTAACGTGGAAGAGGCTCTTGGATATCTCATATTGATGTAGATATTATCGACTTAGTTATAACTTTGTTTAGAAGGTAAGCTGCGGTCTCTAGGGCATATCCCCAGAATGAGATGGGTAGGTCAACGAAACTCATCATGTACCGTACCATATCTAACAATGTACGATTTCTCCTTTCAAATACACCATTGAGCTGAGGTGTATAAGGAGGTGTCCATTGGGATAATATCCCATGGTCCTTGAGGAAGTGAGTAAATTCTATACTTCAGTACTCATCTCCTCGATTTGATCGAAGAGTCTTGATACTATTTTCAATCTGGTTCTCCACTTCATTCTTATACTCTCTTAATTTCTCAAAGGCATCGGACTGGATACTATTTCATTAAGTACATATATCCAAGAAATTATCAGTAAAGGTAATGAAGTAGGAGTAACCACCAATGGCTTGAGTTGACATGGGTCCACATACATCACTATGTATGAGTTCCAGCAGCTCAGTGGCTATCTCTCCAATTCCACTAAATGGAGAGTTGGTTAGTTTTCCACAAAGGCAAGGCTCACAAGTTGCATATGACTCATAGTCACATGGATCTAGATATCCATCTTTTAGCAACTTTTGAATCCTTCCCTCATGGATATGACCTAGCCTACAATGCCATAGGTATGCACTGTTCATCTCATCTCGTTTCCTCTTAGATACATTTACATTCATGATATGTGGGGTAGTGTCTAGCATAAATAAACCATTATGCAATGTTCCTTTCATGATGATCCCACCATCTATTAATATCAAACAAACATTGTTCTTGATAATAAAACACTAACTGTCAAACATGAAATAGAGATAATGTTTTTGATAATAAAGGAACAAAATAACATGCATCTAATGCCTATAAGGTAGATATGGGGTGACCTCACCAACAGCTACTATAGCAACTTTTGCTCTATTGCCCATCTTGATGTCCATCTCGCCTCTCTCCAATCTCCTAGGCCTTGCTAGAACCTACAATGAATTGCATATATGAGAAGCACTAACGGTATCCAATACCCATGTATTATCATAAGAGTATGACAAATGGAGATTGATCATGAATGTACCTGAAGCTTCTCCAAGCTTCTATTTCACCCTCTCTACAAGGTACTCTTCGTAGTTCCTCTTCCAATGCCCATCTTTGCCATAGTGGAAGCACTGGCCTTTGTCCTTTTTCGGGTCTTTCTTAGCAACCTTTGCTTTACCTGATCTGCCATTGCCCTTGCCCTTCTTAAGAGACTTTTTTGCTTTCCTTTTCTTTTTGATCTCACTAGTGTAGAGAACTAGCTTCTACTTTTTGATAGTGCTCTCTACCTTCCTTAGTATATTGAGGAGCTCTAGGAGAGTCACCTCAAGCTTGTTCATATTAAAATTCATTATAAATTATGAAAAAGAATCTAGTAAGGACTGAAGCATAATGTCCACACATAAGTTATCCTTTAGGACCATTCCTAGGCCTATGAGTTTCTTTATCCACTCAATCATTTTTAGGACATGGTTCTAAATCGGTGTCCCCTCAATCATCCTAACGTGGAAGAGGCTCTTGGATATCTCATATTGCTGATTCCTCCTTCCCTATTCTTCAAACAATTTACGGACATGTAAGAGAATGGATCTGACATCCATCTTGTCATGTTGTCTTTATAACTCACGAGTCATAAAGCCAAACATGTAACATTGAGCAAGAGTGGAGTCATCAATGTACTTCACATAATGAGCGATCTCATCCTCACTTACCCCTTCCTTAGGCGTAGGCATCACTGTATCAAGGACTTACACGATTTTTTCCACCGTGAGAACAATTCTCAAGTTGCGGAGCCAATTCATATAACTTGGACTAGTAAGGCGGTTGACATCAAGTATGCCACGTAAGGGATTTGAAAGTAACATTTTCTGAAAATAAAGATGCAGCAAAAATGAATAACATGCAGATTTTGCAAGAAATAAACAATTAAGATATGGACTTCTATCTTAATATGCTCCCCATATTTTACTAGCGAGTTACGCAACACCCTTAACACGTGAAACGGAAGTCTCCAGCAAGCTTCTAGTGGGGATCAAGATCCAATCAGTGTCTTAGTATAACCTCAAGGGACTCGACCAATCACACTAAGCCCAAAATGTAGGCAACTCTTACCGATCACAACTCCTTATGATTCCCGTCCTATTCGGCCTCCAAATCACCATAGTCTCAAGGGACTCAACCAACCATGATGCTCGGTTAAGTCAACATCATCGTTACAAGATGAGTCTGATTCGATGATATACTCTCGAGGGTCATAGGCAAGATAGCGAATCACAATATAGATGAGCCTCGAGGGACTCAACCAACTCAACCTACACCGAGAATCGGTCCCTCCCTGTAACGATGGAAGGCCACGTGGGTCAATCTAATTACCTTATGTTTACCGACTTAATATTATCGAGAGAGGGGCTTCTATGATTTGGCCTCCTAATATGACATGTCACACATATACATATTTAATATATATCTACATCGCATGCAAATATATATGCATATCTAGTAGGTGTGAAAACAATCACACTAGATGATCATGGACCATAGCCTAATGTGATCAGGCCCGAGCTAATAGGCCTAATCACTCACATTGAGATCTATGTGTGTAATGGTGCATCTCCATGCCTTGTGATCGTCCATCTCGTCCTCGTCGGTTCTGTCAACATCTCAATACATTTCCATGCATCGCGATCGTTCATCTCATGGGTCCTGCTATCGCATCCACGCTCCCGCTACGACTCCTCATGTGATTACAACTTAATCATAAGCATGTAAGCATGACAATAAACGAGAAATATAATAGAGGCTCATATGCCCCAATAAAAATAATCACAAGTACACACATCACACGGTTCATAATCATCCGTCCACGCATCATACATCATATGTATAAATCATCATGTAGGACAACTAGATAATAGTAAAAATAATAATCAATTAAACCTTTTAATTAATTAATATTTTTGAAATCAGAGACATGTAGGGAATTTTTTGAATTCTAAAGGGGTATTTTCATAATTTGGACAAAAGGACAAAACTAGAATTTCTCAAATTTTGAGGGGTAAAATTATCTTTTGCCTAGAAAACCCTAAGCCCCTTTCTCCCTTTCCCCTACTACAACCATCGCCGCCCCCGCCACCGCCACCTTACCGGCGGTAGGCTGTGCGGTGGAGGGCATGGCGCTACCCTCGCTTGGGGGTTGCACACCCGCTAGCAGAGTTGCCCCTGCAAGTGGGCACCCTCGCGGGTGCCGCTGCCTCCATGGGCAATTCTGCCCACAGGGTAGTTCTACCCATGGGGCAGTGCCCGCAGGCCGTGTTGCCTTGTCGAGCGATCTCCCTTGCGAGGGGGTTTTGCCCGTGGGAGCAGCGGTTGCAAGCGTCGCTGCCCTGCTGTCACGGCCTTAGCTAGAATTGCCTAAGGCGTGAGGCACCCTTGCGGCTAAAACGCGAACTTAGCTTGCGTTACCCAAGTTCCGAGTCACCCTCGTGGCGAGGACGCGAACTTAGCTTGCGGTGCCTAAGTCACGCTTCGCCCTTGCGATCTTGCTCTGCAAGGATCAGCCCACTTTGTAACCTCTCGCAGGTCCCGAAGGACCTGTAAAAGAGAAAGTTGGTTAGTTCGAAAGAACGAGCGACGGACAAGTCCCGAAGTCTCGCGGAAAAGGGGAAGCTTTACAAGCAATTCGACGAACACCTTGTGTGCACAAGAGAAAAGAGGGAGAGGGGGAAAAACAAGGCTTTCAAGGATGAACGAACAGCTGCAAGCCCACAAACAGCCGCTCACCTGGTCCCGAGCGCGAACACAAGTCCCCGTAAAGGTCACGTGCGAACTTGCGAAAGAGAGTTCAACACCCGGTATATAACCGAAGACCCATCTAGCCCTGTGCCACCCGGGGGGTTCCTAGGGGCTGAGATGGCTGACGTTTTGGTGAGCGGAGGCAGATTCCAGAAATCAGCCCGCGGCACACGAAAACGGAGCTGTTTTGGGCTGTTTTGGGGCTGTTTTGCTCGGTTCGGTGAGCGGTCGCTTTGTAACGCTGCAGCGAGTTCGAACTTACATTTTTACAAGCAAAATGACCCAAAACCAAGAGAAAACATACTGCCAAGCAGCTGTACATGTTGGGGTGAGCGACGAACGGTTCGTTGAACGAAGTTGTTGCGGGTGCGAAGCGACCGTTCGTGACATTCTCCCCCACTTAAACTGTCGACGCTTGTTGATAGTTGTTGACGATTGCTTCTTCATGCCGTATGGCGTCCTCTGGCTCCCAGCTGGCTTCGGTTCGGGGAAGCTTTCGCCACTTCACCAAATACTCCGTCTGTTCAGCTCCATTGGGTAGCTTTATCTTACGGTCCACCAGGATTGTTTCAACTCGCTTCTCGTAGGAGGCAGTGGTGGGGGGTAGCCGAGTTGGTATACTTCGTGATGCATCTTGCGGATCCGAGTGGTAGGCTTTCAGGTTGCTGGCGTGAAGAACATTGTGAATTTTGAACCACGCCAGCAGCTGCAACTTGTAGGAAACATTGCCTACCCTGCTGATAATTGGGAAGGGCCCTTCATATTTGCGCACCAATCCCTTGTGGATTTTGTTCCGGAAGAATTGGAGGGATGCTGGTTGAAGCTTTACCAACACCAAATCGCCGACCTTAAACTCTTGCGGTCGCCTTCCCAAGTCTGCCCACTTCTTCATTCTTCTTGCCGCCTTCTCCAAGTAAGCCCGCGCAATATCTGCATTTCGGTGCCACTCCTTTGCGAAATGGTAAGCTGACGGGCTACTCCCAGTGTATCCAATTGCCATGGTGTGCGGAGTTGACGGTTGTTGTCCTGTAATAATCTCGAAGGGGCTCTTGTTGGACGCAGAGCTCCGCTGCAAATTGTAGGAGAATTGGGCAATGTCCAACAACTTCACCCAATCTCGTTGGTTGGCACTCACGTAGTGCCGAAGATATTGCTCCAAGAGCGAGTTTATCCTTTCAGTCTGGCCATCCGTCTGGGGGTGGAGGCTTGTGGAGAAGTATAACTTTGACCCCAACAACTTGAATAACTCGGTCCAGAATCGTCCCAGGAACCGAGCATCTCGATCACTAATGATGTTGTGCGGGACTCCCCAATACTTCACCACATCTCTCATCATCAGCTTGGCCGCCTCCTCTGCTGAACAGTGTAGGGGAGCAGCAATGAACGTTGCATACTTTGAAAACCGATCGACCACCACGAGTATCGATCCGAGTCTCCCTACAAGTGGCAAGCTCGATATGAAGTCCAAGGAAATGCTCTCCCACGGCCTCTCTGGCACGGGCAGTGGCTCCAAAAGTCCCACCGGCTTCCGTTGTTCCGCCTTGTCTTGTTGGCAAGTGAGGCACGTTCGAACATATTCCTCCACGTCAATCCCCATCTTTGGCCAGTAGAAGGCCCTCTCCACGAGAGCCAATGTTCGGTGAATACCTGGGTGTCCAACCCAAAGGGAATCATGACACTCTTTTAAGAGTTCACGCCTCAAATTATCCACTCGGGGAACGTAAACCCTATTCCCTTTTGTGTAAACAAGTCCCTCCTGGACCCAAAATCGTCGTGCCTTGCCTTCTTTGATGAGCTGCATCAGGATGACTGCCTGGGGGTCACTATACAGTCCATCCCTGATCCTGGAAAGGAAGTTGGAGTGCAACTGACTTGCTTGGCCTTCGCCCTCCAATTGTATGGCATTCATGCGCTCCACTTTCCGACTCAATGCATCGGCCATGACATTTGCCTTCCCAGGTTTATACTCCATTGCCATATCAAATTCGACCAAGAAGTCCTGCCATCGTGCTTGTTTTGGGGAGAGTTTCTTCTGAGTTTGGAAATAGCTCAGAGCGATGTTGTCTGTCCTCAGCACAAATCGTGATCCGAGAAGATAGTGTCGCCAAACCCGTAGACAGTGGATCACCGCCGTCATCTCCTTCTCATGCACCGGATACCGCCGCTCGGTCTCGTTGAGTTTGCGGCTCTCGTAGGCCACCGGATGACCCTCCTGCATGAGCACTCCCCCAATAGCGAAGTCTGAAGCATCTGTATGGACTTCGAAGGGCTCCCCATAGTCCGGCAATTTGAGCACCGGTTCTTCCAGAACAGCAGCCTTCAGATCTTGGAATGCTGTTTCACATTTGTCAGACCACTTCCAAGGCTGCTCCTTCTTCAGTAACTCCGTCAGTGGAGTTGCACGCTTCGAATACCCCGCTATGAAGCGTCGATAGTAGTTGACAAAACCAAGGAAGGATCTCAACTCTGGCACCTTCTTTGGAGTTCGCCATTCCGCAACTGCTTGCACCTTTGATTTGTCCATCCGAATGGAGCCATCACCGATTCGATGCCCCAAGAATAAGATCTCCGTTTGGGCAAAGTAACATTTCTCCCTTTTCACGAACAAAGTGTTCTCCCTGAGAACCTTGAAAATTGTCCATAGGTGCTTGACATGCTCCTCGAGCGTTTGACTGTAGACGACGATATTGTCTAAGTAGACGACCACGAACTTGTCCAAATACTCCTTGAATAACTGGTTCATGAGAGTGCAGAACGTGGCCGGAGCGTTGGTTAAGCCGAAAGGCATCACCAGGAACTCAAACGCTCCATACCTGGTCACACAGGTAGTCTTCGCTTCGTCGCCTTCAGCAATGCGCACCTGCCAGTACCCCGACCGAAGGTCGAGTTTCGAGAAATACTTGGCCTTGCCCAGCTGGTCGAACAAGTCCGCGATGAGCGGGATGGGATACTTGTTCTTCACCGTCACTTTGTTGAGGGCTCGATAATCAACGCATAGTCGGAGGCTCCCATCTTGTTTCTTTTGGAAGAGGACTGGAGCTCCGAATGGTGCTTTAGAGCTGCGGATGAGACCACCGCTTAGCAGTTCACCTAACTGCTTTCTGAGTTCAGCCAACTCTGGCGGGGGCATGCGGTAGGGTGGTCTCGCTGGAGGCTTCACTCCTGGCTCCAGCTCGATGCTATGATCTACGCCTCTGCGTGGTGGAAGAGTCTTCGGCAACTCGGGTGGCATAACATCATTGAACTCCTTCAGGACGTTCGCCACCGCAGCAGGTTCTTGAATGGCCTTCTTGTCGAGCGGCTCTAGCTTCATAGCGGCCACGAATGTTAGTTCACCTTTCCGCACCCCTTTCTTCAGTTGCAAAGCTGATATGTGTTGGGGTTCCTTGGTTCCTCTCCGAGAGACGGGAACCACGCAGGGATCGTCGCCCCCCATCATACACAAGGAGTTTAGGAACGGCATTGGCACCAACTTCGCTGCGTGCATGAACTCCATTCCAAGAATCACTTGGAAGTCGTCCAGTGGCACTGCCATCATGTTGGTGTTCCCGCTCCATGTTCCGATCTTGATGGGAACTCCCTTCGCCAACCCGGAGATTCGCCTGGCCTCCGAGTTCACCGCCTTCATTCGGCTTGGGCTCTTCTCCAAGATCAGCCCAAGTCGCTTTGCTTCTGAATCGGCAATAAAGTTGTGGGTGGCACCCGTGTCCACCATAGCACGGGTTGTTTGGCCATTTAGCTTGATGTCCACGTACATCAGCTCACCAGTTCCTGCTTTTTGTAGCCTTGTCTTCGTGTTCTCCCCCACTTGACCCCGCATGGCGTTCAACAAACGCATTGCTCCCATTCGGGGTCCTTGCGACTCCTCGCCGTCGCTGCTGGATTCAGAACTACTCGAACTAAGAGCGACAGCCTTGCCCTTGTCCGATTTGGGGGGGTGGATGGAAGCTGTTAAAGCATTGAGTGCCTGTTTTTGTGGGCACTCCCTCACCATGTGCGGCCCTCCGCACAAGAAGCATCCGCCAGGTTTCGGGGCCTTGCCTTTCGGGCTTGGCCCTTTGTGGGAACTCTTCTTCTTTTGTTCGCCCCCGAGCTCCTTCCCTCGAGAATATTTTGGAGGGCGATTGCTTGAAGATTGTTTTCTTCTTCCCGGGTCTTCTGAGGAAACAAAGTCGGTGAGCCTTTCTGCGGCAGCAATTGCCCCGACCAAATCGGCGACATTCCTTCGATGTAGTTCTTGTTGCGCCCATGGCTTCAAACCATCAAGGAAGCTAAACAACTTATCCTTCTCGGACATGTCTTGGATGTCCAGCATTAGCGCAGAAAATTGCTTCACGTAGTCTCGGATGGAAGTATTTTGGCGGAGTTGTCTCAACTTCCTTCTTGCGACGAACTCGGTGTTCTCCGGTAGGAACTGAGTTCGCAACTCCCGCTTCAAGTCCTCCCATGTGTCAACTCGACACCGACCTTGTTGGATCTCCTCCCAACGGGTTCTCCACCAAAGTTTTGCATCTCCGTTCAGATACATTGTTGCTATAGAAACTTTGGTTTCTTCAGAATCGGGCCTCGTAGCTCGAAAGTATTGTTCCATGTCGAACAGAAAATTCTCGAGCTCTTTGGCATCTCTGGCCCCTCCATAACCATGAGGCTCGGGTGCCCTCAAGTTTTGTGGTGGTGCAACGCGGGTGTTGCTTCCTCCCGCATTTAGTGCTCTCGTGAGCATAGCCACCCTTGAAGAGAGTTCCGCCACCACTTCCTGTAGGTGCTGCACGGAGTCTTTGGTGTCATCCGACAGTCGGTCGACTAGGGCCTCGACCTTATCGATCCTAGACTCCGCTTCCTCTTGCGAGCTCTCTACCCCGACAAGCCTTTGTTGGCCATGGTAGAGTTCCTCCACGCTCGCTTCAAGAACATCCAGGCGGGTTTCCGCCGTTGTGAGTCTCTCCTTGTGACTCTTTTTCCCAGTTAGCGCTCCAGATTGCGCTTCCTCCGCTCGCGGAGAGTAGCCAACTTCTCGCTCATCACGTTCGCTGTCGCGCTCCTCTTGAGCAGCTCCAACAGCATGAGAGCGAGTGTGCACATGCAGCCCACCTGCGGCTGCTTGGGGCAAGGGTCCGGCTTGCCCCGTCTTGCTTGATTCGCCACGATGCTTTGCCATGGCGAAGTTGCGAAGTTCCTTCGCTGCTCGCTCGAAGTGCTTGCCCGCTCTGATACCACAATGTCACGGCCTTAGCTGGAATTGCCTAAGGCGTGAGGCACCCTTGCGGCTAAAACGCGAACTTAGCTTGCGTTACCCAAGTTCCGAGTCACCCTCGTGGCGAGGACGCGAACTTAGCTTGCGGTGCCTAAGTCGCGCTTCGCCCTTGCGATCTTGCTCCACAAGGATCAGCCCACTTTGTAACCTCTCGCAGGTCCCGAAGGACCTGTAAAAGAGAAAGTTGGTTAGTTCGAAAGAACGAGCGACGGACAAGTCCCGAAGTCTCGCGGAAAAGGGGAAGCTTTACAAGCAATTCGACGAACACCTTGTGTGCACAAGAGAAAAGAGGGAGAGGGGGAAAAACAAGGCTTTCAAGGATGAACGAACAGCTGCAAGCCCACAAACAGTCGCTCACCTGGTCCCGAGCGCGAACACAAGTCCCCGTAAAGGTCACGTGCGAACTTGCGAAAGAGAGTTCAACACCCGGTATATAACCGAAGCCCCATCCAGCCCTGTGCCACCCGGGGGGTTCCTAGGGGTTGAGATGGCTGACGTTTTGGTGAGCGGAGGCAGATTCCAGAAATCAGCCCGCGACACATGAAAACGGAGCTGTTTTGGGCTGTTTTGGGGCTATTTTGCTCGGTTCGGTGAGCGGTCGCTTTGTAACGCTGCAGCGAGTTCGAACTTACATTTTTACAAGCAAAATGACCCAAAACCAAGAGAAAACATACTGCCAAGCAGCTGTACATGTTGGGGTGAGCGACGAACGGTTCGTTGAACGAAGTTGTTGCGGGTGCGAAGCGACCGTTCGTGACACTGCGACACCTCACCCCACGGGGGAAGCAGCCATGATAGCACATAATTGGTGAAGTCTTGGACTTCTCGGCAATGTGATCTCTTGGCTAGTAGTCCAAGATTGGTGCCAAGAATGTTCAAGCGGCCGGTATCAACGATTGGTGTGCAAGGAATAATGCTCTCTTGGCTACAAAGAGATCACATGCACAACGGAAGAATAAGAAAACTTAATTCTCAATTTCCCAAAAAGATGTTCGTTGTCGTGCAAAGATTAATATGTAAATATCCGCGAACCAAACTGCATATAGAATAGATTGTGTTACCTAGGGAGATTGCATATCCCAGAATCCTTGCAGATCTCAAGGAGAGGGTGAAGGAGGTCAAGCATCCTCCTCTCTTATGGTGATCCTCCACGCTCGCTTCAAGAACATCCAGGCGGGTTTCCGCCGTTGTGAGTCTCTCCTTGTGACTCTTTTTCCCAGTTAGCGCTCCAGATTGCGCTTCCTCCGCTCGCGGAGAGTAGCCAACTTCTCGCTCATCACGTTCGCTGTCGCGCTCCTCTTGAGCAGCTCCAACAGCATGAGAGCGAGTGTGCACATGCAGCCCACCTGCGGCTGCTTGGGGCAAGGGTCCGGCTTGCCCCGTCTTGCTTGATTCGCCACGATGCTTTGCCATGGCGAAGTTGCGAAGTTCCTTCGCTGCTCGCTCGAAGTGCTTGCCCGCTCTGATACCACAATGTCACGGCCTTAGCTGGAATTGCCTAAGGCGTGAGGCACCCTTGCGGCTAAAACGCGAACTTAGCTTGCGTTACCCAAGTTCCGAGTCACCCTCGTGGCGAGGACGCGAACTTAGCTTGCGGTGCCTAAGTCGCGCTTCGCCCTTGCGATCTTGCTCCACAAGGATCGGATCAGCCCACTTTGTAACCTCTCGCAGGTCCCGAAGGACCTGTAAAAGAGAAAGTTGGTTAGTTCGAAAGAACGAGCGACGGACAAGTCCCGAAGTCTCGCGGAAAAGGGGAAGCTTTACAAGCAATTCGACGAACACCTTGTGTGCACAAGAGAAAAGAGGGAGAGGGGGAAAAACAAGGCTTTCAAGGATGAACGAACAGCTGCAAGCCCACAAACAGTCGCTCACCTGGTCCCGAGCGCGAACACAAGTCCCCGTAAAGGTCACGTGCGAACTTGCGAAAGAGAGTTCAACACCCGGTATATAACCGAAGCCCCATCCAGCCCTGTGCCACCCGGGGGGTTCCTAGGGGTTGAGATGGCTGACGTTTTGGTGAGCGGAGGCAGATTCCAGAAATCAGCCCGCGACACATGAAAACGGAGCTGTTTTGGGCTGTTTTGGGGCTATTTTGCTCGGTTCGGTGAGCGGTCGCTTTGTAACGCTGCAGCGAGTTCGAACTTACATTTTTACAAGCAAAATGACCCAAAACCAAGAGAAAACATACTGCCAAGCAGCTGTACATGTTGGGGTGAGCGACGAACGGTTCGTTGAACGAAGTTGTTGCGGGTGCGAAGCGACCGTTCGTGACACTGCGACACCTCACCCCACGGGGGAAGCAGCCATGATAGCACATAATTGGTGAAGTCTTGGACTTCTCGGCAATGTGATCTCTTGGCTAGTAGTCCAAGATTGGTGCCAAGAATGTTCAAGCGGCCGGTATCAACGATTGGTGTGCAAGGAATAATGCTCTCTTGGCTACAAAGAGATCACATGCACAACGGAAGAATAAGAAAACTTAATTCTCAATTTCCCAAAAAGATGTTCGTTGTCGTGCAAAGATTAATATGTAAATATCCGCGAACCAAACTGCATATAGAATAGATTGTGTTACCTAGGGAGATTGCATATCCCAGAATCCTTGCAGATCTCAAGGAGAGGGTGAAGGAGGTCAAGCATCCTCCTCTCTTATGGTGATCCACACAGTAGGGCTGCGACGACACTCCTCAAAACTCCATGCCTGCTCTGAGGTGGAGAGGGAGAGGAGAATAGGAGAGGCAAGCAAAGGCTCTAGCCTATGAACTATTGAATTCCTCCAATCCCTAATGGATCCTCCCCTATTGGATATTGGATCTACATCCAATTACCCAAGCCTCTTAGATTAGTGGATCTCTATCCAATAATCTCTTATGGGCTCTTATTGGATCTCATCCATAGGATCCAATAATTTAGGGGCTTATTGGATATCCAATAAGACAAGGACTCCGGTAGATATCTCATATCCGAACCTCTATTCATCGCAACACCTACCATATGTGTGTGACCATCTAGGCCCAATATCAAGTTGGCCATGAGTCATACCTGTCAGAACTCCTTCTAGCTCAATGAATTATTATCTCCATAATAATTCACTCGACTCATCGACTACGGACGTACTAGGCCACTACGTCGTAGTCTCCAAATGATACAAGGGAATCCAATCCATTAGACCTGTCTATCCTGAGTTACCGTGTACCTATAGTCCCTTATCCATCTAATATCCCAGAGACCGTATATCGGGCATGGTGCTATCAAACTCATACGGTTTCTATACGAGTCTCGCTCTAATCGGATTCTCCTGGAGAACTCTTTCTCTCTCAATTCGAATGACCTTAGCCATGGATTTGTCTGTGCAAGAACACATGAGATATTTCTATCATGATGCTGAGAGTGGATAATCCTCTATCAACACTCAATAGCCCTCGTAAGGTCGACTACCACTCCCAATGACCGGTTGTACTAGATCTAGGACATCCAAACTTATAAGTCTGGTATCAAAGAATGGAGCACTCATACAGGACATCCTTGGTGTCTCAAGTCTAAGGACCAGATGCACCACTATGACTACAAAATCGCTGTCTGACAATAAGGCATCATCAACCATCTAGCATTCTATAAGCGGATCAATCAGTGAACTCATTCTCTAATGAGCACTTGTACTGTATCCCAAGTGTCCCCACACGAGTAGCTGTGAGACTAACTACATCCATCATATGGATGGGTATACAGCATACCAATCTGTCAGGTTATCTCGATGTCCCTCTTGAATAACTTATGACCGAGATTATTTAGGATCTGTGTTTAATAGTGAATCGGTCTCATTATCATGATCTCATCGCGTTTCAATTTCCATTGCACAGATCCAAGGACATCACAATATATACATGCATATATGCAATAGTCAATATAAAGTGATAAATGCTAAAATATAATAAGCAAAAAAGATTTCGTGTTAAGTCACACATGCCATCACTCACGTGATTGGCTTACTGGGCACCTATGACTAGCAAACTTTTGATGTCATCTACTATAGATCTAAAACTTTTTTCCCTAACTTTCATCCACTACCATCACAGCTCTAAAACTCCACTAAACCACACCCTCAAATTGCACCCAAAACAACCACAAAACAAGCCTAAACCGCAGCCTACATCCACCAATCCACCAACCTTTTTGACCATCACTTCTCTCAACCTATACATGCCTTTAACCCGAGAACAAAAGAGAGATATTAACATCATAGATTTGGAGGCATATACTATGGCATCTGAGGAGGCAATCAACGCTAAATTCGAAGCCTTCGAGGCGCGAATGGAGGATAAGATTCAGACTCTCTTTACTGAACTCAGTTTGAGTTGACCACCAAGCTCGAAGAAATGACATCAAGGAGAGAGCTCTGACCAATTGTGCCAAACCCAAAGAGATGACTTCCAAGAGAGGGGAGGCTCTATGACCGATCCTAACTATCCACGCATGAGAGTGGACTGTTGAATCTCGGATTTTGATGATAAAGTCAATTGTAATTTGTTTGATCTAATCTATATGTTGAGAAAAGTGTGCAGAATTAACTATGATGGCAATAAGACATAAAGCAAGTGTTGTGTTGAAGTCAAGACCGAGATCACATTGGGAGTTCGAGAGTTCGATGGAAGTTCGGACGTTTGTCGAAAGTTTTGCAGGAACCAACCGAGAAGTCTAGAAGCTTGCCATAGATGTTCATTAGAACTTGCCAAGAAGATCATCGCAAAGTCCAGGAGCTTCCCTGGAGTCCACCGGAGCATTGCCGAGAGCTCGTCAGATGTTCGCCGGATGTACGCTGGAAGCTCGCTGGAAGAGCAACCGACACACCGGAACATGAAGTGCGGTAATCATGTCTTAAAGATCGTAGTTAGAGCATAAATTAAGTTAGGATTAAGAGGTAATCCCACTAATTAGGGGCCAACTGGGCCCTAAGTTGTGCCCGTTTGGGCTGAATTCAAGGTCCAACTGGAACCCTGAAAAGTTGGTCGGCGGTGGCACCGCCTGGAAAGTACTGCCCTCCCAGGAATTATGGGTGGTGGTACCGCTAGCAGTTATTGCTGCCAGTGGTTGTACCACCCCTGTCAAGCGGTGGTACCCAGACTAAGGATTAGACTAAGTGATGGTACTACCCAGTAATGGTGGTGGTACCGCCAAGATCTCGAAAATCTGGGATTAGACAATTTTTGGCTCTATTTTTGAAGTCATTGGGGCCTATAATATAAAAACTCCACCCTTTCCGGCATGAAAGGGAATGAAACCTATTAGCATAATCTTGAGTTCTTAAGCCTTAAAGTGTTGTAAAAGTTAGAGTTCTCCTCCTTCATCTCTTAGCCTTGTAACCATCCAAGAAAGAGGAGTGAGACTTATAAGGGTTGTCTCCTAAACCCAGCAAAAGGAGAAAAGCTATAAAAGGTAGTTGGCCTTTGCCTATTGAAGGAAGGCCTCTAGTGAACGCCAGTGACCTCGTCGGAGGAGGAATCCGAAAGTGGATGTAGGTCACATTGACCGAACCACTCTACAACTCGGTTTGCATTTACTTTGACCAACTTTCTTTTATAGCAAACTACCTCTCCTCCCTAGTATGCTTTAACTACGTCTACATACGCTTTCACGTAAACATCTTCCGAGATCAGCTTTAATCGTACGAAGACTTATGAAACTGATGCATTTCATTTGTACAATTTACATTGCTGCGAATCACCTTATTATTCTCTTGCACTTTCACGAAAGGTTTCAAGTTCAAATTCTTTCCGAAACAGATTGAATCGAAACCATTCTCGTTGGAATCGGTTTTAATCGAAACAAGTTTTTTGAAATAGCAAAAGTTTTCTGCTACAATAATTCACCCCCCCTCTTAGTGCCACTCTTGATCCTAACATGGACTTCCCTAGATGGGAAGAAGGAGACCCGAATGGTTGGATCTCGCGCGTGGAGCGATATTTTCGGTACCACAAAACCGCGGACGCATCAATGGTGGAAATTATGGCTATACATCTTGAAGGGGATGCCATACCGTAGTTTGAATAGTTTAAACACACTCATGTAGTCCTCTTATAGTGACAATTCAAAGAAGGACTACTGATCCACTTTAGACGAACCGATTACGAGAACATTGATAGACAACTAGCAAAGATCTTACAAACCTCCACCATTCAGGAGTACCAAACCAGGTTTGAAAGGTTATCTAATCAAACTCATGATTTGTCTGAAAAACAGCTATTGGGCACCTTTATTGAGGGCTTGTCATCAGAGAACCGAGGAGAAGTTAAAGCACGACAACCGTACACGCTTATGGCAGCCATCTCTTTCGCATGACATCAAGAGGAGCGATTGAACCATGAAGTCCGGAGGACTAGGGTCACTCCCCAACTAGCAATACTAAAGCTCTCAGCCCTCCCTACTGTCAACCAAGCCCCTGCACCAGAAAGGTTGATAAGAGAAGAGCTTCGGGAGCGATCTATAAAGGGGTTATGTTGGCACTACAATGAGCCATAGAGCTGCGAGCATCGCTGTAGAAAAGGGAGACTTCTTATGATTGAACTAGTAGAAGAAGAGGTCATTGTGTTGAATCTCGGATTTTGATGATGAAGTCAATTGTAATTTGTTTGATCTAATCTGTATGTTGAGAAAAGTGTGTTGAATCTCGGATTTTGATGATGAAGTCAATTGTCATATTTTATCTAATCCATATGTTGAGATAAGTATGCAGGATTAACTACAAAAGCTTGAAGACATAAATCGAGTCTATCGGAATCAAGTTCGATAGGTGTTTGAGAGTCCAAAGATTCGTCGGAGATGCTGTCGGAACTAATCGAGAAGAAATTGAGGACTTATCGGAGTATTCGGAAGTTCGCCAAAGAGATCATCGGAGGTTCACAGAGATCACCGAGATGGCTCGGTTACTCGCTAATTTTGCCACAAGATCGGGAGCCAACTGGGAGTCCGTCGGAAGAAATCCAAGGGCGTATCGGAAGTCCACCGGAAGATCGTGGGAAAGCTCGTCGGAACAAGACTTGAAGTTCGCCGATTAAAAACTTGCTTAGGATTATGTTTTTAGTTACGTAGTTTGCATGTAATTAAGGTTAGGATTAAGAAATAATCCCATATCCTGATTAGGGGCCAATCGGGCCCAAAACGAAACCTGGGTTGGGTCGGACTTAAAGCCCAACCAGTGACCATTGAGGTCGGGCGGTGGAACCGTCAGTATGGGTGGTAGCACCACCCAGCACCTGAAGAGCCAGGCGGTGGCACCGTCGATCTGGGCGATGGCACCGCCCAGCACCCGAAGAGCTAGGCGGTGGCACTGCCTAGTACACTGTCAGTGTCAGAACTGACAGGCGGTGGCACCGCTAGCTTCGGGAACCGAAGAGAATTCAAATTTTGGAGCCCAAATTTGAATCCTCTTGAGGCCTATAAATACTCCTCAATTCTCAGCATAGATTATAACTTTTGAGAAGCAATAGAGTAAAAAAGTGATTTGTAAGAGTGTGAACCACTCTTAGCAAGTCTTACTTTCAAATTGCTTGAGTGTTCACCTCCCTTTCCTTTCTTTCTTGCTGAAATTTTGTAAGAGTGTGAACCACTTGTAAAAGTTGTAAGAGGGGTGTTTATCCTTCCCCTTCAAAGTGATTTGCTAGTGGAAGTTAGGAGCCTCATCGAAGAAGGCTTCGTAAGTGGATGTAGGTCATTTTGACTGAATCACTTTAAATCTACGTGTTCCTTGAATGTGTGAGTTGTTATTTTCCTGCAATCATTATCTACATAGAAGCAAGTTTCTGTTCTTCACTTTACTCTAGTTACTATTGAACCAAATCTCCTCGCATTTTACGGAATCAGTTTCAAACCTACTAATTTTAATCCGCTGCACTAATTCGCCCCCACCTCTCAGTGCCGCTCTGATCCTAACAATTGGTATCAGAGCAAGGCTCACTCTCATATTTGGTTTAATTCCCAAGAGAGATGGCTTACTCCGGCATGCATGAGGGACATTCTATTACACGTCCACCTATGTTTAATGGGTCAGGTTACACATATTGGAAGACACGTATGAGAATCTTCCTCATTTCCATAGATTTCGAGCTTTGGACTATTGTTGAAAATGGATTTCAAAAATCTTCTCTTCCCATGAGCGAATGGAATGAATCAGAGAAGAAGGTTTTTGCTTTAAACGCAAAGGCTATGAATGCCTTGTTTTATGCACTAGACAAAAATGAATTTAATCGTGTTTCAATTTGTGATTCTGCTTTTGATATTTGGGAGAACTCTTGAGGTCACTCATAAAGGCACTAGCCGAGTGAAAGAGTTCAAAATCAACATTCTTGTGCACTCTTACGAACTTTTCCGAATGAAACCAAGTGAGTCCATCGGAGACATGTACACCCGTTTCACGGATGTCATCAATGGACTCAAAGCTCTTGGTAAAGATTTTTCTAACTTTGAACTAGTAACTAAAATCTTAAGATCCCTTCCTAAAAGTTGGGATCCAAAAGTTACTGCCATTCAAGAGGCCAAGGACCTTAAAACATTCCCTCTTGAAGAACTTATTGGGTCTCTAATGACCTATGAAATGTCATGTCAAGCTCATGACGAGCTCGAGAACCCCCTTCCAAAGAACAGGAAGGATATGGTGCTCAAATCACAAGAAGACCACTTGAAAGGAACATCAAGTGATGAGGACAGTGACAATGACATTGCACTTTTGACTCAAAAATTTTAAAAATTTATAAGAAAGAATAAATTTAAAAATAACACCAAAAACAAACTTGAACATAAAAAGGACCAAGTGATATGCTATGAATGCAAGAAGCCAGGGCATTTAAAAAATGAATATCCCCAAGCCAAAAAGAGAACATCAAAGAAGAAGGAGCTCAAAGCAACGTTGGATGATTCACCTTTGTTAAAGCAACATGATAAACAAGTTAGATCAGTTTTTGAGGCACCCAAAAGTAAATGGGTACCTAAAAATAATCCCTTCTTGTAGAAATATACACCATCACAAGCTAGGAGCAAGAGATGGTACCTTGATAGTGGATGCTCAAGGTATATGACCGGAGATCCATCCCAATTCTCCAAGCTCACTAGCATTGACGAAGGCTATGTCACCTTCAGAGACAACAACAAAAGCAAAATTATTGGCAAGGGAACCATAGGTAACAAATTAAACTTTTCCATTGATAATGTATTACTAGTTGATGGATTAAAACATAATCTCTTGAGTATTAGTCAATTATGCGATAAAGGTTATATCGTTAGATTTGAATCAATTGTGTGTATTATTAAAAAACCAAACAATAACATGACTATGATTGCATTAAAACAAAATAATGTCTACACCATCAATCTTGATGAACTAGGTAATGAAATCTGCCTCTCCGCTTTAAAAGATGATGCTTGGCTTTGGCATAGGAGATTAGGCCATGCAAGATGAAACTAATATCTAAGATCTCATCTAGAGAATTAGTACGAGGGATTCCAAATATAAAGTTTGTTAAGGACAAAGTATGCGATGCGTGTCAACTAGGTAAACAAATAAAAACTAGCTTCAAACCAAAAAATCAAATTAGCACCACTAGACCATTACAATTGATCCATTTGGACTTATTTGGACCAATTGACACGACAAGTCTAGGAGGAAGTAAATACGCTTTTGTAATTGTAGATGATTATACTAGATACACTTGGACCAATTTCTTGGCTCACAAAAGTGATTGTTTCAAATGTTTCTCTAAATTTTGTAAATTCACTCAAAACGAAAAAGGTTTCATGATTTCATCAATTCGGAGTGATCACGATGGCGAATCTCAAAACCGTGATTTCCAAAATTTTTGTGAAGTTAATGGATATAACCACAACTTCTCTACTCTAAGAAACCCTCAACAAAATGGAGTAGTAGAAAGAAAAAATAGAAATCTACAAGAAATGGCAAGAACTATGTTGAATGAACATAGTCTACCCAAGTATTTTTGGGCCGAAGCCGTGAATACAGCTTGTTACATCATGAATAGGGTTCTAATAAGACCATCTCTATCAAAACTCCCTATGAATTATGGAATAACAAAACACCAAATGTTTCTTATTTTAAAGTTTTTAGTTGCAAATGCTTTATTTTAAATGAAAAGGATGCCTTAGGAAAATTTGATGCTAAATCCGATGAAGGCATCTTTCTTGATTACTCTTCCATTTCTAAGGCTTTTCATATTTTTAACAAAAGAACCTTAGTTATAGAAGAGTCTATTCATGTAATCTTTAATGAAATTTCTGAGTTAAAGAAAAATGATTTTGATAATGATATTGGTTTTGAAAATTTGGATTTAAAGGAACCCCCTCCTCAAAATAGCAACTTGGATGCATCTTCTTCCAAAATCTCCTTACCCAAGGAATGGAAGTATGTAGATGCTCATCCAAAAGAGCAAATTATAGGAGATACATCACAAGGGGTTCAAACTCGTTCTTCTTTCAAGAATTTTTGTGCTAATGTTACCTTTCTCTCTCAAATCGAACCTAAATGCATTGACGAGGCCTTGAAAGATGATTCTTGGGTCTTTGCAATGCAAGAGGAATTGAATCAATTTGAGAGGAATGAGGTATGGAAGCTTGTTCCTAAATCTAGTGACCATTTAGTCATTTGTACTAAATGGGTCTTTAGAAACAAGCAAGATGAATGTGGTATCGTAGTTAGAAACAAGGCTAGATTAGTGGCCAAAGGTTTCAACCAAGAAGAATGTATCGACTACGAAGAAACCTTCGCTCCTGTGGCAAGATTAGAAGCCATTAGGATGCTCCTTGCCTATGCTAGTAGTAATAATTTTAAACTATTTCAAATGGACGTCAAAAGTGCCTTCTTGAATGGTTTTATTTCGGAAGAAGTATATGTCGAACAACCTCCTGGATTTGAAAATTCTCTTCTTCCTAATCATGTATTCAAATTGACTAAGGCTCTCTATGGTTTGAAACAAGCTCCTAGAGCTTGGTATGAAAGGCTTAGTTCCTTTCTTATTTTAAATAATTTTACCAAAGGCAAGGTTGATACTACATTATTTATTAAACATTTTGAAAATAATTTTATTATTATGCAAATTTATGTTGATGATATTATTTTTGGTTTTTCGGATAAATCACTATGTAAATCATTTGCCAAAAATATGAGTCATGAATTTGAAATGAGTTTAATGGGTGAATTAACATTCTTTTTAGGAATGCAAATCAAACAACTTAGTGACGGTATATTTCTTAACCAATCTAAATATACATTAGAATTGTTAAAACAATTTAACATGGATAATTAAAAAGCAATAAACACCCCTATGAGTACTTCGACTAAGTTAGATATGGATGAAAACAATGAAAATTTTGATCAAAAAACGTATAGGGGAATGATAGGTAGTCTACTCTACCTCACTGCGACTAGATCGGATATTATGTTTTGTGTGGGACTTTGCGCTAGGTTTCAATCTAATCCTAAATTATCTCATCTCAAGAGTGTTGAAAGAATATTTAGATATCTTAAAGGAACTCTAAATTTAGGACTTTGGTATCCGAAATCAGAAAAATTCGATTTAATAGCTTATGCAGATGCCGATTTTGGCGGATGTAGGATAGATAGAAAAAGTACATCCGGAACATGTCAATTTTTGGGACATGCTCTTATTTCCTGGTCATCTAAGAAACAAAATTCGGTTGCACTATCAACAACCGAAGCTGAGTATATTGCAGCTAGTGCGTGCTGTGCACAAGTTGTGTGGATGAAAAACACCTTAGAAGATTATAAAGTTCATCTTAAAAATATTCCCATTAAATGTGATAACACTAGTGCTATATGTTTAACAAAGAATCCCATTCAACACTCAAGAACAAAACATATTGATATTAGACATCACTTTATACGAGATCATGTCACTAATCATGATGTAGTTATAGAGTTCATTGATACTAAACATCAACTAGCTAATATTTTTACAAAGCCTTTAAGTGAAGAACAATTTGATTTCATTAGAAGAGAATTAGGAATGTTAATGTATCCAAATGCTTGAACTCATTAAATTTATTTTTCAGACTTTTTTGATTTAATGATCAAATCACTTAATTGCTATGATGATTTTACATGATTACATGCCTTAATAACATATTGGAAATCATGTGTTTTGGATATAAAAATTTCCATGATAATAAGCATGTTTTATCTTCATGATTGCAAAACCTTGTCCGAATGCATGAAAATGTTAAATTTTATTTTTGAATTTTCTTGATACCTTATTCTCTTCCGAACTTAATGTAGCTTTCATAAGCATATGTCATATCGAGTTTGATTCATATTATTGATTTTTGACATATGGAATCAATTAGCAAATGCATCTCTCATAGGCTTATAATGTGAAAAATATTTTCGAGAAATGGATTTGATAAAATGATTCCTTCTTATAATTTCCTTCTTGAAAAAGGGAGATTTTTTACTTGCAAGGATGTTGATTCACATACATATCTTGATCCTTATAAAAGTGAAGCGTGATTTAATCTCTTATCGATTTTAACTTCATTCGAGTAAACTCACAAATGGTTTTTCTCCTTCATGCAAAAAGATAATAACAAATAAAAAGGAAGAAGTATTCAAAGCTATCTCCATGTCATGCTTATCTTGATATGTTTGTATAATTGGTATCCTATCACTCATTGTTGAAAAATGACATTAACCTAGTTATGACATGAATCATTACCGCACTTATATTTAAAATTTGCTTATCTCGTTCTCCTTTATGTTGATGACAAAGGGAGAGAAATATATGAATTGATGCTATGAGTGCCATATTTGAATTTGAATTATGTTAAAGAAGCTTGCATTGAAATATATGGTAAATTGATGATAGAAATGCTATGATTGCTAAACACTTGAAATATTTGCATTATGTTAAGATATCAAGAACTTGCATCGCAATTTTATATGTTGATATCTTACCATATGATGAATTGCTACCATTACTATCATTCACGTTTGAAATATAAAACTTGAAAATGATTGTCAAGTCTTGACATCATTTTCAGAAAGATACATCATGATATGAATCATGATGGGAGTATTGATAAAGTTTAACTTATCAATATGTCTCTTGAATTCAAAGGCCTTGAATTCAAGAATGACTTATCTCAAGTATGGCATATAGATAGGGGGAGTTAAGGTTAACTCCGTTATCAATTGATTGTCATCATCAAAAAGGGGGAGATTGTTGAATCTCGGATTTTGATGATGAAGTCAATTGTCATGGTTTATCTAATCCATATGTTGAGATAAGTATGCAAGATTAACTACAAAAGCTTGAAGACATAAAGCGAGTCTACCAGAATCAAGTTCGATAGGTGTTTGAGAGTCTGAAGATTCGTCGAAGATGCTGTCGGAACCAATCGAGAAGAAATCGGGGACTTGTCGGAGTTTTCGGAAATCCGCCGAAGAGATCATCGGAGGTTCGCAGAGATCACCGAGAAGGCTTAGCTACTCGCTGATTTTGCCACAATCGGGAGCTAATTGGGAGTCCGTCGGAAGAAATCCAAGGGCATATCGGAAGTCCGCCGGAAAGCTCGCCGGAACAAGACTTGAAGTTCGCCGGTTAAAAACTTACTTATGATTATGTTTTTAGTTACATAGTTTGCATGTAATTAAGTTTAGGATTAAGAAATAATCCTATATCTTGATTAGGGGCCAATTGGGCCCAAAATGAAACTTGGGTTGGGCCGGACTTAAAGCCCAACTAGTGACCATTGAGGTCGGGCGGTAGAACCGCCGGTCTGGGCGGTGGCACCGCCCAGCACCCGAAGAGCCAAGCGCTGGAACCGCTGGTCTGGGCAGTGGCACCGCCCAGCACCCAAGGAGCTAGGCGGATGCACTGCCCAGTACACTATCTGTGTCAGAACTGACAGGCGGTGGCACTGCTAGCTTCGGGAACCGAAGAGAGTTCAAATTTTGGAGCCCAAATTTGAATCCTCTTGAGGCCCATAAATACCCCTCAATTCTCCGTAGAGATTACAACTTTTGAGAAGCAATAGAGTAAAAAAAAAGTCTTAGCAAAGCCTTAGCAAGTCTTACTTTCAAATTGCTTGAGTGTTCACCTCCCTTTCTTTCTTGCTGAAATTTTGTAAGAGTGTGAAACACTTGTAAAGGTTGTAAGAGGGGTGTTTGTCCTTCCCCTTCAAAGTGATTCGCTAGTGGAAGTTGGGGGCCTCATCGAAGAAGGCTTCGCAAATGGATGTAGGTCATTTTAACCGAACCACTTTAAATTTGTGTGTTCCTTGAATGTGTGAGTTGTTATTTTTCTGCAATCATTATCTACATAGAAGCAAGTTTCTGTTCTTCACTTTACTCTAGTTACTATCGAACCAAATCTCCTCGCATTTTACGGAATCAGTTTCAAATCTACTAGTTTTAATCCGCTGCACTAATTCATCCCCCCCTCTTAGTGCCGCTCCGGTCCTAACAAAGTGTATAGGATTAACTACAATGGTAGTAAGATATAAAGTAGGTGTTGTGCCGGAGTCAAGATCAAGATCAAATTGGGAGTTCAAGAGTTCGTCGGAAGTCCGGACGTTCATCGAAAGTTTTATGGGAACCAACCGAGAAGTCCAGGAGCTTGCCATAGAAGCTTGTCGGAACTTGCCAAGAAGATCATCAGAAAGTCTAGTAGCTTGCCAGGAGTCCATCATAGCATCGCTGAGAGTTCGTCGGATGTTCGCCCGAAGTATACCGGAAGCTTGCTGGAAGAGCGATTAATGCATCGAAACACGAAGTGCAGTAATTATGTTTTAATTATCATAGTTAGAGTGTAGATTAAGTTAGGATTGGGAGGTAATCCCACTAACTTAATTAGGGGCCAACTAGGCCCTTAACAGGCCTTAATTGTGCCAAATGAAGCAGCCCATTCGACCCCTGAATTCTTGGCCGATGGTGGCACCGCCTGAAATGCAGTGCCCTCCCAAGAATTATGGGTGCTGGTACCGCTGGTACTTATTGCTGCCAATGGTAGTATCGCCCCTTTTAGGTGGTGGTACCACCCAGATTGGGTAGTGGTACCGCCTAGTGTCAGGTGCCAAGCGGTGGTACTGCCCAGTAATGGCGGTGGTACCGATAGGACTCCGAAAATCCAGGATGAGACACTTCTTGGCTCCATTTTTGAATGCCATTTGGGTCTATAAATACCCCACCCTTTTCTGCATGAAAGGGGAATGGAATCTTGATATATTCTTGAGTCTTTGAAGTGTTAAAGAGTTGAAAAAGTGCTAGAGTTCTCCTCCTTCCTTTCTAAGTGTTGAGATCATTCAAGAGAGGAGTGAAACTTATAAGGGTTGTCTCCTAAGCCCAGCAAAAGGAAAAAAGCTGTAAAAGGTGGTTGGCCTTCGCTTATTGAAGGAAGGCCTCTAGTGGATGCTGGTGACCTCGTCGGAGGAGAAAGCCGAAAGTGGATGTAGGTCACATAGACCGAACCACTCTAAAACTCAGTTTGCATTTACTTTGAGCAACTTTCTTTTATAGCAAACTACCTCTCCTCCTTATTGTGTTTTAACTATATCAACATACGCTTTGACGTAAACATCTTCCGAGGTCAGCTTTAATCGTACGAAGAATTTATAAAACTGACGCTTTTCATCTGTGTAACTTACATTGCTGCAAATCACCTTAGTCTTCTCTTGCACTTTCATAAAAGGTTTCAAGTTCAAATTCCTTCCGAAATAGATTGAGTTGAAACCATTCTCGTTGAATCGGCTTTAATCGAAATAAGATTTTTTTAAATAGAGAAAGTTTTCCGCTACACTAATTCACCCCCCTCCTCTTATTGCTCTCTCAATCCTAACAATTGGTATTAGAGCAAGGTTCACTCTTGGTTGGTTTAAAACCCAAGCGAAATGACATTTGCCAACAACCAAGAGGGTCATTCAATTACTCGTCCGCCCATATTTAATGGGACGGATTACACCTATTAGAAGACTAGAATGAGAATCTTCCTAATTTCGATGGATTTTGAGCTTTGGAACATTGTCGAAAATGGTTTTCATAAGTCTTTTCTTACAATGAATGATTGGAATAAGTTGGAGAAGAAGACTTTCACTTTAAATGCCAAGGCTATGAATGCCTTATTTTGTGCATTAGATAAAAACGAGTTCATTCGAGTGTCAATTTGTGAAATGACTTTTGATATTTGGCAACACTCAAAGTGACTCATGAAGGCACTAGTAGAGTGAAAGAGTTAAAAATCAACCTTTTAGTACATTCTTATGAATTATTTTGAATGAAACTGAGTGAGACCATTGGAGACATGTACACCCGTTTTATAGATGTCGTCAATGGTCTAAAAGGACATAGTAAAGGTTTTTTAGATTTTAAGCTTGTTAATAAAGTTTTAAGATCCTTTCCAAAGAGTTGGGACCCTAAAGTCACAGCCATTCAAGAGGCCAAAGATTTAAATAAGTTTCCTCTTAAAGAACTTTGGGTCACTAATGACCTATGAAATGACATGCAAAGCTCATGAAGAGCTTGAGGACACCCTTCTAAAGAACAGGAAGGATATGACAATAAGAACACAAGAAGACTACTTGAGAGAAAACTCAAGTGATGAGGACTTTGATGATGACTTGACACTTTTAACAAGGAAATTCAAAAAAATTATTAAAAGAAACAAATTTAAAAATAACACTAAAAATTAATTTGAACCCAAGAAAGATCAAGTAATTTTCTATGAATGTAAAAAACCGGGACACTATAAGAGTGAATGTCCCCAAGCCAAGAAGAGGACACCGAATAAGAAGACTCTCAAAGCAATATGGGATGACTCAAGTACGTTCGAAGAAGAGGAGCCAACCAAAACTAAGCAAGTTACTCACTATATGCTAATGGCCATTGGAGATTAGGTAACAAGTTCAATTAATGCAAATTTATCATTTGATGAATTATTAAATGCTTTTCATGATTTATTTGATGAATGCAAAACAATTAGTAGAAAATATAAATTATTAAAAAAAGAGCATAATTCTCTTGTTAGTAACTTTGATAAATTAAAAATTGAGCATAATGATAGTTTAGCTCCATGTACGAAATGTCATGATTTAGAAATATTTCAAAAAGAAAACTTGTTACTAAAGGATACCTTAAAGAAATTTGAGGTTAGTCGCAAGTCCTTGAACATGATCCTTGCCAACAAGGGTCATGTTCATAGGAAAGGTGGAATCGGATTTGTGAGTAGCTCTCATCAAAATCCAACCACCTTTGTTAAAGGCCCTATCTTGCATATTTCACCCCAAAACAAATGTAACTTTTGTTGCAAACTTGGACATATAACTTATCATTGTTCATTTAAAAAAATGTAGTCCACACAAATTGATTTGGGTTCCTCAAGGAACCGTAAATAACTCAATGCAACATGATAAGCAATTTAGATTGATTTTTGAGGCACCCAAGGTCAAATGGGTACCTAAGAATCATCCTTTTTTGTAGAAACATTTACCATCATAAGCTAGGAGCAAGAGATGGTACCTTGATAGTGGATTTTGCTCAAGACATATGACCGAAGATCCATCTCAATTCTCTAAGCTCACTAGCATAGACGAAGGATATATCACCTTCGGAGACAACAATAAGGGTAAAATCATTAGCAAAGAAACCATAGGTAACAAATCTAACTTCTTTATTGAAGATGTATTGTTAGTTGATAGCTTAAAACATAACCTCTTGAGTATTAGTTAATTGTGTGATGAAGGATATATTATTAAATTTGAATCTAATGCTTGCATTATTGAAAAACTACACAAAAACATATCTATGATTGCATTAAAACAAAATAACGTATACACCATTGACATTAATGATCTTTTCAATGAAATATGTTTTTTGATTTTGAATGACGATACTTGGCTTTGGCATAGGAGATTAGGTCACGCTAGCATGAAACTAATCACCCAAATTTCATCTAAAGAACTTGTAAGCAAGTTCATCAAAGATAATGTGTTTGATGCTTATCAATTAGGAAAACAAATAAAAGGTAGCTTCAAACCTAAGAACCAAATAAGCACCTCTAGACCATTGCAATTGATCCATATGGACTTGTTCGGACCAATTACTACATGAAGCCTAGGAGGTAGCAAATACGCATTTGTCATCGTGGATGATTATAATAGATACATATGGACTTATTTTTTGGCACACAAAAGTGAATGCTTTGGGTATTTCTCTAAGTTTTGTAAACTTGTTCAAAACGAAAAGGGTTTTATGATTTTGTCAATTCGAAGTGATCACGGTAGTGAATTTCAAAACCGTAATTTCTAAGAATTTTGTGAATCTAATGGATACAACCATAACTTCTCTACTCCAAGAAATCCTCAACAAAATGGAGTAGTAGAAAGAAAGAATAGAAATTTACAAGAAATGACAAGAACCATGTTGAATAAACATAGCCTACCCAAATATTTTTCGGCCAAAGCCGTAAATATGACATGCTATGTTATGAATAGGGTTCTAGTAAGACCACTACTTTCCAAGGCTCCTTATGAGTTGTGGAACAACAAAAAACCCAACGTTTCATACTTTAAAGTTTTCAGATGTAAATGATTTATTTTGAATGAAAAAGATGCCTTAGGTAAATTTGATGTAAAATCTGATGAAAGAATTTTTCTTGACTATTCTTCTATTTCTAAAGCATTTTGTATCTTTAATAAAAGAACTTTGATTATAGAAGAATCCATTCATGTTGTTTTCAATGAGGTTTCCGTAATTAAGAAAAATTATTTTGATGATGATGTTAATTTTGATACTTTGAATTTAAATGAACCCCTTCTCCATCTAGCAACTCGGATGCGTCTACTTTCGAAACATCCATACCCAAGGATTGGAAATATGTTGATGCTCATCCTAAGGAGCTAATCATAAGAGACACATCAAAAGGGGTTCAAACACGTTCTTCTCTTAAAAATTTTTGTGCCAACATCGCTTTTCTCTCCAAAATTGAACCAAAATGTATTGACGAAACCATGAAAGATGATTCATGGATTATCGCAATACAAGATGAGTTAAATCAATTTGAGAGAAATGAGGTGTGGAAGCTTGTTCTTAGGCCAAATGACTATTTAGCTATTGGTACTAAATGGGTCTTTAGAAAAAAGCAAGATGAATCTAGTATTGTGGTTAGAAACAAGGCGAGATTAGTGGCCAAAGGTTTCAACTAAGAAGAAGGTATCAATTACGAAGAAACCTTCGCTCTTGTGATTCGATTAGAAGCTATAAGGATGCTCCTTGCCTATGCTAGTAGTAATAATTTTAAGTTATTTCAAATGGATGTTAAAAGTGCTTTTCTTAATGATTTTATTTCCGAAGAAGTTTATGTTGAACAACCTCCTGAATTTGAGAATGATAGTCTCCCTACTCATGTGTTTAAATTGACTAAAGCCATCTATAGTTTAAAATAAGCCGCAAGGGCTTAGTTCATTTCTTATTAAAAATAATTTCTCTAAAGGCAAGGTCGATACTACATTATTTATCAAAAAATTTGAGAATAATTTTCTTATTGTTCAAATTTATGTTAGTGATATTATCTTCGGTTCTATGAATTTTGTGCATCATTAGCTAAAAGTATGAGTCTTGAATTTGAAATGAGTTTAATGAGGGAATTAACTTTCTTTTTGGGCTTATAAATTAAACAACTAAGTAATGACATCTTTCTTAGTCAAACAAAATACGCTTTAGATTTGCTAAAAAGGTTCAATATGGATAACTCAAAAGCTATCAACACTCCTATGAGCACCTCCACTAAGTTAGAAATTGATGAAAGTGGAGAAAGCTTTGATTAAAAAGCTTATAGGGGGTATGATAGAAAGTCTACTATACCAAACCGCAATAAGACCGGATATCATGTTTAGTGTGGGTCTTTGTGCTAGGTTTCAATCTAATCCTAAAATATCTCATCTTAAACCAGTTAAGAGAATACTTAGATATCTTAAAGGTACCACTAATCTAGGATTATTGTATCCAAAATCTAAGAACTTTGAACTAATTTCATATGCCAATGCGGATTTTGCTGGATGTAGATTAGATAGAAAAAGCACATCCAGAACATGTCAGTTTTTAAGACACACACTTGTTTTTTGGTCATTCAAGAAATAAAACTCGGTTACACTATCTACAACCGAAGTTGAGTACATTATAGTTAGTGCATGTTGTGCACAAGTTGTGTGGATGAAAAACACTTTAGAGGATTATAAGATTCATCTTAAAAAGATCCACATAAAATGTGATAATACAAGTGCAATATGTTTAACAAAGAATCTCATTCAACACTCTAGAACAAAACATATTAATATTAGGCATCACTTTATACAAGATCATGTCACAAATCATGATGTAATCCTAGAGTTTATTGATACAAAACACCAATTAGCTGATATTTTTACAAAGCCTATAAAAGTGAAGAACAATTTGATTTTATTAGAAGAGAATTAGGAATGTTAATTTGTCTAAATGCATGAATCTATTAAATTTCGGTTTCGGACTTTCTGGATTCTTTGATCACTCACTTAAATCCTATGCTGAAAATTTTATGATGCAAATTTTACATGATGATAATTTGTGTGCTTCAATAACATGTTTACTTTGATGTTGGAAATTTTATGCCTTAATGCTAAAATTTTCTATGATGATGAGCATGTTATCATACAATGATGCAATATCATGTTTACTTTCATGATTGAGATTTCTATTGAATATTGAGAAGTTTTAATCATACATCAGATTCTTAATCCTTGAGTACTACAAATCACTAATGATTTTGCCTCATGCAAGTAGTGATGAAAAGCTATGATAAAACACTTTAAAAATGCATGAATTTGATGTATATTTTCTCTCCAGACTATCTTTCACTAATGGATTTCTTGAATGGAGCTTTCATGAGTCTATGCCATATCAAGTTTATTTCATATCTGTGCTCCATCACTTAATGATTTTTTATCCATAGAAGTCATTGACAAATGCATCTATCCTTGTAAAAAATAAAGCATGATTTAATGATACTCTTTTATCGTATTTTAACTTCATTCAAAGTTAGTTCTCAATAGTTTTTTCTCCTTACTTTCCTCCTTCATGCAAAGTTTTAATGAAAAATAAAAAGGGAGAAGTTGATGGAAACCATCTCGTTATATATTTATAACTTTTAACGTAAGAATTTTTGAATGATATCATGACATGAATGCTTGAAATATGATTTGTATGAATTTCCTTACAATTTGAAATATGACATGAATTTTTACCACATTTGCATTTATTGTTGAATCGTTCTCCTTTTTGTTGATGACAAAGGGGAGAGAAATAATACCAAAATATGGTAAATTGATGATAAATATATGCAATTTTACACTTGAAATGTTTGCGATATCTAGAGCTTAACTTGCTATTTTACATATTGATATCTTGCCATAGAATGAATTGCTATGTTTGTCATCCTTCATATTTGAAGTATCAAGACTTAAAAATGGATGTCATGTCTTGACATCATTTTACAAATGTTAGATCATGATAGGAATCATGATGTATGTATTGATAAGTTTAAATGAACTTAACTTATCAATATGTCTCTTGAATTCAAAGGCTTTGAATTCAAGAATGAATTTTCTCAAGTACGACATACAGATAGGGGGAGTTAAGGTTAATTCCGTCATCAATTGATTGTCATTATTAAAAAGGGGGAGATTGTTGAATCTCAGATTTTAATGATGAAGTCAATTGTAATTTATTTGATCTAATCTGTATGTTGAGGAAAGTGTGCAGGATTAACTACGATGGTAGTAAGACATAAAGCAGGTGTTGTGCCAGAGTCAAGATCAAATTCACATTAGGAGTTCGAGAGTTCGTCGGAAGTCCGGACGTTCATCGGAAGTTCTACAGGAACCAACCGAGAACTCCAGGAGCTTGCCATAGAAGCTTGTCAAAACTCGCCAAGAAGATCGTCGCAAAGTCCAGTAGCTTGCTGGGAGTTCGCTGGAGCATCGCCGAGAGTTCGTCAGATGTTCATCGGAAGTACACTGGAAGCTCGCCGAAAGAGCGATTGATGCACCAAAACACGAAATGTAGTAATTATATCTTAATTGTCATAGTTAGAGTGTAGATTAAGTTAGGATTGGGAGATAATCCCACTAACTTAATTAGGGGCCAATTGGGCCCTTAATAGGCCTTAATTAGGCCAAATGGAGCAGCCCATTCGGTCCCTGAATTCCTAGCCGGCGGTGGCACCGCTAAGGCCGTCGGTGGCACCGCCTGAAAAGTAGTGCCCTCCTAGGAATTTTGGGTGGTGGTACTGCTGGCAGTTTTTGTTGCTAGTGGTGGTACCGCCTAGTGTCGGGTGCCAGGCGGTGGTACCGCTAGGACCCCGAAAATCTGGGATGAGACACTTCGTGGCTCCATTTTTGAATGCCATTGAGGTCTATAAATACCCCACCCTTTTCTGCATGAAAGGGGAACAAAATCATGATATATTCTTGAGTCTTTGAAGTGTTAAAGAGTTGAAAAAGTGCTAGAGTTCTCCTCCTTCCTTTCTAAGTGTTGAGATTATTCAAGAGAGGAGTGAAACTTGTAAGGGTTGTCTCCTAAGCCCGGTAAAAGGAGAAAAGCTATGAAAGGTGGTTGGCCTTCGCCTATTGAAGGAAGGCCTTTAGCGGACGCCGATGACCTCGTCGGAAGAGGAAGTCGAAAGTGGATGTAGGTCACGTAAACCGAACCACTCTAAAACTCGATTTGCATTTACTTTGAGCAACTTTCTTTTATAGCAAATTGCCTCTCCTCCTTACTGTGTTTTAACTACCTCTACATACGCTTTGACGTAAACAACTTTCGAGATCGGCTTTAATCATACGAAGACTTTACGAAACTGATGCTTTTCATTTATGCAACTTACATTGTTGCAAATCACCTTAGTCTTCTCTTGCACTTTCATGAAAAGTTTCAAGTTCAAATTTCTTCTAAAACAGATTGAGTTGAAACCATTCTCGTTGAATCGGCTTTAATCCAAATAAGATTTTTTTTATAAAAAAAAGTTTTCTGCTATACTAATTCACCCCCCCCTCTTAGTGCGCTCTTGATCCTAACACATTGAACATCCAAAAGGGAGCCTTGATCATGAAGAAGAAGATGCAAAAGAAGAGCCATAACCGACCAACGTTACAGTACATGCACTAGCTGGCTACTCAAACCCACAACCGATGAAAATTGGAGGCCTTCTCAAACAACAACAAATCAATATTCTCATTGACATGGGCAGCACTAATAACTTCCTAAATAGTAACATTGCTACTTGGATGGCACTCCACATCGAAGGTTGCAGCAAGTTCGATGTAAAGGTCTCCGACGGAAGAATCCTAAAGTGTGACCAAAGATGTCCGCAGGTGAAACTATTACTACAAGACCAAGAAATTATCACCGACTTCTTCCTCCTACCAATTGATGACTATGAGGCCGTGCTTGGTATAGAATGACTGACGATGCTAGGTGATGTCTCTTGGAACTTCTCCAAATTAATTATGAAATTCTACTGCAAAGGCAAACGTATCATCCTATGCGGTAAGCGCAGAAGCAACATAACCACCGTTTCGACCCAATGAATGGAGAAAGTTTTGCACAAGGTAAATGGTGACTTTTTGATGCATCTCTAGTAGCAACCAAAGGGGAAGAAAATAGAAATTGAAGATCAAAATCTCCCTATATTGCTTACTGAATTTATTGACATTTTTCCTGAGCTGCGTAGTCTTCCTCCTATTAGATTTCAATTGACCCTTCATCATTGAGGCCGATGCATCTAAAGTCAGAATTAGAGCCGTTCTTATGCAAGATGGTCGACCACTCACATACACTGGCAAGGCATTATCTCCCTCCTATCAAAATATGTCAATATACGATAAGTTGATGCTCGCCATTGTGCACGTAGTAACGAGGTGGAGACCCTACTTGATCGATCGATGATTTCAAATTAAAACCAACCATAGAAGCCTTAAGTACTTTTTGGAACAAAAGATATCATCCCCTAAGCAGCAAAAATGGGTAACCAATCTTCTTGGATTTGATTATGAAATTATTTATAAAATGGGGAAAGAAAACATTGTTGTAGATGCACTCTCCCGGCTACCTGAGCAAGCTAAGGTTTTTGCAATCTCCCTTCCTACTACTAGCTTCCTCGAGGACATTAGGGAAGAATGGAAGAAGGATCCAGAGATTAGCAACATTATAAAAAAATTGGAGGAGGATCCAAGTGCAATAGCCCACTACACTTGGGATTTGAGGGATCTACGCTACAAAGGTCACATTGTGCTTATTCCTGACTACCCTTGCATCAAAATCATCCTACGTGAAATGCACTCCACACCTTCAGTAGGGCACTCTAGATTCTTGAGAACCTACAAAAGAGTGAAGTAAAATTTTTATTGGAAAGGGATAAAAAAAAAATTATTACGGAATATGTGGCACAATGTGATGTATGTCAACAACACAAGGGTGAAACAGTGGCAAGTCTAGGGAAGCTACAACCACTACCCATACTGGACTCAGTGTGGACTGACATCTCCGTGGACTTCATCGAAGGGCTACCACATTCCAAAGGTAAAATCACAATTCTCGTGATAGTTGATCGACTTACGAAATATACTCATTTTTGTGCTATGAGGAATCCCTATACTTCTGCTAGTATTGCTCGAATTTTCATAGAAATTATTATTAAACTACATGGGATGCCAAGGTTTATTCTAAGTGATCATGATAGGATCTTCACCGGTAAATTTTGGACCGAGTTATTTCAGTTATAAGGCACCATACTCAAAATAAGCACAGTGTATCATCCACAAACTGATGACCAAACAAAGGTAGTAAACAAGTGTTTATAAACATACTTTTAGTGTTTTGCCAATGACTGGCCAAAGTAGTAGGCAAAATAGCTTCCCTAAGCCAAATGGTGGTATAATACTATATATCATTCATCTACAAAATGTGTCTCTTATGAAGCACTGTATAGTTAGTCGGCCCTTGTGATTCCAAAGTACGTAATTGGCTCAGCCAAGGTAGATCAAGACGACCAAGCATTGATTAACAGGGACAAACTCCTACAATTATTAAAGGATAATCTCTCTACCAATCAAGCCAGAATAAAGTAGCAAGTCGACACACGATGAAGCGAAAGAGAATTTTCAGTAGGAGATTGGGTTTATCTTTGCCTACAACCATATAAGCAACTCTCCATCAACACTCAAGCCTCCATGAAGCTATCCTTCTGTTTTTATGGGCCCTATCAAATCATAGAGCATATTAGAGCTATGGCGTACAGACTTAAATTAACTAAGGATGCCAAAATTCACCCTGTCTTCCACGTGTTATGCTTGAAGCCCAAGTTAGGAGAACATAAGTCACCCCAGATCCAACTACCCAACACCATTGAGGATGGAGTTATTTAAGCCCAACCACAAGCCATCCTCGACCGTAGGATTATGATTCTTCGCTAACGTCCCTCTACTGAAGTACTTGTGCATTGGAATAATTTACCACTTGAATATGTCACATGGGAATTATATGAGGAGCTGAAGACCCAGTTCCCCGAGTTCAAGGAATCTCAACCTTGAGGACAAGGCTAATTTGAAAATGGCGGTTCTGTTAGGACTTTAGCTAAGATAGTCCTAATTGAGAGGGGCATTCATGTTAAACCTACCTAGCCGACCCCTATTAAAGAGGTGAAGAGGCCGGCTAGGGTTAGGAGGTTATTTCTTAGAGAAGCATTAGGAGTTGTAAAGGAATAAGAGTCTTGAGTAGGAGTCCTATTAGGAGTCTTGAGTAGGAGTCCTAATTGAGTAGGAGTCCTATTAGGAGTCTTGAGTATCAGTCCTATTAGGAGTTGGGGTTTAAAAGCCCTATAAATAGCCATGTATTCATCCTCTTTTCTTAAGCAATAGATGAATCTTTTCTGTAATATTTGAGCAGCAATTTGGAGGAAGGAACCCCTATAGAGTTTCAAGGAGGCCAATTCCCTAAAGATATCAACCCCAAGCTTAGAATCTGCAAGGGTTCTAACAGTTATCTAGACACTTCTCCATGAAGGACTTAGGAGAAGCATCCTATATCTTAAGGATTCAGATCTATAGTGATATATCCAAGAGGATGATTGGCTTATCCTAGTCCAAGTATATAGACACCATTGTCAAAAAATTTGGCATGAAAAATTGCAAGAGATGTCTTATACCGATGAGACATGGGATACCGCTTTCTAGGAGTATGTCCCCAAAGACTCTTGTAGAAAGGGCGAACATGGATAGGATACCCTATGCCTCAATGATAGGGTCTATCATGTATACTATGCTATGCACTAGGCCTGATATAGCATATGCTTTGAGTGTCACGAGCAGGTATCAAGCGGATCTAGGCTTGGAGCACTGAAAAGTAGTAAAGTGTAACCTTAAGTACTTGAGAAGGACTAAGGATCTTTTACTAGTATATGAAGGTAATAGCCTCAAGGTTGAAGGCTACACGGACTTGAGTTTTCAGTCCAATGTCGATGACAGTAAGTCAAATTTGAGGTATGTGTACACCTTCAATGGAGGAGCAGTGTGTTGGAAGAGTTCCAAGTAAGATACTACTGTTAACTCGACCATAGAGGTGGAGTACATTGTTGCAATAGAGGTAGCAAAAGAGAGAGTCTGGATGAAGAAGTTCATCACAGATCTAAGAGTTGTGCCAAAGCAGTGAGGAGTCAATTCCCTTATATTGCGACAACAACAAGGCGATTGCTTAAACAAGGGAACCCAGGTCTCATCAGAAATGTTCTGAGGAGGTTCTAGCCTATTAGAGAGATCATGACCCACGGAGATGTAGTAGTGGAAAGAGTTTCATCCGAAGATAACATTGTAGATTCACTAACAAAGCCGTTGTCTCAGATTGTCATTGAGTGTCACAAAGGTCTGATTGGGATCAGACACATAGGTGATTGGCTTCAGGTCAAGTGAGAGATTGCTAGTCATGTGTGCCCTACAAACCTATCACATGAGTGATGGCACGTGTGACTTGACAAACATTCTTTTTGCTTATTATATTTTGGGATTTATCACTTTATATTACTTGTTATAGATATGCACATATATGTATTGTGATGTCCTTGGATCTGTGCAATGGGAATTGGATTTTGATGAGATCATATCATAAGAATGAGACCGATTCACCTTTAAACATAGATCCTAAATAATCCCGGTCATAGGTTACTTGAGAGGGACATCGAGATAACCAAACAAACTGATGTGTTGTATACCTATCCATATGACGGATGCAACTGATCTCATAGTTGCTTGTGTGGGGACACTAGGGATACAATACAGGTGCTCATTGGGGAATAAGTTCACTGATTGATCCACTTATGGAATGCTGAATGGTTAATGATGTCTTATTGTCAAATAGTAATTTCGTAGTCCCAATGGTGTATCTAGTCCTTCGACTTGAGACACCAAGGATGTCCTGTATGAGTGCTCCACTCTTTGATACCGGACTTATAGTTTTGGATGTCCCAGATCTAGCACAGTCGTTATTGGGAGTGGTAGTCACCTTACGAGGGCTATTGAGTGTCCGATAGAGGATCATCCACTCTCGGTGTCATGAGAGGAATATCGCATATGTTCTTGCTCAAACAAATCCCTTGCCAGGGTCTCGATTGAGAAAAAAAAAAAAAAAAAAAAAAAAAAAAAAAAAAAAAAAAAAAAAAAAAAAAAAAAAAAAAAAAAAAAAAAAAAAAAAAAAAAAAAAAAAAAAAAAAAAAAAAAAAAAAAAAAAAAAAAAAAAAAAAAAAAAAAAAAAAAAAAAAAAAAAAAAAAAAAAAAAAAAAAAAAAAAAAAAAAAAAAAAAAAAAAAAAAAAAAAAAAAAAAAAAAAAAAAAAAAAAAAAAAAAAAAAAAAAAAAAAAAAAAAAAAAAAAAAAAAAAAAAAAAAAAAAAAAAAAAAAAAAAAAAAAAAAAAAAAAAAAAAAAAAAAAAAAAAAAAAAAAAAAAAAAAAAAAAAAAAAAAAAAAAAAAAAAAAAAAAAAAAAAAAAAAAAAAAAAAAAAAAAAAAAAAAAAAAAAAAAAAAAAAAAAAAAAAAAAAAAAAAAAAAAAAAAAAAAAAAAAAAAAAAAAAAAAAAAAAAAAAAAAAAAAAAAAAAAAAAAAAAAAAAAAAAAAAAAAAAAAAAAAAAAAAAAAAAAAAAAAAAAAAAAAAAAAAAAAAAAAAAAAAAAAAAAAAAAAAAAAAAAAAAAAAAAAAAAAAAAAAAAAAAAAAAAAAAAAAAAAAAAAAAAAAAAAAAAAAAAAAAAAAAAAAAAAAAAAAAAAAAAAAAAAAAAAAAAAAAAAAAAAAAAAAAAAAAAAAAAAAAAAAAAAAAAAAAAAAAAAAAAAAAAAAAAAAAAAAAAAAAAAAAAAAAAAAAAAAAAAAAAAAAAAAAAAAAAAAAAAAAAAAAAAAAAAAAAAAAAAAAAAAAAAAAAAAAAAAAAAAAAAAAAAAAAAAAAAAAAAAAAAAAAAAAAAAAAAAAAAAAAAAAAAAAAAAAAAAAAAAAAAAAAAAAAAAAAAAAAAAAAAAAAAAAAAAAAAAAAAAAAAAAAAAAAAAAAAAAAAAAAAAAAAAAAAAAAAAAAAAAAAAAAAAAAAAAAAAAAAAAAAACAAAAAAGGATAGACAGGTCCAATGGATTGGATTCCCCTGTATCATCTGGGGATTACGGCATAGTGGTCGAGTACGTCCGTAGTCGATGAGTTGAGTGAATTATTATGGAGACAATAATTTATAAGCCAAAAGGAGTTCTGACGGGTATGACTCACGGCCAGCTCGATATTGGGCCTAGAGGGTCACACACATATGGTAGGCATTGCGATGAGTATAGGTTCGAATATGAGATATCCGTCGGAGCCCCTATCTTATTGGATATCCAATAAACCCTTGAATTATTGGATCCTATGAATGAGATCCAATAAGAGCCCTTGAGAGATTATTAAATAGAGATCCACTAATCTAAGAGGCTCGGGTAGTTGGATGGAGATCCAATACCCAATAAGGGAGGATCCATTAGGGATAAGTTGACAACGGACCTCTATAAATAGAAGGGATTCAATGATTTATAGGCTAGAGCCTTTTGCTTGCTTCTCCTATTCTCCTCCCCCTCACCACCTCAGAGTAGGCCTGGAGTTTTTAAGGAGTGTCATCACAGCTCTACTTTGTAGATCTTCACTAGAGAGGATGGCGCTTGACCACCATCACCCTCACTTAAAGATCTGCAAGTATTCAGGGATAAACGATCTCCCTAGGTAACATAATATATCTTTGTCACGCCCTTCAAAATTTTGATAATATTTAAGATTTTCATCATAAACCAAGATACAAACATATATTTGAGGACATTGAGAAATATTCAATCAAATTCACATCCATAAAACCTATGCAATTTATAATCATATATCGCATCACTCGATAATTCATATTTATAGAAACCCAAGCCAAGTTAACAAAACATTAACAACACTTATAATCTACAAGTTAAACCATTTATACAATCAGAACTCCAACCATTTACCACTAGTTCATATCATTGTAAACTAAACTTAACATTCGAAAATTCCAAATAAGAGATCTTTTAACACTTTACATGACATCCATACAAGTTCATTGACAACATATTATTATATACAAGATATGCTTATACAACAATAACCACAATATATCCACCCATAAGATTTGCTCATAATTCTGAATAACTCTCCATTGCCTTAGCCCATTACAAACATCTCAAAGAGTGACAAGCTAATTTGAAAGATTTATAGCAACAGAGTAAGCTAAAAAGCTCAACAAGTGACAAAATACATCCAGAATGAAAAGGGACAGTTTCAAATAAATAAGATATCACAATGCAAGGCAGAATACAAGAATTCTCAGGATACCATCTCATTAGATATAAATTCATAAATGTGATGTCATTCAAAATATATTTGGTTCATAATAAATGGAGCACAGAATAATTGGAGCATATCAATAGCGTATGAAATGTTCCGAAGCATATCAATGACATATGGAACATTTCAGAGCATAACAACAGTAGATGAAACATTTGGAGTATATCAATAGCGTATGAAATGTTTCGGAGCATATTAATAACAAATAAAACATTTTGGAATATATCAATGGTATGTGAAATATTTCAAAGCATATCAATGGTATATGAAACATGTCGGAGCATATCAAAGAACAATTACGAACCAAAAGCTCAAACGTTGAATTTGACATTGCATTCATATCATTATTATCCAAAGAATATATAGAAACACATAACCAAAGCTTTGGATATCATATCAAACACATAGAAGGTGAAGTAGGACCATAACATAATATGGTATATCCATTTCTGAATGACTATGAAACATAAGTCTCCCACGTTTCAGAGCTCCATCCAACCACGTCTGAGTGAAGTCATAGGGGGTCCGTAGAGCATCACAGGCTCTATGCATAACTCCCTTTACCATTTCTGACAAAGGTTCACAATATCCCATAAACACCAGAGTACAAAAGGATTGTATGAACAATAAAATTGGGACATATCGACGCACATGCAGAACAACAAAATGAACATATGCATTTACGAGTCAATACGATACAAACATAATCTTTCACAAATGAATTTAGATTTGAAAAGAAATGAAAGCAAGAGCATACAAGGATTCCAAACAATCACATACAGCTTAATTGAAATAAAAAGGTTAGATGAATTCATTATCCAAAGGAATGAAACTGGAATAGGCATATATTGAAAGCAAATGCAGAATAATGGAATATAAATATGCCTATACGAGTCAATACGATACATGCTAATCATAGGTGCCCAACAAGCCAATCACGTGAGTGATGGCATGTATGACTTGACATGGAATCTTTTTGCTTATTATATTTTGGCTTTTACACTTTATATTGTCTATTGCATATATGCATGTATATATTGTGATGTCCTTGGATCTATGCAATGGGAATCGGATTGTGATAAGATCATGATAATGAGACCGATTCACCTTTAAACACAGATCCTAAATAATCACGGTCATAGGTTATTCGAGAGGGACATCGTGATAACTGGATAGACTAGTATGCTGTATACCCGTCCATATGATGGATGCAGCTGGTCTCATAGCTGCTCATGTGGGGACACTAGGGATACAGTACAGGTGCTCATTGGGGAATAAGTTCACTGATTGATCCACTTATGGAATGCTGAATGGTTAATGATGTCTTATTGTCAAATAGTAATTTCGTAGTCCCAATGGTGTATCTAGTCCTTCGACTGAGACACCAAGGATGTCCTGTATGAGTGCTCCACTCTTTGATACCGGACTTATAGTTTTGGATGTCCCAGATCTAGCACAGTCGGTTATTGGGAGTGGTAGTCAACCTTACGAGGGCTATGAGTGTCGATAGAGGATCATCCACTCTCGGTGTCATGAGAGGAATATCGCATATGTTCTTGCTCAACAAATCCCTTGCCAGGGTCATTCGGATTGAGAGATAAAGAGTTCTCGGGAGAATCCGATTAGAGCGAGACTCGAGTAGAAACCGTATGGGTCTGACAACACCATGTCCGGTATATGATCTCTGGGATATTAGATGGATGAGGGACTATAGGTACATGATAACTAAGGATAGACAGGTCCAATGGATTGGATTCCCCTGTATCATCTGGGGATTACGGCATAGTGGTCGAGTACGTCCGTAGTCGATGAGTTGAGTGAATTATTATGGAGACAATAATTTATAAGCCAAAAGGAGTTCTGACGGGTATGACTCACGGCCAGCTCGATATTGGGCCTAGAGGGTCACACACATATGGTAGGCATTGCGATGAGTATAGGTTCGAATATGAGATATCCGTCGGAGCCCCTATCTTATTGGATATCCAATAAACCCTTGAATTATTGGATCCTATGAATGAGATCCAATAAGAGCCCTTGAGAGATTATTAAATAGAGATCCACTAATCTAAGAGGCTCGGGTAGTTGGATGGAGATCCAATACCCAATAAGGGAGGATCCATTAGGGATAAGTTGACAACGGACCTCTATAAATAGAAGGGATTCAATGATTTATAGGCTAGAGCCTTTTGCTTGCTTCTCCTATTCTCCTCCCCCTCACCACCTCAGAGTAGGCCTGGAGTTTTTAAGGAGTGTCATCACAGCTCTACTTTGTAGATCTTCACTAGAGAGGATGGCGCTTGACCACCATCACCCTCACTTAAAGATCTGCAAGTATTCAGGGATAAACGATCTCCCTAGGTAACATAATATATCTTTGTCACGCCCTTCAAAATTTTGATAATATTTAAGATTTTCATCATAAACCAAGATACAAACATATATTTGAGGACATTGAGAAATATTCAATCAAATTCACATCCATAAAACCTATGCAATTTATAATCATATATCGCATCACTCGATAATTCATATTTATAGAAACCCAAGCCAAGTTAACAAAACATTAACAACACTTATAATCTACAAGTTAAACCATTTATACAATCAGAACTCCAACCATTTACCACTAGTTCATATCATTGTAAACTAAACTTAACATTCGAAAATTCCAAATAAAGAGATCTTTTAACACTTTTACATGACATCCATACAAGTTCATTGACAACATATTATTATATACAAGATATGCTTATACAACAATAACCACAATATATCCACCCATAAGATTTGCTCATAATTCTGAATAACTCTCCATTGCCTTAGCCCATTACAACATCTCAAAGAGTGACAAGCTAATTTGAAAGATTTATAGCAACAGAGTAAGCTAAAAAGCTCAACAAGTGACAAAATACATCCAGAATGAAAAGGGACAGTTTCAAATAAATAAGATATCACAATGCAAGGCAGAATACAAGAATTCTCAGGATACCATCTCATTAGATATAAATTCATAAATGTGATGTCATTCAAAATATATTTGGTTCATAATAAATGGAGCACAGAATAATTGGAGCATATCAATAGCGTATGAAATGTTCCGAAGCATATCAATGACATATGGAACATTTCAGAGCATAACAACAGTAGATGAAACATTTTGGAGTATATCAATAGCGTATGAAATGTTTCGGAGCATATTAATAACAAATAAAACATTTTGGAATATATCAATGGTATGTGAAATATTTCAAAGCATATCAATGGTATATGAAACATGTCGGAGCATATCAAAGAACAATTACGAACCAAAAGCTCAAACGTTGAATTTGACATTGCATTCATATCATTATTATCCAAAGAATATATAGAAACACATAACCAAAGCTTTGGATATCATATCAAACACATAGAAGGTGAAGTAGGACCATAACATAATATGGTATATCCATTTCTGAATGACTATGAAACATAAGTCTCCCACGTTTCAGAGCTCCATCCAACCACGTCTGAGTGAAGTCATAGGGGGTCCGTAGAGCATCACAGGCTCTATGCATAACTCCCTTTACCATTTCTGACAAAGGTTCACAATATCCCATAAACACCAGAGTACAAAAGGATTGTATGAACAATAAAATTGGGACATATCGGACGCACATGCAGAACAACAAATGAACATATGCATTTACGAGTCAATACGATACAAACATAATCTTTCACAAATGAATTTAGATTTGAAAAGAAATGAAAGCAAGAGCATACAAGGATTCCAAACAATCACATACAGCTTAATTGAAATAAAAAGGTTAGATGAATTCATTATCCAAAGGAATGAAACTGGAATAGGCATATATTGAAAGCAAATGCAGAATAATGGAATATAAATATGCCTATACGAGTCAATACGATACATGCTAATCATAGGTGCCCAACAAGCCAATCACGTGAGTGATGGCATGTATGACTTGACATGGAATCTTTTGCTTATTATATTTTGGCTTTTACACTTTATATTGTCTATTGCATATATGCATGTATATATTGTGATGTCCTTGGATCTATGCAATGGGAATCGGATTGTGATAAGATCATGATAATGAGACCGATTCACCTTTAAACACAGATCCTAAATAATCACGGTCATAGGTTATTCGAGAGGGACATCGTGATAACTGGATAGACTAGTATGCTGTATACCCGTCCATATGATGGATGCAGCTGGTCTCATAGCTGCTCATGTGGGGACACTAGGGATACAGTACATGTGCTCATTGGAGAATGAGTTCACTGATTGATCCGCTTACAGAATACTAGATGGTTGATGATGCCTTACTGTTAGACCGCGATTCCGTTGTCCTAGTGGTGTATCTGATCCTTAGACTTGAGACACTAAGGATGTCCTATATGAGTGCTCCACTCTTTGATACTAGACTTATAGGTTTGGATGTCTCAGATCTAGTAGAGCTAGTTATTGGGAGTGGCAGTTGACCTTACGAGGGCTATTGAGTGTCGATAGAGGATCATCTACTCTCAACATCATGAGAGGAATATCTCATGTGTTCTTGCTCAGATAAATCTCTGGCCAAGGTCATTTGGGTTGAGAGAAAGAATTCTTTGGGAGAATCCGATTAGAGCAATACTCGAGTAGAAATCGTATGAATCTGATAGCACTATGCCCGATATACAATCTCTGGGATATTAGATGGATGAGAGACTATAGATACATGGTAACTGAGGACAGATAGGTCCAATGGATTGGATTCCCCTGTATCATTTGGGGACTACGGCATAGTGGCCTAGTACGTCCGTAGTCAATGAGTCGAGTAAATTATTACAGAGATAATAATTCACTGAGCTAGAAGGAGTTCTGACAGTTATGACTGATGGCCAGCTTGAAATTGGGCCTAGAGGGTCACACACATATAGTAGGCATTGCAATGAGTAGAGGTTCGGATATGAGATATCCGTTGGAGCCCCTATCTTATTGGATATCCAATAAGTCCCTGAATTATTGGATCCCATAGACGAGATCCAATAAGAGCCCATGAGTGATTATTGGATAGAGATCCACTAATATAAAAGGCTTGGGTAATTGGATGCAGATCCAATACCCACTAGGGGAGGATTCATTAGGGTTTGACAGGGGGCCTCTATAAATAAGAGGAGGGATTCAGAGCCTTATAGGCTACAGCCTTTGCTTGCCTCTCCTATTCTCCCCGCCCCTCTCTCCACCTCAAAGCAAGCCTAGAGTTTTGAGGAGCGTCGTCGTAGCCATACTGTGTGGATCACCGCTATAGAGGAGGATGCTTGACCTCCTTCACCCTCTCCTAGAAATCTACAAGGAAATAGGGATATATGATCTCCCTAGGTACCATAATCTATTCAATATGCAGTTGTTTACGGATTTTGCGTACCAATCTTCGCACGATGACGAACATCTCTTTGGGAATAGGGATTTGTTTTTCTTGTTCTTCCACTGCGCATGTGACCTGTGGCATTGTAGGCTAGGTCACATCCATGAAGATGTTGAATCTCGGATTTTGATGATGAAGTCAATTGTCATTTGTTATCTAATCCATATGTTGCGATTAAGTGTGCAGGATTAACTACGATGAAAGTAAGACATGCAGCAGGAGTTGCGCCGAAGTCAAGACTATGATCACGTTGGTGGGTTCGAGAGTTCGACGGAAGTCGGACGGTCATCGGAGGTTCTGCGGGAACAAATCCGAGAAGTCCAGGAGCTTGCCAAAGAAGCTCAGTCTCCGAGTGAGACTGGGCGGTAGCACCGCCCCTTTCAGGCGGTGGCACCGCCTGGGCTCAGTCTCCGAGTGAGACTGGGCGGTAGCACCGCCCCTTTCAGGCGGTGGCACCGCCTGGGCTCAGTCTCCGAGTGAGACTGGGCGGTAGCACCGCCCCTTTCAGGCGGTGGCACCGCCTGGGCTCAGTCTCCGAGTGAGACTGGGCGGTAGCACCGCCCCTTTCAGGCGGTGGCACCGCCTGGGCTCAGTCTCCGAGTGAGACTGGGCGGTAGCACCGCCCCTTTCAGGCGGTGGCACCGCCTGGGCTCAGTCTCCGAGTGAGACTGGGCGGTAGCACCGCCCCTTTCAGGCGGTGGCACCGCCTGGGCTCAGTCTCCGAGTGAGACTGGGCGGTAGCACCGCCCCTTTCAGGCGGTGGCACCGCCTGGGCTCAGTCTCCGAGTGAGACTGGGCGGTAGCACCGCCCCTTTCAGGCGGTGGCACCGCCTGGGCTCAGTCTCCGAGTGAGACTGGGCGGTAGCACCGCCCCTTTCAGGCGGTGGCACCGCCTGGGCTCAGTCTCCGAGTGAGACTGGGCGGTAGCACCGCCCCTTTCAGGCGGTGGCACCGCCTGGGCTCAGTCTCCGAGTGAGACTGGGCGGTAGCACCGCCCCTTTCAGGCGGTGGCACCGCCTGGGCTCAGTCTCCGAGTGAGACTGGGCGGTAGCACCGCCCCTTTCAGGCGGTGGCACCGCCTGGGCTCAGTCTCCGAGTGAGACTGGGCGGTAGCACCGCCCCTTTCAGGCGGTGGCACCGCCTGGGCTCAGTCTCCGAGTGAGACTGGGCGGTAGCACCGCCCCTTTCAGGCGGTGGCACCGCCTGGGCTCAGTCTCCGAGTGAGACTGGGCGGTAGCACCGCCCCTTTCAGGCGGTGGCACCGCCTGGGCTCAGTCTCCGAGTGAGACTGGGCGGTAGCACCGCCCCTTTCAGGCGGTGGCACCGCCTGGGCTCAGTCTCCGAGTGAGACTGGGCGGTAGCACCGCCCCTTTCAGGCGGTGGCACCGCCTGGGCTCAGTCTCCGAGTGAGACTGGGCGGTAGCACCGCCCCTTTCAGGCGGTGGCACCGCCTGGGCTCAGTCTCCGAGTGAGACTGGGCGGTAGCACCGCCCCTTTCAGGCGGTGGCACCGCCTGGGCTCAGTCTCCGAGTGAGACTGGGCGGTAGCACCGCCCCTTTCAGGCGGTGGCACCGCCTGGGCTCAGTCTCCGAGTGAGACTGGGCGGTAGCACCGCCCCTTTCAGGCGGTGGCACCGCCTGGGCTCAGTCTCCGAGTGAGACTGGGCGGTAGCACCGCCCCTTTCAGGCGGTGGCACCGCCTGGGCTCAGTCTCCGAGTGAGACTGGGCGGTAGCACCGCCCCTTTCAGGCGGTGGCACCGCCTGGGCTCAGTCTCCGAGTGAGACTGGGCGGTAGCACCGCCCCTTTCAGGCGGTGGCACCGCCTGGGCTCAGTCTCCGAGTGAGACTGGGCGGTAGCACCGCCCCTTTCAGGCGGTGGCACCGCCTGGGCTCAGTCTCCGAGTGAGACTGGGCGGTAGCACCGCCCCTTTCAGGCGGTGGCACCGCCTGGGCTCAGTCTCCGAGTGAGACTGGGCGGTAGCACCGCCCCTTTCAGGCGGTGGCACCGCCTGGGCTCAGTCTCCGAGTGAGACTGGGCGGTAGCACCGCCCCTTTCAGGCGGTGGCACCGCCTGGGCTCAGTCTCCGAGTGAGACTGGGCGGTAGCACCGCCCCTTTCAGGCGGTGGCACCGCCTGGGCTCAGTCTCCGAGTGAGACTGGGCGGTAGCACCGCCCCTTTCAGGCGGTGGCACCGCCTGGGCTCAGTCTCCGAGTGAGACTGGGCGGTAGCACCGCCCCTGACAGGCGGTGGTACCGCCCGAGCTCGGTCTCCGAGCTCTGTCAGGCGGTAGTACCACCCATTTATGGCGGTAGTACCGTCCTGACCATGAAAACATGGGATATGACATTTTTGAGCTCCAAATTCAAATCAGTTTGGGGCCTATATAAACCCCACCCTTTCATGCATGAAAGGGCACCGAAACTTAGCATCTATTCTGAGATTTTGAGAGCTTAAACGTGTTGTAAAAGGCTAGAAGTTCTTCTCCTCTTTTCTTCAAAGTTTTACTCATTCAAGAGAGGAGTGAAAAATCTGTAAGGGTGTCTCCTAAGCCCGTCAAAAGGAGTGAAACTGTAAAAGGGTGGTGGCCTTCGCCTATTGAAGGAAGGCCTCTAGTGGACGTCGGTGACCTCATCGGAGGAGGAGCCAAAAGTGGATGTAGGTCAAGATTGACCAAACCACTCTAAATCTCGGTTTGCATTTACATTTTGTTCTCTATCTTAACTGCAATTACTTCCATAGCTTTACTTTAACTGCACTTTGCTTGATCTTAAGTTAAAGCAATTTTCGAATCGACTTTCATATCGAAATCATTCTTATCGTACGAACGTCGTTTTAATCGTCGAAAGTTTTTTCCGCTGCACTAATTCACCCCCCCCCCTCTTAGTGCTCTTGATCCTAACAATTGGTATCAGAGCGGGGTTAACTCTCAACTGGATTAAAACCCAAGAGAGATGGCATACGCCGAAAACCAAGAGGTCATTCTATCACACGTCCACCCATGTTCAATGGGACGGACTACACCTATTGGAAGACCCGAATGAGGATCTTCCTATTTCTATGGATTTTGAAATTTGGAATCTTGTCGAAAATGGATTTCGAAGTCTTCTCTTCCAATGATCGATTGGAATGAATTGGAAAAGAAGACTTTCGCTCTTAATGCAAAGGCTATGAATGCCTTATTTTGTGCGCTTGATAAAAACGAGTTCAATCGTGTTTCGGTTTGTGAAACCGCGTTTGATATTTGGCATACACTCGAAGTGACTCACGAAGGCACAAGTAGAGTGAAAGAGTCAACAATCAACCTTTGATACATTCATTGAACTTTTCCGGATGAAACCGAGCGAGTCTATTGGCGACATGTACACCGGTTTCACGGATGTCATCAATGGTCTAAAAGGACTCGGTAAAAGTTTTTCGGATTTTGAGCTCGTAAATAAGATTCTAAGATCCCTTCCTAAGAGTTGGGACCCTAAAGTTACTGCTATTCAAGAGGCTAAAGATTTAAACTTCCCTCTTGAAGAATTAATCGGGTCATTAATGACCTACGAAATGACTTGCAAAGCTCATGAAGAGCAAGAAGACATCCTTCCAAAGAACAGGAAGGATATGGCACTTAGAACTCAAGAAGACCACTTGAGAGAGAACTCAAGTGATGAGGACTTTGACGATGACTTGGCACTTCTAACAAGAAGATTTAAAAAATTCATTAAAAGAAACAAGTTTAAAAATGACACAAAAAATAAATTTGAACCCAAGAAGGACCAAGTTATTTGCTACGAATGCAAGAAACCGGGACACTACAAAAGTGAATGTCCCCAAGTCAAGAAAAGAACACCAAAGAAGAAGGCGCTCAAAGCAATGTGGGATGACTCAAGCGCGTCCGAAGAAGAGGAGTCCAATACCGAGCAAGTTGCTCACTATGCCCTAATGGCCATCAGAGAGGAGGTAACCAATTTAATTGATGCAGATTTATGATTTGATGAATTATTAAATGCCTTCCATGACTTATTTGATGAATGCAAAACTATTAGTAGAAAATACAAATTGCTAAAAAGGAGCATAATAGTCTTACTTGTAATTTCGATAAATTAAAATCTGAATATCATGATAGTTTAGCTCCATGTATAAAATGCCATGATCTAGAAACTCTCCAAAATGAGAACTTGCTACTTAAGGACACCTTGAAGAAATTCGAGGTTGGTAGCAAGTCTTTGAACATGATCCTTACAAATAAGGGTCACGTTCCTAAAAGAAGTGGAATCGGATTTGTGAGAGGTCCTCAACAAAATCCAACCACCTTCATAAAAGGCCCTATCTTACATGTTCAGCACCAAAGCAAATGCAACTTTTGTTGCAAATATGGACATAAAACTTATCAATGTCCATTCAAGAAAACTAGTCTGAACAAACTGATTTGGGTTCCTAAAGGAACCATAATCAATTCTATGCAACATGATAAACAAGTTAGATCAGTTTTTGAGGCACCCAAAGTAAATGGGTTCCTAAAATACTCCTTTCTTGTAGAAACATACACCATCACAAGCTAGGAGCAAGAGATGGTACCTTGATAGTGGATGCTCAAGGCATATGACCGGAGATCCATCTCAATTCTCTAAGCTCACTAGCATAAACGAAGGCTATGTCACCTTCGGAGACAACAACAAGGGTCAAAATCATTGGCAAAGGAACCATAGGTAACAAATCCAACTTCTTTATTGAAGATGTTTTGTTAGTTGATGGTTTAAAACATAACCTCTTGAGCATTAGTCAATTATGTGATAAAGGATATATTGTCAAATTTGAATCTAATGCTTGCATCATTGAAAAACCATACAAAAACACATCTATGATTGCATTAAAACAAATAACGTATACACTATTGACATCAATGATCTTTGTAATGAAATGTGTTTCACGGTTTTGAATGAGGATGCTTGGTTTTGGCATAGGAGATTAGGTCATGCTAGCATGAAACTAATCACTCAAATATCATCCAAAGAACTTGTAAGTGGAATTCCTGATATCAAGTTCATCAAAGATAATGTGTGTGATGCTTGTCAATTAGGAAAATAAATTAAGGGTAGTTTCAAATCTAAGAATCAAATAAGCACCTCTAGGCCCTTACAATTGATCCATATGGACTTGTTTGGACCTATCTCTACTTCAAGTCTAGGTGGTAGCAAATACGCTTTCGTCATTGTAGATGACTATAGTAGATACACATGGACTTATTTCTTAAAACATAAAAATGAATGCTTTAGATATTTTACCAAGTTTTGCAAACTTGTCCAAATGAAAAGGGTTCTATGATTTCGTCAATTAGAAGTGATCATGGTGGTGAATTTCAAACCATGATTTTTAAAATTTTGTGAATTTAATGGATACAATCATAACTTCTCTACTCCAAGAAATCTTCAACAAAATGGAGTTGTAGAAAGAAAAAATAGAAATTTACAAGAAATGGTAAGAACCATGTTGAATGAACATAGCCTACTCAATATTTTTGGGCCGAAGCCGTAAACACTGCATGCTATATTTTGAATAGAGTTCTAGTAAGACCTTACTCACCAAAACTCCCTATGAGTTGTGGAACAACAAAAAACCCAATGTTTCATATTTTAAAGTTTTTGGGTGTAAGTGTTTTATCTTGAATGAAAAGGATGCCTTAGGAAAATTTGATGCTAAATCCGATGAAGGAATTTTCCTTGGTTATTCTTTGGTTTCTAAAGCTTTTCGTATCTTCAATAAAGAACTTTAATTATAGAAGAATCCATTCATATTGTTTTCAATGAGATTTCCGAAATCAAGAAAAATGATTTTGATGATGATGTTAATTTTGATTCTTTGAATTTAAATGAAACCCCTTCTCCAACTAGCAACTTGGATGCATCCACTTCCGAAACATCCTTACCCAAGGATTGGAAATATGTAGATGCTCATCCTAAGGAGCTAATTCTAGGAGACACATCTAAGGGGGTTCAAACACGTTCTTCTCTTAAGAATTTTGTGCCAACGCCGCTTTTCTCTCCCAAATTGAACCTAAATATATTGACGAAGCCATGAAAGATGATTCATGGATTATCGCAATGCAAGATGAGTTAAATCAATTTGAGAGAAATGAGGTGTGGAAGCTTGTTCCTAGGCCAAATGACCATTTAGTTATGGTACTAAATGGGTCTTTAGAAACAAGCAAGATGAATATGGTATCATGGTTAGAAACAAGGCTAGATTAGTGGCCAAAGGTTTCAACCAAGAAGAAGGTATCGATTATGAAGAAACCTTCGCTCCTATGGCTCGATTAGAAGCCATAAGGATGCTCCTTGCCTATGGTAGTAATAATAATTTTAAGTTGTTTCAAATGGATGTTAAAAGTGCTTTTCTAAATGGCTTTATTTCCGAAGAAGTTTATGTTGAACAACCTCCCGGTTTGAAAATAATAGCCTCCCTAATCATGTGTTTAAATTAACTAAAGCTCTCTATGGTTTAAAATAAGCCCCTAGGGCTTGGTATGAGAGACTTAGTTCTTTTCTTATTGAAAATAATTTCACAAAAGGCAAGGTTGATACTACATTGTTTATCAAGAATTCTGAAAATAATTTTCTCTTTGTTCAGATTTATGTTGATGATATTATCTTTGGCTCTACAAATGAATCTCTTTGTGAATCTTTTGCTAAAACCATGAGTCTTGAATTTGAAATGAGTTTGATGGGAGAATTACCCTTTTTCTTAGGCTTACAAATTAAGCAACTAAGAATGGCATCTTTATTAGTCAAACTAAATATGCTTTAGATTTGCTAAAAAGATTTAATATGGAAAGCTCAAAAGTTATTAACACTCCTATGAGCACCTCTACTAAATTAGAAGTTGATGAAAGTGGAGAAAGTTTCGATCAAAAAACTTATAGGGGTATGATAGGTAGTTTACTTTACCTCACTGCAACTAGACCAGATATCATGTTCAGTGTAGGACTTTGTGCTAGGTTTCAATCGAACCCTAAGATATCTTCATCTCACCAGCGGTTAAAAGAATACTTAGATATCTTAAAGGTACCACAACATCTAGGATTATGGTATCCGAAAATCGAGAAGTTTGAGTTAATTGCTTATGCTGATGCAGATTTTGCTGGATGTAGATTAGATAGAAAAAGCCACATCAGAAACATGTCAATTTTTGGGACATGCTCTTGTTTCCTGGTCATCTAAGAAACAAAACGCGATTGCACTATCAACAACGAAGCCGAGTATATTGCAGCTAGGGCATGCTGTGCACAAGTTGTGTGGATGTAAAAACACCTTAGAAGATTATAAAGTTTATCTTAAAAATATTCCCATAAATGTGATAACACAAGTGCTATATGTTTAACAAAGAATCCATTCAACACTCAAGAACAAACAATATGATATTGATATACTTCATACGAGATCAGTCACTAATCATGATATAGTGATAGAGTTCATTGATACTAAATCAACTAGCTGATATTTTTACAAAGCCTTTGAGTGAAGAACATTTAATTTCATTAGAAGAGAATTAGGAATGTTAACGTGTCCGAATGCTTGAACTCATTAAATCTATTTTTTGGACTTTCTTGATCAATAATCAAATCACTTAATTGCTATGATGATTTACATGATTACATGCCTTAATAATATGTTGGAAATTATGTGTTTTGGATATAAAAATTTCCATGATAATGAGCAGTTATCTATGATATATTGGAAAATCTATTAGCAAAACTTGTCCGAATGCATGAAAGTGTTAATTTTATTTTTGGATTTCTTGATATTTATTCTCTTCCGAACTTAATAAGCATAGTATATCGAGTTGATTCATATCATTGATTTTTGACATATGGAATCAATTAGCAATAATCTGGTCATAGGTTATAATGTGAAAAATATTTTCGAGAAATGGATTGATAAAATATCCGTCTTATAATTTCCTTTTTGAAAAAGGAAGATTTTTTTTACTTGCAAGGATATTGATTCACAACATATCTTGACCCCTTGTGGAAAATAAAACGTGATTTAATATGGCCTTGAGATGTTGTATAATTGGGATCCTATCACTCATTGTTGAAAAATTACCTATCACTCACTTGTGTTTAAAATTTGCTTATATCGTTCTCCTTTTTGTTGATGACAAAGGGGGAGAAATATATGAATTGATGCTATGAGTGCCATATTTGAAGTTGAATTATGTTAAAAAAAAGCTTGCATCGAAATATATGGTAATTGATGCTTAGAATGCTAGATTGCTAAACACTTGAAATATTGCATTAGTTAAAGATATCAAGAACTTTGCATCGTAATTTCACATGTTGATATCTTACCATATGATGAATGCTACTATTACTATCATTCACATTTGAAATGTAAAACTTGAAAATGGATGTCAAGCCTTGAATCATTTTCAGAAGATACATCATGATAGGAATAATGATGGAAGTATTGATAAGGTAAACAATCTTAACTTACAATATTGTCTCTTGTTAAATTCAAAGGCTTTGAATTCAAAAATGAATATCTTGAGTATGGCATATAGATAGGGGGAGTTAAAGTTAACTCCGTTATCAATTGATTGTCATCATCAAAAAGGGGGAGATTAGTGAATCTCGGATTTTGATGATGAAGTCATTGTAATTTGACGAGCCCTGAAAGGATGATTCATGGATACTCAATGCAAGGATTTTATCATTTGGAGAAATGGTGTGGAAGCTTGTTCCTAGGCCCAATGACATTTAGTTATTGGTATAATGGGGTCTTTAGAAACAACAGATGAATATGTATCATGGTTAGAAACAAGGCTAGATTCGTGGCCAAAGGTTTCAACCAGAAAAGGTCTCGTATTATGAAGAAACCTTCGCTCCATGGCTCGATTAGAAGCCATAGGAATGCTCCGGCCTATGGTCGTAATATAATTTTAAGTTTTCAAATGGGTTAAAAGTGCTTTCTAAAGGCTTTATTCCGACCTAGTTTTATGTTTGACACCCTCCCGTTTGAAAATAATAGCCTCCCTAATCATGTGTGTTAAATTAACTAAAGCTCTCTATGGTTTTAAATAAGCCCTAGGTCTTGTAAGAGCAACTTAGTTCTTTTCTTATTGAAAAATAATGTCACAAAAGGCAGGTTTGAACTACATTGTTTTCTCCAGAATTCTGAAAATAATTTTCTCTTTGTTCAGATTTATTTGGAGGATAGTATCGGGGCTCTACAAATGAATCTCTTTGTGAATCTTTTGCTAACCATAGAGTCCTTGAATTTGAAAATGAGTTTGATGGAGAATTAACCTTTTCTTAGCGTACAAAGTAGCACTAAAATTGGCATCTTTTTAGTCAAACTAAATTTGCTTTAATTTGCGAAAAAGAATTTAATATGGCAAGCTCAAAGTTATTTAACACTCCTATGATCACCTCTACTAAATTAGAAGTTGAGAAGGGAGAAATTTTCGATCAAAAAACTTACTAGGGTATGATAGGTAGTTTACTTTACCTCCCTGCAACTAAACAGAGATCATGCAGTGTGGACCTTTGTGCGAGTGTTTCAATCGAACCCTAGATATCTCATCTCAAACCGGTTCCAAGCATACTTATATATCTTAAAGTTCCACAAATCTAGGTTATGGTATCCGAAAATCGAGAAGTTTGAGTTATTGCTTATGCTGATGCCATTTTGCTGGATGTAATTAGATAGAAAAGCACCTCGAGAAACATTCAATGTTTGGGACATGCTCTTGTTCCGTCAGCTAGAAACCAAAACTCGATTGCACTATCACAACCGAAGCCGAGTAGATTGCGCTAGGGCATGCTTGCACCAGTGTGTGTGGATGAAAAACACCTAGAAGATTATAAAGTTTTATCTTAAAAATTTCCCTTAAATGTGAGAACACAATGCTATCTGTTTAACAAAGAATCCCAATTCAACACTCAAGAACAAAACCATTGATATTGATATCACTTCATACGAGATGCGTCCTAATCCCATGAAATTATAGAGTTCATTGCATACTAACATCAACTAGCTGATTTTTTTACAAAGCCTTTGCGTGAAGAACAATTTAAGTTCATTAGAAATAATTAGAATTTTAACGTGTCCGAATGCTAACTCATTACATCTATTTTTGGACTTTCTTGATTCAATAATCAAATCACTTTAATTGCTATGATTTTTTTACATGATTACATGCCTTAATAGATAGTTGGAAATATGTGTTTTGGATATAAAAGTTCCATGTAATGAGCATGTTTTATCTTCATGATTAATTGGAAATTCTATCAGCAAAACCGTGTCCGAATGCATGAAAGTGTTAAATTTTATTTTTGGATTTTCTTGATATCTTATTCTCTTCCGAACTTATAACAGATGTTAATATCGAGTTTGATTCCTATCATGGATTGTTGACCATATGGATCAATAGCAAATACTTCTTTCATAGGCTTATATGTTGAACAATATTTCGAGATGGATTTATAACATGATTCCTTCTTATAATTTCCTTTTTGCAAAAGAAGATTTTTTTTACTTTCAGATATTGATTCACATACCATCTTGATCCTTGTGAAAATAAAACGTTATTTAATCTTTCCTTGAGATGTGTGTATAAATTGGTAGCCTATCACTCATTGTTGAAAAATTACGCTATACTCAACTGTGTGTTGAAATTGCTTATTCCGTTCCTCCTTTTTGTTGATGAACAAGGGGGAGAATATATGAAATTGATGCTATGAGTGCCATATTTGAAGTTGAATTATGTTACAAAAAGCTTGCATCGAAATTATGGTAAATTGATGATAGAGAATTCTATGATTGCTAAACCTTGAAAATATTTGCATTATGTTAAGATATCAAGAACTTGCATCGTAATTTCACATGTTGATATCTTACCATATGAGTAATTGCACTATTACTATCATTCACATTTGAAATGTAAAACCTTGGAAAATGGATGTCAAGCTTGACAATCATTTTCAGAGAGATACATCATGATAGGAATAAGATGGAAGTATTGATAAGGTTAAACAATCTTAACTTATCAATATGTCTCTTGAATTCAAGGCTTTGAATTCAAAAAGACTTATCTGAGTATGGCATATAGATAGGGGGAGTTAAAGTTACTCCGTTATCAATTGATTGTCATCATCAAAAGGGGGAGATTATTGAATCTCGGAATTTTGATGATGAAGTCAATTGTCATTTGTTATCTAATCCATATGTTCAGATAAGTGTGCAGGATTAACTACAATGAAAGTAACGACAGCAGCAAGAGTTGCGCCACAGTCAAGACTAGACACGTTTGGGGTTCGAGAGTTCGACGGAAGTCCGGACGGTCATCGGAGGTTCTGCGGGAACAAATCCGAGAAGTCCAGGAGCTTGCCAAAGAAGCTCATCGGAACTCGCCAAGTGGATCCGCAAGTCCCAGAGTTTGCCGGAAGTCCGCCGAGCATCGCCGAGGGTTCGTCTGATGATCTCCGGCATTTTCGCCGGCACTCGCGGAAGAAGCGATTGACGCACCGATGCAAGTTGTAGGACATGTCCTTGAAAAATATCGTAGTTGCAATGAGAGTAATTTAGCACATGGAGTGTGATCCCTTAACTTCATCTTGGTGCAATTGGGCCCTTGATAGACCCAATTGGGCTGAATGGACAGCCCCTTCGGACCCAATTCGCTGGCCTCGGTGGCCCCCCATCTGCCGCTCAAGTGAGGCTGGGCTGTGGCAACCGCCTAGGCCCAGTCTCGGAGTGCAGGGCGTAGCACCGCCCTTGTCAGGCGGTAGCACCACCCCTGTCAGCGTGACATTCCCCCCGGCCTGGCTCAGTCTCCGCTTGTAGACTGTGCGGCTAGCACCACCCCTCCAGACGGTGGTACCGCCCGGCTCGGTCTCCCGAGCTCTGTCAGGCGATAGTACCACCCCATTTATGGCGGTAGTACCGCTACGACCCCGAAAAACATGGGATATGACATTTTGAGCTCCAAATTCAAATCAGTTTGGGGCCTATATAAACCCCAACCCTTTCATGCATGAAAGGGCACCGAAACTTAGCATTTTATTCTTAGATTTTGAGAGCTTAAAGTGTTGTAAAGGCTAGAAGTTCTTCTCCCTCTTTTCTTCAAAGTTTTGATCATTCAAGAGAGGATGAAAAATCTGTAAGGGTTGTCTCCTAAGCCCGTCAAAAGGAGTGAAACTGTAAAAGGGTGGTTGGCCTTCGCCTATTGAATGAAGGCCTCTAGTGGGACGTCAGGTGACCTCAATCGGAGGAGGAAGCCAAAAGTAGATGTAGGTCAAGATTGACCGAACAACTCTAAATCTCGGTTTGCATTTTACATTTTGTTCTCTATCCTTAACTGCAATTACTTCCATAGCTTTACTTTAACTGCACTTGCTTGATCTTAAGTTAAAGTAATTTTCGAATCGCCTTTCATACCGAAATCGTTCTTATCGTACGAACATACGTTTTAATCGTCGAAATTTTTTTTCCGCTGCACTAATTCACCCCCCCCTCTTAGTGCTCTTGATCCTAACAAAAGAAAGGATTCAAAAGTTGCTAAATGATGGATATCTAATCCAGTCGACTATGAGTCATATGCACATGTGAGCCTTGCCTTCGTGAAAAACTACAAACTCTCCATTTAGGGAACTAGAAGAGAGAGCCACTGAGCTGTTGGAACTCAACATAGTGATGTATGTGGACCCATGTCAACTCATGCCATTGGTGTTACTCCTACTTCATTACCTTTACTATGATTTCTCAAGGTATGGATATGTAGTACTTAATGAAGTACAAATCTGAGGCCATTTGAGAAATTTAGAGAGTATAAAGGATGGTAGAGAACCATATTGAAAGAGTATCAGAACTCTTCGATCAGATCGAGGAGGTGAATACTTAAGTATAGAGTTTACTCAGTTCCTCAAGGACCATGGGATATTATCCCATTGGACACCTCCTTATACCACCGCAATTCAATGGTGTATCTGAAAGGAGAAATCGTATACTGTTAGACATGGTATAGTCCATGATAAGTTTACTAGTCATAGTGCCCAACAAGCCAATCACTGATTGATGGCACTTGTGACTTGACACGGAATCTTTTGCTTATTATATTTTCGCATTTATCACTTTATATTATATATATATAGATGTCTTTGGATCCTGGCAATAGGAATCGGATCGTGATGAGATCATGATAATGAGACCGATTCACCTTTAAAAACACAGATCCTAAATATCCCGATCATAGGTTACTCGAGAGGGACATCGTGATAACCAGACAGAAGGGTGTACTATATACCCGTCTATATGATGGATGTAGCTGGTCTCATAGCTGCTCGTGTGGGACACTAGGATACAATACAAGTGCTCATTCGAGAATGAGTTCACTGATTGATCCGCTTACGGAACACTGGATGGTTGATGATGCCTTATTGCAGATAGCGATTCCGTAGTCCTAGTGGTGTTCTGGTCCTTAGACTTGAGACACCAAGGATTGGTCCTATATGAGTGCTCCACTCTCTGATTACTAGACTTATAGGTTTGGATGTCCCAAATCTAGTACAATTGGCCATTGGGAGTGGCAGTCGACCTTACGAGGGCTATTGAGTGTCGATAGAGGATCATCCACTCTCAACGTCATGAGAGAAATATCCTATATGTTTTGCTCAAATAAATCCTGGCCAAGGTCATTCGGGTTGAGAGAGAAAGAGTTCTCCGGGATAATCCGATTAAAGCGAGACTCGAGTAGAAACCGTATGGGTCTGACAGCACCATGCCCGATATACGGTTTTTTGGGATATTACAACGGATGAGAGACTATAGGTACATGGTAACTCGAGGACAGATAGTCAAATGAATTCGATTCCCTGTATCGTCTGGGGATTATGGCATAGTGGCCTAGTATGTTCGTAGTCGATGAGTCGAGTGGAATTATTATAGAGATAATAATTCGCTGAGCGAGAAGAAGTTCTAACAGCTATGACTCAAGGCCAGCTCGCTATTGGGCCTAGAGGGTCACACACATATGGTAGGCATTGCGATGAGTAGAGGTTCGGATATGAGATATCCGCCGGAGCCCCTATCTTATTGGTTATCAAAAAAGCCCTGAATTATTGGATCTCATTGAAGAGATCTAATAAGAGCCCATGAGAGATTATTGGATAGAGATCCACTAATCTAAAATGCTTAGGTAATTGGATATAGATCCAATGCCCACTAGGGTAGGATCCATTAGGGTTTGATAGGAGTCCTATATAATATGAGGGATTTAGAACCTCAAAGGCTAGAGCCTTTGCTTGCCTCTCCTGTTCTCTTCCCCCTCTCCACCCTTGGAGTTTTGAGGAGCATCGTCGCAGCCCCTACTATGTGGATCACCGCTAGGAGAGGAGGACGCTTGACCTCCTTCACCATCTCCTAGAGATTTGTAAGGAAATAGGGATATATGATCTCCCTAGGTAACGACAATCTATTCTATGCAGTTTGGGTTCCAGATTTTATGGGCCCAATCTGCGCACACTGATGACCACTTTTTAGGAATAGGAATTTTGTTTCTTGTTCTCCATGCATGTGTGTCGCCTCTACGATTTCCCAACAGTGTATCGATAGCCCGGATTTTCGTGCGAATGATTGGTTTTTCTTGCGTTTTATTTTGTTTTAAGAAGACTTTTCACATCCCAACTTGCGCCAAAAACAACACTCCATACACTCTTTTTGCCCTTGTGTCGTCGCAGATTGGGCAAGCAAATTGCCCATCTGGGTGCGCAGCGCCTGCAGCGGCAGCCGCAGCGACGGTCGTTCAGCATAGGCCTCTACCCGTGGGCACCTTGTCCACCACGCACGGCTGCGCCCACGCACAATGGCGGCGCCTGCGGGTGCTGGACCCGTATGCAACGACACCTGCTGTACGCGTACCCGCGAGCAGAGTCCGCGGGCAGAGGCACCGCGTGAGGCACCCCCACCGCTGCACCCGCGGGTCAAGGGTGCCACAGGGCAATGACGCCTACGATCGCTGCTCCGCGGGCAAAACCCCCCCACAGGGGCAGGTTGCCCGGCGGGGCAGCACCGCCTGCGGAGGCGACGCAACCCACGGGGGTCTCCCACCTGTAGGGCACGCCGCCAGTTGGCATGCCGCCCGCAAGCGAGGTAGTTACACCCCGCCCTATGCCGCACAACCGCCGCCGGCAGGGTGGCGCGGTGGCAGCAGCAGCATAAAGGGAGAGGGGCTTAGGTTTTGGGCAAAAGATAGTTTTGCCCCTCAGAATTTGTGAAATTCTAGTTTCCATCCTTTGACCAAATGACGAAAATACCAGTGAGAATTCAGAAAATTTCCTACATGTCCTTTGATTTCAGAAAATATTAATTAATTAAATGGTTTAGTTGAGTATTATTTTCATTATTATTTTGTATCTTACATGATAATGATTTATACAGGTGATGTATGATATGTGGGACAAATGATCATGGACCGTGTGATGTGTGTACTTGTGATTATTATTATTGGGTTTGCGAGCCTCATTATATTTCTTGTTTATTGTCGGGCCTATGTGCCTATAATTAAGTTGTAATCATATGAGAAGGCCGTAGCGGGAAGCGTGGATGCAATAACGGGACCCACGAGACTGACGATTGCGATGCATGGAGATTCATCGAGATGTCGATGGAACCGACGAGGACGAGATGGATGATCACAGGGCATGAAGAGCATTATTACGCACATAGATCTTGATGTGAGTGATTAGGCCTATTGGCTCGAGCCTGATCACATTAGGTTGTGGTTCATGATCATCTGGTGTGATTACTCATGTGATGTGTGATTGCTTATATACCTACTAGATATATATATATATATATATATATATATATATATATACATGCGATGTAGATATATATTAAATATGTATATGTGTGACATGTCATATTAGAGACCAAATCATAGAAAACTCTCTCTCTCGATAATATTAGTAGGTAAACATGAGGCAATTAGATTGACCCATATGGCCTTCCATCGTTTAGCTAGGACCGATTCCCCGTGTGGTTGAGTTAGTCGAGTCCCTCGAGGCTTACCTATATCACGATTCGCTATCTTATCTACGACATAGAGATGTCACCGGTGACCTGAGGCATAGTAATTCTTGGTACGAAGTCCCTCGATGGTATATCATCAATCAGACTCATCTTATAACGAGAGTGTTGACTTAACTGAACATCATGGTTGGCGAATCCCTCGAGACAATGGTGATTCGGATGCTGAACAAGACTGGAATCACAAGGAGTTGTTGATTGGCAGAGTTGCCTACATTTTGGGCTTAGTGTGATTGGTCGAGTCCCTCGAGGTGACACTAAGACGCTAATTGGATCCTGATCCCGACTAGAATCCTATCGGGAGACTTCCGTTCACAATGTTTTGAGGTCGTCGCACGTACTTGCTAGTAAATAGGGGAGCATATTCAGAAGAAGTCCATATCTTGATATTATTTCTTGCAAAAGCTGCATGTTATTCTTTCACTACACTTTATTTTTCAGAAATGTCGCTTTTCAATCCTTACATGGCATAACTTGGGTCAACCGCTTCACTGTTCCAATTATATAATTATCTCCGCAACTTGAGAATTGTTCCATGGCGGAGAAATCGTGTACATCCTTGATCTAGTTGCCTACCCCAGGAGGGCAAGCGAGGAGAATCTCTCGCTATGTGAAATACATTGATGCCTCCACTCTTTCTCAGTGCTCATTTGGTCTCCTATGACTCCTGAGTTCCAGAGATAGCCTGAAAAGATGGATGCTAGTCCATTCTCCTACATTCCTCAATTATTGAGGAACAGAAGGACTCAACATATGAGATATCCAAGTGTCTCCGCAATAGGGTGATTGAGGGGACACCAATTCAGAACCCTGTCCTAAAATATTGATGGATGGAGAAACTCCAGGTCTAGATTGTCCTAGAGAACTTTTGTGTTGACATTGGGCTTCATCCCTACAGATTCTTTTTACAGTTCATATGATTTAATAAGAGCAAGCTTTGAGTGACTCTCCCAAAGCTGCTCATATGTTGAGGGGCATAGAGTACTATTGGAAAGAGAGCCCAACTCCTAGGAACCAGAAGAAAAGGAAAGTAAAAAGTCCTTAAGAAGGGAAAGCAACCATGTCAAACCAGGAAAACCAGGTTCTAAGATAGCCCACAAAGGACAAAGGCTATGCGTCCTTTATGGCAGATGGGCTTGGAAGAGAACGCAAATAGTACCTTGTTCTAAAGGTTAATCCCATCTTGGTGAATCTTCATACATTTCATGATCAGTCTCCATTTGTTAGACTCTTATGATACCACATGGGTATTGGATCCGGTCTTATTTATCATATATGCAATTCGTTGCAATCTGGTAAGACCTAGAGCCTAGAGGAGGCGGATGGACCTCAATGGATGGCATGGGCAAAAGTTACTATAGTAGCCGTTGGCGGAGGTGCCCTACCTTTGCCTGGTGAATCGTTTATTGCATTAGATGCCTGTTAATTTTGTTCCTTCTATAAACAAACATTATCTCTATTTGCATGTTTTGACAGTTAGGATATCAATTAGTGTTGGAGAACAATGGTTTGTTGATATTAGTAGATGATGAGATCCGCATGAAAGGAAATTGCATAATGGTTATTAGCTAGACCCGACTCCCCATATCATGAATGTAAGTGGTTATCCAAGAGGAAACGAGATGAACACAGTGCATACCCCTGTGTCATTGTGCTACTCTCATCCTGAAGAAAGGATTCAAAAGTTGCGAAATGATAGAGATCTAATCTATTCGACTATGAAGTCAATGCAACTTGTGAGGCCTGTGCCTTCGTGAAAACGACCAACTCTCCTTTTAGTGGCTAGAAGAGAGAGCCACCTGAGCTATTAGGAAACTCATACATAGTGATTTATGTGACCCCTGTCAACTCATGCCATTGGTTGTTTACTCTACTTCCATACCATTTACTGATGCTTTCTCAAGTATGGATAGTGTATTAAGCAGTACAAATCCGCGGCCTTGGAGAAATTCGAGAGTATAATAATGAGGTATGACTACGATGGAAAGATGTTAGGATCCTTTCATTTTCCTTTTATTTTTGCATATTTATTAAGAAATTTTTTTAATTTAGCTAAAGTCGGAACTCTTATAAAAGGGATGTAATGCTTCTTTCCGGAATCAATGAAAAATCCTATTCGGGGGGGGGGGGTTCTGTTACAAACCCTAGGAGGTTGATCCTCCTGTGACTTATCAATGCGGGCCGATCCCCCTCTAATCTACTCAAGAGGGCCGATCCCTCGAAGTGCTCATCCTTTCTCTCTTCTTTTTTACGTAAGACTATGGGTCCTTATCAGTTGGTATCAGAGCAGCGTCCTTGGCGTTCTCGCTGCAAATAACTAAAAAAAAAAAAAAAAAAAAAAGGGGGGTTTGTTACCCCAGCTGCCATAGGGAAGGGTTCCTTGCGTTCCCTTCCTCCCCACTCACCGCCCTGCTCTCCGGCAGGCCGCGCCCTCCCTTGCTGCTCCTTTCCACGCCGACGTTGCTTCCCGGCCGTCGACCACGCCGTCGCGCCCCCATAGATCCAAAAGTGAAAAAGATCTCCTCTCCTCCTCGCTTCCCCATCCTCGCTTGAGCGAGAAGGACCACGGCGCCGTCTCCCTCCAGGGTACCACCCCGTCTCGTTTATACTCTCGCGAACGCGGCCCTAACTTCCCTACCACCTGCCCCCCCCCCCCCCCCTGGTCGCAGCCGCGCCTCCGGTTGCCCCCCGCCTCATAGCGATCGAAACAGCAACTCACCGCGTTGCCCTTGTTTCCAACCGCTCCTCCACACCCTCTTCCCCTCAAGCGCGTCGCCGCCCATCCTACCCATCACCGCTGCGGCCCCGTGCGCGACGGCCAGCTCGCATCCCATCCGCAGCCCCCCTTGCTCTACATCGGCCATAACCCGAACAGAGCCAGCAACTCACCTTGCCTGCCCTTTTTTCAGCCGCGCCACAGTCGCGTGGGTTTTCCCTTGCGGCTGCCCCGGTTGTTCCACCGCGCCTACTACTGCCCAGCTACTGTGCAGATGCCCTTGACTAGACATCTCAGAAACAGAACTGGGATACCAATTGCATCGTATGAATGCTGCCGATAACTCAGTGAAGGCACAAATGGAAGCGTTGGAACCAAATTGAAAAATCAGGTACAAGAAACACTTCTTATTTCAAAAAAATTTGTTAGAGCCCTTTAGCCATGTTTCAACAAGATGCGAGCTCCTGTTCTATCTGAATGATCAAGGATACAATAAAGTCCTCAGTATGGTGCACCCACTACCACGCATCAGGGTAGTTTTCCACGTGGGAAATGTATCCGACCAGTTTGGTTCTCTAGGGCGGAAATTTTTTTTCATTTCACAGAACCCTAGCAGAATCCAAGGTGAAGTGGTGCTGGACCCGTAGGCAACGACACCTGCGGTCGCTGTACCCGCGAGCAGAGGTGCCGCGGGCAGAGGCCCCGCGGTTGAGGCACCCGCACCGGCTGCAACCCCGCTGGCAAGGGCTGCCACCTTTCATGACGCCTACGATCGCTGCTCCCTCGGGCAAAAGCCCCCCACATGGCAGTTGGCCCGCGGGTCAGCACCAGCCTGCGAGGCGACGGCACCGCACGGTTGGTCGCCCACCTGTAGGGGCAAACGCCGCCATGGCATGCCGCCGCGCAAGCGAGGTATCACCCCGACGCTATGCCGCACAGAACCGCCGCCGGCAGGTGGCGGCGGTGTCAGCAGCAGCAGAAAGGGAGAGGGGCTTAGGGTTTTGGGCAAAAGATAGTTTTGCCCCTCAGAATTTGTGAAATTCTTTTTCCATCCTTTGACCAAATTACGAAAATACCATTGAGAATTCAGAAAATTTCCTACATGTCCTTGATTTCAGAAAATATAATTACTTACATGGTTTAGAGTTTATTATTCTTTTCATTATTAGTTTTGTCTTACAATGATAGAGTAACATGTGATGTATGATATGTGGACAAATGATCATGGACCGTGTGTGGTGTACTTGTGATTATTATTATTGGGGTTTGCGAGCCTCCATTATATTTCTTGTTTATTGTCGTGTCCCTAGTGCTATATTAGTGTAATCATATGAGAAGGCGTAGCGGGAGCGTGGATTGCCAATAACGGTACCCCGAACTGACCTGCGATGCAAGGAGATTCATCGAGATGTCGATGGAACCGACGAGGACGAGATGGATGATCACAGGGCATGAAGATGCATTATTACGCACATAGATCTTGATGTGAGTGATTAGGGCTATTGGCTCGGCCTGATCACATTAGGTTGGGTTCATGATCATCTGGTGTGATTACTCATGTGATGTGTGATTGCTTATATACCTACTAGATATATATATATATATATATATATATATATTATATACATGACTGCGATAGATCTATATTACTATTTATATGTGTGACATGTCATATTAAGAGACCAAATCATAGAAAACTCTCTCGTCCTCGATAATATTAAAGTCGGTTAACATGATGCACACTGGTAGGATTGGGTGGAGGGCGGCCTCTGGCCTTCCTCGTTTAGAGCTAGAACCGATTCCCGGTGTAGGTTGAGTTAGTCGAGTCCCTCGAGGCTTACCTATATCACATTCGCTATCTTATCTACGACATAGAGATGTCACCGGTGACCTGAGGGCATAGTATTCTTGGTCGAGTCCTCGATGGTATATCATCAAATCAGACTCATCTTATAACGAAGGTGTTGACTTAACTGAACATCATGGTTGGTCGAATCCCTCGAGACAATGGTGATTCGGAGGCTGAACAAGACGGAATCACAAGGAGTTGTGATTGGCAAGAGTGCCTACCTTTTGGGCTTAGTGTGATTGGTCGAGTCCCTCGAGGCTTACACTAAGACGCTAATTGGATCCTGATCCCTACTAGAAGTCTATCGGAGACTTCCGTTTCACATGTTGAGGGCGTCGCAACGACTTTGCTAGTAAAATAGTGGAGCATATTCAGATAGAAGTCCATATCTTGATGTTTTATTTCCTTTGCAAAATCTGCATGTTATTCATTTCAGCTACATCTTTATTTTCAGAAAATGTCGCTTTCAAATCCCTTACATGCCATACTTGATGTCAACCGCTTCACTGGTCCAAATTATATAGATTAGCTCCGCAACTTGAGAATTGTTCTCATGGCGGAGAAAATCGTGTACTCCTTGATCTAGTAATGCTACGCCCGAGGAAGGGGCAAGCGAGGATGAGATCGCTCGCTATGTGAAATACCATTGATGACTCCACTCTTGCTCAGTGCTCTATGTTGGGCTCTATGACTCCTGAGTTACAGAGATAACATGAAAAGATGGATGCTAGATCCATTCTCCTACATGTCCGCAATTATTTGAGGAACAGGGAAGGACTCAACGATATGAGATATCCAAGACTTCTTCCGCAATAGGGTGATTGAGGGGACACCAATTCAGAACCATGTCCTAAAGATGATTGAGTGGATGGAGAAACTCCAGGTCTAGGAATGGTCCTAGAGAACTTGTGTGTGGACATTGTGCTTCAGTCCCTACCAGATTCTTTTTCACAGTTCATAATGAATTTAATAAGAACAAGCTTGAGGTGACTCTCCCAAAGCTGCTCAATATGTTGAGGGAGGCATAGAGTACTATTAGGAAAGAGAAGCCAACTCTTAAGTGAGACCAGAAAGAAAAGGAAAGTAGAAAAGTCCCATTAAAGGAAACAACAAGGGCAAACCAGGAAAAGCAAAGGTTGCTAAGATAGACCCAGCAAAGGACAAAGGCTAATGCTTCCATTATGGCAAAGATGGGCATTGGAAGAGGAACTGCAAAGAGTACCTTGCAGAAAGGTGAATCAGAAGCTTGGTGAAGCTCAGGTACATTCATGATCAGTTCCTCCATTTGTTAGACTCTTATGATAACACATGGGTATTGGATACGGTAGTATTTTCATATATGCAATTCGTTGCAAGTTGCCGATCCCCTCGAAGCGATCAAGGAGGGCCGATCCCCTCGAAGCGATCAAGGAGGGCCGATCCCCTCGAAGCGATCAAGGAGGGCCGATCCCCTCGAAGCGATCAAGGAGGGCCGATCCCCTCGAAGCGATCAAGGAGGGCCGATCCCCTCGAAGCGATCAAGGAGGGCCGATCCCCTCGAAGCGATCAAGGAGGGCCGATCCCCTCGAAGCGATCAAGGAGGGCCGATCCCCTCGAAGCGATCAAGGAGGGCCGATCCCCTCGAAGCGATCAAGGAGGGCCGATCCCCTCGAAGCGATCAAGGAGGGCCGATCCCCTCGAAGCGATCAAGGAGGGCCGATCCCCTCGAAGCGATCAAGGAGGGCCGATCCCCTCGAAGCGATCAAGGAGGGCCGATCCCCTCGAAGCGATCAAGGAGGGCCGATCCCCTCGAAGCGATCAAGGAGGGCCGATCCCCTCGAAGCGATCAAGGAGGGCCGATCCCCTCGAAGCGATCAAGGAGGGCCGATCCCCTCGAAGCGATCAAGGAGGGCCGATCCCCTCGAAGCGATCAAGGAGGGCCGATCCCCTCGAAGCGATCAAGGAGGGCCGATCCCCTCGAAGCGATCAAGGAGGGCCGATCCCCTCGAAGCGATCAAGGAGGGCCGATCCCCTCGAAGCGATCAAGGAGGGCCGATCCCCTCGAAGCGATCAAGGAGGGCCGATCCCCTCGAAGCGATCAAGGAGGGCCGATCCCCTCGAAGCGATCAAGGAGGGCCGATCCCCTCGAAGCGATCAAGGAGGGCCGATCCCCTCGAAGCGATCAAGGAGGGCCGATCCCCTCGAAGCGATCAAGGAGGGCCGATCCCCTCGAAGCGATCAAGGAGGGCCGATCCCCTCGAAGCGATCAAGGAGGGCCGATCCCCTCGAAGCGATCAAGGAGGGCCGATCCCCTCGAAGCGATCAAGGAGGGCCGATCCCCTCGAAGCGATCAAGGAGGGCCGATCCCCTCGAAGCGATCAAGGAGGGCCGATCCCCTCGAAGCGATCAAGGAGGGCCGATCCCCTCGAAGCGATCAAGGAGGGCCGATCCCCTCGAAGCGATCAAGGAGGGCCGATCCCCTCGAAGCGATCAAGGAGGGCCGATCCCCTCGAAGCGATCAAGGAGGGCCGATCCCCTCGAAGCGATCAAGGAGGGCCGATCCCCTCGAAGCGATCAAGGAGGGCCGATCCCCTCGAAGCGATCAAGGAGGGCCGATCCCCTCGAAGCGATCAAGGAGGGCCGATCCCCTCGAAGCGATCAAGGAGGGCCGATCCCCTCGAAGCGATCAAGGAGGGCCGATCCCCTCGAAGCGATCAAGGAGGGCCGATCCCCTCGAAGCGATCAAGGAGGGCCGATCCCCTCGAAGCGATCAAGGAGGGCCGATCCCCTCGAAGCGATCAAGGAGGGCCGATCCCCTCGAAGCGATCAAGGAGGGCCGATCCCCTCGAAGCGATCAAGGAGGGCCGATCCCCTCGAAGCGATCAAGGAGGGCCGATCCCCTCGAAGCGATCAAGGAGGGCCGATCCCCTCGAAGCGATCAAGGAGGGCCGATCCCCTCGAAGCGATCAAGGAGGGCCGATCCCCTCGAAGCGATCAAGGAGGGCCGATCCCCTCGAAGCGATCAAGGAGGGCCGATCCCCTCGAAGCGATCAAGGAGGGCCGATCCCCTCGAAGCGATCAAGGAGGGCCGATCCCCTCGAAGCGATCAAGGAGGGCCGATCCCCTCGAAGCGATCAAGGAGGGCCGATCCCCTCGAAGCGATCAAGGAGGGCCGATCCCCTCGAAGCGATCAAGGAGGGCCGATCCCCTCGAAGCGATCAAGGAGGGCCGATCCCCTCGAAGCGATCAAGGAGGGCCGATCCCCTCGAAGCGATCAAGGAGGGCCGATCCCCTCGAAGCGATCAAGGAGGGCCGATCCCCTCGAAGCGATCAAGGAGGGCCGATCCCCTCGAAGCGATCAAGGAGGGCCGATCCCCTCGAAGCGATCAAGGAGGGCCGATCCCCTCGAAGCGATCAAGGAGGGCCGATCCCCTCGAAGCGATCAAGGAGGGCCGATCCCCTCGAAGCGATCAAGGAGGGCCGATCCCCTCGAAGCGATCAAGGAGGGCCGATCCCCTCGAAGCGATCAAGGAGGGCCGATCCCCTCGAAGCGATCAAGGAGGGCCGATCCCCTCGAAGCGATCAAGGAGGGCCGATCCCCTCGAAGCGATCAAGGAGGGCCGATCCCCTCGAAGCGATCAAGGAGGGCCGATCCCCTCGAAGCGATCAAGGAGGGCCGATCCCCTCGAAGCGATCAAGGAGGGCCGATCCCCTCGAAGCGATCAAGGAGGGCCGATCCCCTCGAAGCGATCAAGGAGGGCCGATCCCCTCGAAGCGATCAAGGAGGGCCGATCCCCTCGAAGCGATCAAGGAGGGCCGATCCCCTCGAAGCGATCAAGGAGGGCCGATCCCCTCGAAGCGATCAAGGAGGGCCGATCCCCTCGAAGCGATCAAGGAGGGCCGATCCCCTCGAAGCGATCAAGGAGGGCCGATCCCCTCGAAGTGATCATCCCTTTCTCTCTTCTTTTTACGATAAGACTATAGGGTCTTATCATTTGGTATCATAGCGCGCTCCTGGAGACTAGAGAGAGGCGAGATGGACCTCAAGATGGGCAATGGAGCAAAAGTTACTATAGTAGCCGTTGGCGAGGTCGCCCTACATTTGCCTGGTGAAGCTTTTATTGCATTAGATGCATGTTATTTTGTTCCTTCTATTATAAAAAACATTATCTCTATTTCATGTTTGACAGTTAATGGATATAAATTAGTTTTTGAGAACAATGGTTGTTTGATATTATTAGATGATGAGATCCTCATGAAAGGAAAATTGCATAATGGTTATTTATGCTAGACACTACTCCACATATCATGAATGTAAGTGTATCCAAGAGGAAACGAGATGAGATGAACAGTGCATACCTGTGGCATTGTAGGCTACGTCACATCCATGAAGAAAGGATTCAAAAGTTGCTAAATGATAGATATCTAGATCTATTCGACTATGAGTCATATGCAACTTGTGAGCCTTGCCTTCGTGGAAAACTGACCAACTCTCCATTTAGTGGAACTAGAGAGAGAGCCACTGAGCTATTGGAACTCATACATAGTGATGTATGTAGACCCATGTCAACTCATGCCATTGGTGGTTACTCCTACTTCATTACCATTACTGATGATTTCTCAAAGTATGGATATGTGTACTTAATGAAGTACAAATCCGAGGCCTTTGAGAATTCAGAGAGTATAAGAATGAGGTAGAGAACTAGATTGGAAAGATGTTAGGATCCTTTTAATTTTCCTTTTATTTTTGCATATTTATTAAGTATGTTTAATTTAGCTAAAGTCGGAACTCTATAAATAGGGATGTAATTGCTTCTTTTCGAGAATCAATGAAAAATACTATTCTGTCTGTTGACAAACCCTAGGAGGTTGATCCCCTTGAAGTGATCAAGGAGGGCCGATCCCCTCGAAGCGATCAAGGAGGGCCGATCCCCTCGAAGTGATCATCCCTTTCTCTTCTTCTTTTTACGATAAGACTATAGGGTCTTATCATTTGGTATCAGAGCAGCGATCCTTGGCGTTCTCGCTGCAACATAACTAAAAAAAAAAAGAAAAAAAAAAAGGGGGGTTGTTACCCCAGCGGCCATAGGGAAGGGTTCCTTGCTTCCCTTCTTCCCCACCACCGCCCCTGCTCTCCGGCAGGCCGCGCCCTCCCTTGCTGCCTCCTTTCCACCGCCGACGTTGCTTCCCGGCCGATCGACCAACGCCGTCGCTGCCCCCCCTAGCCGGCGACCTCTCCTCCTCGCTTCCCCATCTCGCTTGAGCGAGAAGGACCACTGGCGCCGTCTCCCTGCCAGGGGACCACCCCTTCATCGTTGATACTCTCGGCGACGCTGCCCTAACTTCCCTACCACCGTGCCCCCCCCCCCCCCCCGGGTCGCAGCCGCAGCCGCCGGTTGCCCCCCTCCTCATAGCGATCGAAACAGGGCAACTCACCGCTGTTGCCCTTGTTTCCAACCGCGCCTCCAGCACTCCTCTTCCCCTCAAGCGCCGTCGCCGCCCAGCCGACCCATCACCGCTGCGGGCCACCGTGCGACTACTGCCGCTCGCATCCCAGCCGCCGCTCCACCTTGCTCTACATCGTCCATAACCGAAACAGAGCACAGGCAACTCACCTTGCTCTGCCCTTGTTTTCAGCCGCGCCACAGTCGCGTGGGTTCCCTTGCTGCTGCCGGTTGTTGCCACCGTCGCTACTACTGCCCAGCTACTGTGCAGATGCCCTTGACTAGACATCAGAAACAAGAACTGGGGATTACCAACTTGCAATCGTATGCAATGGCTGCCGATAACTCAGTGAAGGCACAAATGGAAGCGTTGGAAACCAGAATTGAAAATCAGGTACAAGAAACACTTCATGATTTCAAAAAAAGTTTGTTAGAGCACTTTAGCATGTTTCAACAAGATGAGAGCTCATGTTCTATGCTGAATAGATCAAGAGATACAAGAAAAGGGCCTCAGGATGGTGACACACTACCCACGCATCAGGGTAGAATTTCCACGATGGGAAGATGGGGATCCGACCAGTTGGTTCTCTAGGGCGGAAATTTTTTTTCATTTTCACAGAACCCTAGAAGAATCCAAGGTAGAAGTGGTCTCAATCCAGCTCGATGGAGATGCAATCCAGTGGTATGATTGGTACGAAACTTGCCACGGAATTCCTTCTTGGGAACAATTTAAAAGAGGACTTCTTGTTCGCTTTGGGCCATCCGAATATGAGAATGTTGATGGCCAACTCACTAAAAATCGGATGACTTCTACAGTGTTGGAATATCAGAGTAGATTTGAACAATTGTCCAACCAATCTAGAGATTGGTCAGAACGACAACTTCTGGGTACATTTATTGAAGGGCTTATTCCCGAGATCTGATGCGAGGTTAAGGCTCGTCAACCCTGCACTATGATGGCTGCGATTTCATTTGCACACCTACATGAAGAAAAAATTAGTGTGGAATATCGTTGAAACAAAGGTGCCAATAAACAGGTGATTAGCAGGCAACCTACCTCATCTACTCCTAGTTGAAACCATAACACTAGCAAACTAACCCGAGAAGAACTCAAAGAAAGGTTAGCGAAGGGTTTGTGCTGGCATTGCGATGAAAAGTGGAGTAAGGAGCATCGATGCAAACAAGGAAGACTTTTGATAATTGAACTGATCGAGGAGGAACCATAAGTAGAAGCATCGGATTCCGATCATGAAGAAGTGGAAACTAATGATGATGTTGAAGCCGTCACACATATAGTGCATGCATTGGCTGGCTACTCTAATCCACAAACCATGAAAATTAGGGGAACTCTGAAACACCAGTCTGTCACTATTTTAATTGATATAAGTAGCACTAATAATTTTACAGATAGAAAAGTTGTAGCCCGATTAGCTTACCACATCAAATGTTGTGACAAATTTGAAGTCAAGGTAGCCGATAGACGGATTTTAACCTGTGACAGCAAGTGCTCAAAGATAAAACTAATGTTGTAAGGTCAAGAATTATTTATGGATTTCTTTTTATTACCCTTGGAAGACTATGAAGTGGTGCTCGGAATTGAATGACTATCAACCCTAGGTGATGTCTCCTGGAATTTTTCTAAACTGATTATGAAGTTCTTTATTAATGGAAGACAAGTGACTCTCAAAGGAAGACGTGGAGGTAAAGTTACAACTATCACTAGCCATTGGATGAAGCGGGTCCTTCAGAAGACACACACTAGATTTTGGTGCAATTATATAACATTGAAAAGGAAATGACAGTGAACATTCCGGCTGGAAATATTGAATCTTTGCTAACAGAGTTTGCAGATATATTTGTAGAGCCACACGGACTTCCACCTCTTAGATGTCATGATCATCGGATCCTATTATTACCCAAGAAGGCACCAACCAATGTCCGACCCTATAGATATCCACATTTCCAAAAGGCAGAGATAGAGAGGATTGTCACAGAGATGCTCAAAATAGGAGTTATACGAGCTAGTGTTAGCCCATATTCTTCCCCAGTCTTACTAGTCAGAAAGAAGGATGGCTCATGGCGGATGTGTGTTGACTATCGAGCACTTAACAACATTATAGTGAAGGATAAATATCCTATTCCAACAATGGATGAACTGTTGGACGAATTGGGAGGAGCTCAGGTCTTCACTAAATTGGACCTACGATCGGGCTATCATCAAATCAGAGTACATGAAAGGGATGTTCAAAAAACTACCTTCAGGATACATAATGGCCATTATGAGTTTCTAGTAATGTCTTTTGGGTTAACCAATGCACCCTCTACCTTCCAGAGTTTAATGAATGATATATTTCGGGCTCATCTCCGTAAGTTTGTTTTGGTTTTCTTTGATGATATTTTAATATACAGTCATTCCCTAGAAAGTCATTTATTACATTTATGAATTGTCTTTAATATTCTTTGTGAGCATGGTCTTTTTGTCAAGAGATCCAAATGCAGTTTTGGGCAACCTGAGGTTGAGTACCTTGGCCATATCATATCTCAAAAGGGTGTTGCAGTTGATCCTTCAAAAATTCAAGTGATGACAGACTTGCCAATTCCAAAGTCAATCAAAGTCTTAAGGGGGTTCTTGGGACTAATAGGCTATTATCGAAAGTTTGTGAAGAATTATGGCAAAATTAGTGCCCCCTTGACATCACTTCTAAAGAAAAATGCATTCAGATGGTCAGAAGAGGCAACTTAGGCATTTCAATTCTTGAAAACTGCAATGACTACTACACCCGTGCTTGCTCTACCCGATTTTAATAAGATGTTTATGATTGAATCTGATGCTTCTAGAGCTGGAATAGGGGCTGTATTAATGCAGGAAGGTCAGCCTATTGCTTATGCTAGTAAGGCTCTTTCCCCCTCCCATTTGAGTTCATCTATTTATGACAAGGAGATGCTAGCCATAATATTGCAGTCACAAAATGGAAGCCCTATCTAATTGGTCGACGGTTTCAAATACACACTGATCACAAAAGCCTCAAATATTTTCTAGAGTAAAAGATTTCTTCTCCAGAGCAGCAGAAATGGGTCACAAAGCTATTGGGATTTGATTATGAGATCGTTTATAAAAAGGGGAGTGAGAATTTAGTAGCAGATGCCCTCTCACGTCTTCTAGAACAAGTTGAACTAGTAGCTATTTCTATTCCTATTTGCGAGACTTTGGAAGTTATTAGAAGGGAATGGTCAAATAATCCTGAGATCCAAAACATCATTAAAAAATTAGAAGAAGCCCCAAGTTCTGTCTCAAATTATAGTTGGGATTCGGTGGACTTGCGCTATAAAGGCCGAATAGTGGTTGCCCCACATTCTTCTTGGCAAACAATAATTCTGAAGGAGTTCTATTCATCACCAATTGCTAGTCACTCGGGATTTCTCCGCACTTATAAGTGAGTTCGACAACTTTTTTACTGGAAAGGTATGAAAAATTTTATCAAGAAATTTGTTACTGAATGTGATGTTTGCCAACGTCACAAAAGTGAGACAGTAGCCACCCCAGGCTAACTATAGCCCCTTCATATTCTTGATGCTACTTGGACCGATATATCTATGGATTTCATTGACAATCTCCCATCATCTCAAGGAAAGAGTGCTATACTTGTAGTCGTGGATAGACTTACAAAGTATGCTCATTTCTGTGCTTTACGACATCCTTATACTGCTACAAGTGTTGCTCATATTTTGTGGAAAACATAGCTAAATTGCATGGGAGTCCCCGTTCTATTCTATTGTTAGTGACAGAGACAAGATTTTTACTAGCTCCTTCTGGATAGAACTTTTCATTTATAAGGTACTCAGCTGAATATGAGCACTGCTTATCATCGACAGACAGATGGGCAAACTGAAGTGGTAAACAAGTGCCTAGAAAATTACCTCCGATGCTTTACTAGCGACAAGCCGAAGGAATGGGTCAAATGGCTTCCTTGGGCAGAGTGGTGGTATAATACCTCTTACAATTCTTCTATTAAAATGACTCCATTTGAAGCAGTTTATAGCCAACCCTCACCTACAATTACAAAGTATGTACCCGGTTCTTCTAAAGTTGATCAAGTGGACAAGGAATTGATGGATAGAAATAAGATTATTCTGCTTTTAAAGGATAATCTCATAGTCGCACAAGCAAGAATGAAACAACAAGCTGATAAACACCGAAGTGAACGAGAATTTACTATGGGTGATTGGGTTTTCCTTCGTCTTCAACCCTACAAGCAAACTTCCATAAAGATCCGATCTTCCATGAAGCTATCTCCTTGGTTTTTGGGCCTTATAAGGTATTAGAACGCATTGGACCAATAGCCTACCTCTTGGATTTGCTTGCTAGCTCTAAAATACATCCAGTCTTTCATTTTGTATGCCTTAAAAGGAAATTGGGTGAAGATGTAATAGTGCAATGCCATTTGCCGGACACTTCTAATACTGGGGAAGTTCAAGCTCAACCACAAGCCATACTTGATCGACGAGTTGTAATATACTGCAAACATCCTGTAATTGAAGTGCTGGTGCAATGGGCCAACTTACCAAGGGAAGACGCCACATGGGAGTCCTACAGCATGCTAAAGGAGAAGTTTCCAGAGTTTGATGCTGCTCAGCCTTGAGGACAAGGCTGAATTGTAGGAGGTGGGATTGTTAGGATCCTTTTAATTTTCCTTTTATTTTTGCGTATTTATTAAGTCTGTTTAATTTAGCTAAAGTTGGAACTCTATAAATAGGGATGTAATTGCTTCTTTTCGGGAATCAATGAAAAATACTATTCTGTCTGTTCACAAACCCTAGGAGGTCGATTCCCTCGAAGCGATCAAGGAGGGCCGATCCCCTCGAAGTGATCATCCCTTTCTCTTCTTCTTTTTTACGATAAGACTGTAGGGTCTTATCAAAAGATTATCAAAACTCTTCGATTAGATCGAGGAGGTGAGTACTTAAATACAGAGTTTACTCAATTCCTCAAGGACCATGGGATATTATCCCAATGGACACCTCCTTATAAACCTTAGCTCAATGGTGTGTCTGAAAGGAGAAATCGTACACTGTTAGATATAGTACGATCCATGATGAGTTTCACTGACCTACCCATCTCTTTCTGGGGATATGCCCTAGAGACCGCAACTTATCTTCTGAATAGAGTTCCAACTAAGTCGGTAGTGTCTACACCATATGAGATATGGAAAGGGAAGAAGCCCGATCTTAAAGTTGTTAAGATTTGGGGAAGTCATGCCCATGTTAAAAGACGCAACTTCGATAAGTTGGAATCGAGGATAGAGTGGTGCAAGTTTATGAGATACCCTAAGAAAACTTGTGGGTATTATTTCTATCATCTCGAGGACCAAAAGATCTTTATAGCCAAGAGAGCAGTGTTCCTTGATAAGGACCACATTCTTGGGGGAGATAGTGGGAGTATGATAGAGTTGAGAGAGGTTGGAGGACCAAGCTCAAGCACCACTCTACAGCCCGAGTCTGTTCAGGTACCTAACACATAAGTTCCAACTTTACGTAGGTCCGGTAGAGTATTCCATCCTCCTAAGAGTTATGTGGGACATATTAGTGGAGAAGATGTTGAGGATATTGATCTTTAAACCTACGAGGAGGCTATTATGAGTATAGACTCTGGGAAGTGGCAAGAAGCCATGAATTCTGAAATGGATTTTATGTACTCCAACAAGGTTTGGTATCTAGTTGATGCGTCCGAAGGTATTGTACCCATCGGTTGCAAGTGGATCTTTAAGAAAAAGATCGAAATAGATGGAAAGGTAGAAACCTATAAAGCATGGCTAGTGGCTAACGGGTATCGTCAAAGGCAAGGTTTGACTATGATGAAACCTTGTCACCCGTAGCAATGCTAAAATCCATCTGAATTCTATTGGCTATTGCAGCACACTACGATTATGAGATCTGGCAGATGGATGTGAAAACTACATTCCTCAATGGGAACCTCGATGAGGAGGTGTATATGATACAACCTGAGGGATTCATGTCCAAGGACTGCCCAGATAAGGTGTGCAGGTTGCTTAGATCCATTTATGGACTAAAGCAAGCTTCCCGAAGTTGGAACATAAGATTTGATGAGGCAATCAGATTTTATGAATTCGTTAAGAACAAAGATGAGCCTTGTGTGTACAGGAAGGTAAGTGGGAGTGCTATCACCTTTTTGGTGTTATATGTAGATGACATCCTAATTATTGGGAATGACGTAGGAATGCTATCCACAATAAAGTCTT